>VZSC01010749.1:0-28259 GCA_013398225.1 Steatornis caripensis
CCCCCTCCCCGCAGCCGGCCCTGCCTGTGCAGCCACCAGTGCTGCCGCAGAGACCCCCGCCGTCGCTGACGCCAGGCACGGCACCACTCCCCCAGGGACCCGGCGAGGCCCCCTTCCAGCGGCAGAGCTCCTCCACCGACGACCTCCTGTCCTCCAGCCCCGAGAGCCAGCACGGGGGCTCCAAGGCGGCCGTGGGCCAACCCCTGCTGCAGCCCACCAAGGCGGATGCCAAGGAGGGGCAGAAGCCCAAGGCAGTGCAGCTCATTGAGAACGATCCCTACGAGAAGCCGGAGCGAGTCCTGCGGCTGCTGGCAGAGCTCGAGCGCTTCCGCACGCTGGTGGAGCGGCTGGAGCGCCCAGGGCCCGGCGGCACAGCTGAGCTGGACACGGTGTGGAAGGAGCTGCAGGACGCCCAGGAGCGCGACGCACGGCAGCTCTCCATCGCCATCGCCCGCTGCTACTCCATGAAGAACCGACACCAGGACATCATGCCCTACGACAGGAACCGCGTTGTGCTCTGCTCCGGCAAGGATGACTACATCAATGCCAGCAGGGTGGAGGACCTCTCGCCGTACTGCCCCACCGTCATCGCCACGCAGGCCCCGCTGCTCGGCACAGCCGCCGACTTCTGGCTGATGATCTATGAGCAGAAGGTCTCCGTGGTTGTCATGCTGGTGTCGGAGCAGGAGCTGGACAAGGTAGCCCCTTCCCCGGGGACGCGGCTCGCGGCGCTGGCTCCCTGGGGCGCTGAGGCAGGGGGGATTCCCTCACCCCTCTCCTCGTGCCGCTGTGCAGCAGCTCCAGGCCCTGACGGGGCACGGGGATGGCCAGGAGGATCCCAGGGTGGGGCGTTCGGGGGCTGCGCGTGCCGGCTCCTGACGGCGCTGCCCCTTCCCTCCCCGCAGCAGAAGGTGCTGCGGTATTTCCCGGCGGAGCGGGGCCAGCCCGCGGTGCAGGGACCCATCACCCTCGTCCTCACTGGCCTGAAGGTCACCCCGACGCACGTGGAGAGGATGATCACGCTGCAGTACCGCGACCAGAGCCTCAAGCGCACCGTCGTCCACCTCCAGTTCACCTCCTGGCCCGAGCTGTACGCCGTGGGCTTCAGTGGGGTGGGGGGCTCCCGTGGATCCCCTGGACTCCCCTTTCTCAGGGTGGGGGAGGAATCTCTGGGCTCCCGCTGTGGGGAGGTTGGTTGGGGCAGTGGGGGGTTGAGTGTCTGTGTCCCCCCACCTCCAGGGGCCTGCCCGACAGCAAGGGGAGCCTCCTGCGCTTCATCCAGGAGGTGCACGGCCACTACCTGCACCAGCGCCCGCTCCACACCCCGGTTGTCGTGCACTGCAGGTGAGCAGGGCTGGGGGGGCTCCGCGGGGCGGGGGCTGGGGGCTACCCCCCTCCTCGGGCCTGTCACAGCCCCACCGGGGGGGCCCACGTCTCCCCACAGCTCCGGCGTGGGTCGCACCGGGGCCTTCTGCCTGCTCTACGCGGCCACGCAGGAGCTGGAGGCCGGCAATGGCATCCCGGACTTGGCCCAGCTCGTGAAGCGGATGCGGCAGCAGCGCAAGCACATGCTCCAGGAGAAGGTAACAGGGAGAGGGCGCTGGACCCAACCCCCCCAGGGCTGTGGGGCAGCCCCCCCCACCCCCCTGGCTGTGGGGGCTCACCCTGCCCCCCTTCGCCTCCCCTGCAGCTCCACCTCAAGTTCTGCTACGAGGCCGTCCTGCTGCACGCCGAGCAGGTGCTGCACCGCCACGGCGTGGGGGGCCCCGCCGGCCCCAAGGCCCCCAACAGTGCCTCCCCCAAGGTGCGTGTGGGGCTGGGGGGTGCTGGGGGGCTCTGCCGCGTCCTGGGCTCACGGGGCTCTCTCTCCCCCAGCTCTACTTCCCCCAGGACCCCCAGGACCTGGTGCTGGGGGGGGACATGCCCATCAGCTCCATCCAGGCCACCATCGCCAAGCTGAGCATCAAACCGGGGTCAGCTGCTGGGGAGCCTGGCGGGGGCTGGGTGCCGGATCCCACCCCCCTGCCAGATCCCACTGCTGCAGAGCCGCTGCCGGTGCTTCCCATGGATGGCGTCGGTGCCCCTGGCCCCGTGCCCTCCCCACCGGGCCCACCCCTCTCTGAGCCACCCGGTGCCACCGAGAGCAGCAACCACGTAGCCGAATGCCCCGAGCCCCCGGGGAGGGAGCCCGTGCCCCCTGCCGCCGCCCCCCCCTCCTCCTCGCTGGAGCTGCTGGCCTCCCTGACGCCCGAGGCCTTCACCCTGGACGCCTCGCTCAAGGGCAAGCAGCGCATGAACAAGCAGAACTTCCTGCAGGCGCAGACAGGCGAGGGCCTGCGGGGGTCACAGGCCAGCGACGACCCCCTCAGCATGCTCGACCCACTCTGGACGCTCAACAAGACGTGAGGGGGGTGGCGGTGGGGTCCTCCCCTGCCCCTCCCCAGCCCCTGTTTGGGTCCCCCCAAGGGGTGGGGGGGGTGTCTGCCTTCCCCTGCACCCCCACCCCTTCCCTCGGCGTTGTACAGGGGTGGCAGGGGCGCTCGCCACCCTGTTTGACTCCACTCGAACTGACTTTTTCAGCTCTTTGCTACTAAAATAAAGGAGGTTTGATCTGCAGCAGCCGGCGGTGCAGGGCCGCGCTCAGCTCCCTGCCCTGGGGGGCCCAGGGCGGGGTAGGAAAGGGTTTGGCAGCAGCACAGCCCCGCTCGGGTTAGTCCTGTTTAATGGCGGTGTCCTCGTCCACGTTATAAAACACGATCCGGTACAAAAAGCAAACCCCTGTACAGTACAAAGCGTACAGCTGGGCTAAGGCGGAGGGGAGAGGGCCGGGGTGGGGCAGGCACTGCCCCACAGAGCTCCGGCCGCACTGGGGTGCTCCCGCCTGCCCTGGGGGCTGCGCGGCGCTGCCCCTACAATCACCAGCAGTCGATTAACGGACGTCAGCGGTGTTGGCGCGAGGCCTCAGGACCCTCGTGCTGCCCTCCGCGTGTTGGGCTGGAGCGGGGCCTGTAGTGCAATCGGGGAGGGGACCGGAGCCCCAGCCCGCGTTCCTGGGGGGGAGCCCCTGCCTGGGGGTGCTGCCAGGGCCCTGGGGTCCCACTGCGCCCCCCGGCTCCCCCTGCCCGCTCCCAGCCTGGGGGGAGGAGGAGGAGGGGGCTATTGCTGCAAACCGGGCGAAGGAGAAAACGGGGAAGGGTAGCAGCGGGGGCCGAGCCCTGGGGCGGCTCTGCCACAGCGGTGGCTTGGTGGAGCGAGAGCAGGTATACCGGCACGGGCGCTGTGGGGCAGCTGCTGCTGCGCTCTCCCGCCACAATAAATAAATATATACAGCGTATAAATAAATAGGGCAGGGGCTGCTGCAGGCCAGGGCCCTGCCCATGCTCTAAGGCACGTGGGGACTGAGCCCGGTGCCCAGGCAGGATCAACCCCTTGGCAGGACCCGCTGGGGCTACGGCACCGCAAGGCTGGCTCCTGGCAGCCCCTGGCTGCCTCCTCTCCTGGCACTCGCAGCCACTCCCAGGCCAGGCCGGGCTGTTCTCCGTGCCCTGGGAGCAGGCGGTGTGCTGGGGTGCTGTGCCACGGTGCTGGCCAGCCCCTGGCCCTGCCACCTGGGAGCGGGCTGGGCAGCGCCGCCCATGATGGCCCTGCTACGGTGAGGGCCGCGAACGAGCTGGAACCTGCCAAGACAGGGCAGCTCAGCTACCGCACGGCAACAGGAACTGCCGCAGCCCCTGGTGCTCTGGGCCACGCTCCAGCGCCCACTGCCGATGTCCCGACTCCCCCGAGAGCCAGTCAGCGCTGGGGAGCCACTGCCACCGCACGCCGTCCCCATCTCCTGTCCAGAGCAGAGCTCAGCACCTCGGCCACTCCGACCTGCAGTCCCGGGACCATCGCGCCTCTGGAGAGCCCCTGCGACCGTGCGGAAGATGCAGGAAACAGGGTGGGGGCCACAGGAGGGCTCAGGCCCCGCAGCCCGTTGGTGACAGGAGTCCAGTTTACGAGGAGGGAGGCAGCGGAGGCACGGACAGAGCAATGGAGCCGGCGCCCCTGTCCCCTCACCCGCGGGCAGCAGCGCAGTGCTGCCCAGAGCCCACCCCTCGTCCGCCCATGCTGCCCTCAACCGTGGAATGGCCCCGGCGCCCCGTCCCGCCCGCCTCCTCCTCCTCAGTCCAACTTCTCCAGCACCGAGGGCACGTAGACCAGGCTGAGCTCGCTCCCAAAGTTGCAGACAATGGCGGCGTTCTCCAGCACCAGGATCTGCCGCGCGGGCTGCGACTCGTTGCTCTTGCCCAGGTAGACAGTCTGGAGCAGGTCGCCGTAGCCGATGTCCCAGAAGGAGACGCAGCCCTGGCCCCCGGTGACCAGCAGGTTGTCGGAGATCACGCCCAGGCTGGCGCCACAGCCCATCTCCTGCACGGAACCAGAGCGCGTCAGCGAGCCAAGCCCACGGCACGCATCGGGCAGGAGCTCCTCTGCGAGGGACAGCGGCTGCCTGCCCGCACCGCTTTGGCGGTTCGGCCCTTGCGGAGGCCGAGAAGAGCCCGTTCAGCCGCAGCCCCTCTGCTCGCCCAGCCCCGCAGGCGCACACGCGCTGGAATGGGGCCACAGAGCCTTGCTGGGGGATGGTGGGGTTTGGCCAAGCAAGGGATTCAGTCTTTTCTGAGCTCCTGCACATTTCATTTACAAACTGAAGTTTGCCGAAGCACGCGGAGCTTTAACAGCGATCCCTTCACCCTGCAAGCCCGGCAGAGGTGGTCTGCGGGGCGCGGCAGGGTCTACAAAAGCAGAGGAGCACCCTTAACCTTTCCCTGGCTGCTCCCCAGCTACCAACCTGCTGGATTGAATAGAGCTTGATCCCCGAGCTGCGGTCCCATATGCTGATCACGTCGTCCAAGCCGCTGCTGATGACACAGGACGTCGTGCAGGTGAGGGAGGTGACGTCCCCACGGTGGGCGTACATGTGGCTGACCTTGCTCCCCGTCAGCACGTCCCAAAGGCAGATGGCACCGTCCTGGCCCCCGCTCGCCAGCACCATGGTCTGCAAGGACATGGGCAGAACCACGTCAGCAACCTCGGAGGACGGCGGCCCTTCCACCACGAGGCCGGGCTTTGCGGTGCCACGGACACGGGAAGATGGTTCCGCAGGTGAGCACCCTCGGTGCTCCAGGCACACTCTGGGCTGCGAGGGGTCACAGGAACGCGGGCTCGAGCGCTGAGCTGCAGGCTCCGTGCCTTCCCGCGGGCTCGAGTGCTGAGCTGCAGGCTCCGTGCCTTCCCTGCCTTTGTACACGCGTTTGAGCAGGCTGGGCGTAACAAAATCCCAAGCGCCCCAGGACGCCCAGGTGCGGAGAAACCTAAACTGGTTTCACAGAGCTGTGAAGCGCTGGGTTCGCTCTCCTCCTCCTTCCCAGGGGAGCAGGGACACGAAGCCTTGCTGGGGGGCTCGCTGCAGAGCAGGGCACGCACTGCCGGGCCCTGCCATGAGCCTTGCGCGCCTCAGCTAAACCTACGCCACCAGTCTCGGGAGACAGCCAGGCAGCAGCAGTGCGGGGAGCGTTTCCTTCAGGCCCTGCTCCCGGCTCTGCCGTCAGAGGCTCCCTGGCTTCAGAGCCGCATTCTGAAATGGCCGAGCCAGCAGCATGGGGCAGGGAGAGAAACCACCTCCGGGGAAAGGGACTGCTGCGCTCGCCGTGAGCTGGGTGGGAAATAACGGCTCAGCTTGTAAGGTGCACAGTGAGCACACGGCCAGAGCGGCCAGTGACTCCTCTGCATCCTCAGAGAAGCGCACATCAGCTTCTCCGCAGGGCGATCAGCAATGGAGCCAGGCTCCAGCTGAACAGCTGCTCAGCAGCCGTCCGCAAAGGATGAGCTTCCTGCGCCGACCCCGCTGCGCTGTACCTGATCGATGTACACAGCCGTGATTGCTCCCGAGTGACCCTGCAGCGTGAACAAACAGCACGAGTCTTCCAGCCGGAACACCTGCAGGGCGGGAGGTGGATGTGAGCGGCCACAGGGCAGCCGTGCTGCAGCGTGACGCTTCCGCAGCCCCATCGCTCTTGCTAACAAAGCAACGGATCTCCCTTTGCGTTCCTTACCGCCACCCCCCACGGCAGCCGGCAGAGCCCATCAGCGGTTCAGGACCGCGAGGTCACTGCACGTGGCTGCCAAGGGCAAGGGAAGAGGCAGCGCCTGTCGGGCAGCGACAGGGCAGGGATGCGACGCGCACGACTGAAGGGGGCAGCTGCTGCCGGAAGTGATGAGGCGGAGACTCGTATTAATTAATTAATATTAGGAAAATATTCTTCTCGAATATTTCCTACTATCTTCTGGATTATCGGGAACGATCCCTTCACCCAAAGGGCTGCCCAGCCCTGGAACGGGCTGCCCAGGGAAGGGGTGCAGTCACCAGCCCTCGAGGGATTTACAAGCCGCGTGGACGTGGTGCTCAGGGCCGTGGGTCAGCGGTGGGCTTGGCCGTGCAAGGGGAGTGGTTGGACTCCATGGTCCTAAGGGTCTTTGCCAACTGAAACGATTCTGTGACTGAGACAGAGGGCACCCCAGAACCCAGACTGTGCTACTGATGAAGTCAGCCAGCCCTAGGGCGAGAGGATCTCATGCCCTGTGTAGGCGACAGCTCGCACAGGGCCCTGCCCGTGCAGCGCCAGTAAGGAGCCCCGTCCCGGCAGACCAATGGAACACGGGGAGCATCAGGAATGTGCGGGGTTGGACTTCAACCACCCCGCCCCAAACACTCGCCTGCCTTTGTGCACGTACACGTCTCAGCTCTGCCCCCCCCACCCACGGGGAAGACACGCTCACGTCCCACAGGGCGCACAGCACGGATGAGCACCCCCCAGCCCACCGGCCACGGGGCAGCAGCAGCCCTGGCCGCAGCCGAGGGAGCCTTACTCTCAGAGTATGGTCCTGGCTCCCGGTCACCAGCCGCCCGGCCGCAGCCTTCAGCGCCGTGATCGGCTTCTGGTGGGCGCAGGACACGGTGTGGGTGAGCTGACACGTGACGATGTCGCTGCTGCTGAACACCGGGGAGGACGGGATGCTGCTTCTGCTCGGGGCTCCTGTGGCGAGACACACAGGGAAGGCCTGGCTGCAGCAGACACAGCCTGGTATCGCCCAGAAAGGGTGCGGTATCAGGGATGCCTGCATGCTGAACTTCTACGGAGTTTGAACCTGGTGCTCCGAAGAGCCAAACACTCGGCTCCCTGGCTGACACCAACAGAAGCTACAGCTGCTCAGCACTCATGAACGACTGCAGGGAGGGTCCCCAGCAGGGTCCTGGGCAGCAGAGCTCCCTTCTGCAGAGCAGTGGCCCCTACGCAGTTGAGTCTTCTGCAAGGGTGAGCTCCCTGAAGCCCAGGAGCACTGCGCTTACCCTCGTCAGAGAGGCAGCACAGAGAGCTGGGCACAAGACTCTCTGCGCTCTACTGGCAAAAGCGATTTCCGCAGCCAGTCGTCTCCTGCAGAGCCTGCTCCGCTTCCAGAGCTACAGCTTGCAGATCCCAGGGCATCTGCCCAGGAATGCAACCATCCTCCCGGAGTAAGGCCAGGGCTTCTCTTCCCTTCAGGCCACTCCAGAACGAAGGAGCCGCTGCACTGCAAACCAGTTACCACCACGGACCAGTTTTGTGCGTGTCGTGGTTGTGCCGAGGCCCAGGGCTACGTCATGGTTGTGTGGGACCACGTGGGGTGCAAACGAGTGAGAACAGGCCTTGCCGAAGGAGAAAATAAGGGGTAAGCGCGAGAGGGAAGAGGTACAGGGCCGAGCTGACGCTGGAATGCGTGCCTCGGCCTGCAGACCTGCGCACCGGAGAACACCAGCAGCAGAGATGCCCTCCCTGCAGAGGGAACCCCCAAAGCACTCCCCACTCCTCCGCAGCAACGGCTTTGGCATCCTGCGTTTGGAGTGGAGCATTATTACAACAGCGTAAGAAGTGGGTGTGAGGAAGAGTCAGCCGCAAGAAGGCAGGGGAAGAGGAAAAGGCTCGGCGGAGCTCAGAGCAGGGCACAGCAGGCTCGGACGCTTGCTCACCTCGGAACTGCAGGTGGTTCAAGGACGTGTGTGTCTCTAGCGAAAAGAAATCTAAGGAGCCGTTCAAGCGGGCAGCGACGATCCTGCGGGAGCAAGGCAGGCACGTGAGGAGGGGCCCTTCCCCGCGCTCACAGGGTGAGGAGCACTGGCACCAGTCACCTTACAAGGCGGAGCACAAACCATGCAGGCTCCCGCTGTGAGGAGGCACTCCTGATTGCAAGGAAGATACGGCTTAGAGATTATATTAAGCTCAGACCACAGAATAAACCGGCAGATGGCAAGGCATCTTGAATAACGAGAAACTGGTGACCCAAAGGTCTCATCTCCCAGCCCTGAGGTATTCTGGATGTTCAGCTATGAGAAAGACTGAATGTTTGTACCAAGAAGTGGCTGCTGGAACAGCCCTGGACCCAGGAAAGCTCGCTCCGCCGTGCCCAGCTTGAGAGGCGGACGCGTGGGAGGGAAGAGGTTTCCCAGCTGAGCCTCTGCGCCGCCGCAGGAGGGTCAGGGCTGGGCTCCTGGCTCACAGCAGTCTCCTCCTCCCCTCGCAGGAGATCACCGAGCGCCAACGCAATTACCTGTTGTTCAGGAAGACGAGCGCTGTGATGCCAGACTGGCCTTCGTCGTTACTGCTACGGAGGGTGCCCTCGATAGCATCCCAAACCTGGAAGGACAGGGGGTTAGTGCCGTGATCCTGACCAGAGGATCGCTGTTGTAACAGCTGACCCGTGCCACGGGAACAGCTGACCTGTGCCACACCATGGAACAGCTAACCCGTGCCATGGGACAGCTAACCCGTGCCATGGGACAGCTAACCCGTGCCATGGGAACGCTAACCCGTGCCATGGGAACGCTAACCTGTGCCATGGGAACGCTAACCTGTGCCATGGGAACGCTAACCTGTGCCATGGGAACAACTAACCTGTGCCATGGGAACAACTAACCTGTGCCGTACCACGGGAACAGCTGACCTGTGCCACAAGAGCAGCTGACCTGTGCCGTGCCACGTACGTCCCTTGGCCCCCTGAGCTGTCTCATCTTACTGAGGGAGCCGCTTGGCACTCGTGGTCACACCACCTGCACATCCTCCTATCCATCCTGAAGTGAAGCGGCAAGTTCCCAAGTGAACAGCCTTTCGTCTGGCAGCAGGAATGATGAACGGGATCCTTTTCTTTGAGGAAAATCCACCAAGAGCTCTACAGGCCACGGTGCCAGCCGACCTCTGCNAGGTATTCTGGATGTTCAGCTATGAGAAAGACTGAATGTTTGTACCAAGAAGTGGCTGCTGGAACAGCCCTGGACCCAGGAAAGCTCGCTCCGCCGTGCCCAGCTTGAGAGGCGGACGCGTGGGAGGGAAGAGGTTTCCCAGCTGAGCCTCTGCGCCGCCGCAGGAGGGTCAGGGCTGGGCTCCTGGCTCACAGCAGTCTCCTCCTCCCCTCGCAGGAGATCACCGAGCGCCAACGCAATTACCTGTTGTTCAGGAAGACGAGCGCTGTGATGCCAGACTGGCCTTCGTCGTTACTGCTACGGAGGGTGCCCTCGATAGCATCCCAAACCTGGAAGGACAGGGGGTTAGTGCCGTGATCCTGACCAGAGGATCGCTGTTGTAACAGCTGACCCGTGCCACGGGAACAGCTGACCTGTGCCACACCATGGAACAGCTAACCCGTGCCATGGGACAGCTAACCCGTGCCATGGGACAGCTAACCCGTGCCATGGGAACGCTAACCCGTGCCATGGGAACGCTAACCTGTGCCATGGGAACGCTAACCTGTGCCATGGGAACAACTAACCTGTGCCATGGGAACAACTAACCTGTGCCGTACCACGGGAACAGCTGACCTGTGCCACAAGAGCAGCTGACCTGTGCCGTGCCACGTACGTCCCTTGGCCCCCTGAGCTGTCTCATCTTACTGAGGGAGCCGCTTGGCACTCGTGGTCACACCACCTGCACATCCTCCTATCCATCCTGAAGTGAAGCGGCAAGTTCCCAAGTGAACAGCCTTTCGTCTGGCAGCAGGAATGATGAACGGGATCCTTTTCTTTGAGGAAAATCCACCAAGAGCTCTACAGGCCACGGTGCCAGCCGACCTCTGCAGGGCCACGACCCGCACGGCGTGCCCCGCTCTGACCAACACTGCGCAACGCGAGGGACGTTAAGATCACGCTCNCTGAGCCTCTGCGCCGCCGCAGGAGGGTCAGGGCTGGGCTCCTGGCTCACAGCAGTCTCCTCCTCCCCTCGCAGGAGATCACCGAGCGCCAACGCAATTACCTGTTGTTCAGGAAGACGAGCGCTGTGATGCCAGACTGGCCTTCGTCGTTACTGCTACGGAGGGTGCCCTCGATAGCATCCCAAACCTGGAAGGACAGGGGGTTAGTGCCGTGATCCTGACCAGAGGATCGCTGTTGTAACAGCTGACCCGTGCCACGGGAACAGCTGACCTGTGCCACACCATGGAACAGCTAACCCGTGCCATGGGACAGCTAACCCGTGCCATGGGACAGCTAACCCGTGCCATGGGAACGCTAACCCGTGCCATGGGAACGCTAACCTGTGCCATGGGAACGCTAACCTGTGCCATGGGAACAACTAACCTGTGCCATGGGAACAACTAACCTGTGCCGTACCACGGGAACAGCTGACCTGTGCCACAAGAGCAGCTGACCTGTGCCGTGCCACGTACGTCCCTTGGCCCCCTGAGCTGTCTCATCTTACTGAGGGAGCCGCTTGGCACTCGTGGTCACACCACCTGCACATCCTCCTATCCATCCTGAAGTGAAGCGGCAAGTTCCCAAGTGAACAGCCTTTCGTCTGGCAGCAGGAATGATGAACGGGATCCTTTTCTTTGAGGAAAATCCACCAAGAGCTCTACAGGCCACGGTGCCAGCCGACCTCTGCAGGGCCACGACCCGCACGGCGTGCCCCGCTCTGACCAACACTGCGCAACGCGAGGGACGTTAAGATCACGCTCTCCTCTTTTTCCTTCTAGTGTTAACTGCCAATAAATGCTATTTTGATCATTACTTCAAAATCTGCATGCCTTTCTTACCGGGGTCACAACCAACCCGGCTCGGCAGTGCCCCTCTTCGCTCCCGGGCAGCCCCACAACTGCCCTGTGCTCTGGAATTTCAAGCAATATGGTGATGTGGACTGGAAACAAGATTCAGCAGCAAAATGCAGCCAGTGTCTCAAGGCAGCAGCTCAGAAGAAAGTCATCATCTGAGCTCAAACCCCTATTTAAAGGACAAAGAGAAACAACCATGTCTCTGCTGGGAAGACCGAGAGCTGCTCACAGGCAGCACAGGTAGAATAGGTCAAAAATCATTAAGAATTTGGTTTTAACGTGTGTTTAAAATAAATCCCCGTATTTCTCTTGAAGGAAAAACTCTAACATTAATTTCCAAAAATGAAATTAAAATTTCATTCTGAAAGTTTCTCTTTCGAGGAGATTTAAACTTGCGACTAAAATTTGCGTCCAAACCTGCACCATTCCCACAGAGCTCCTATTCATTTTACTTCATTTCATGACTGACCGCCACCATTACTTAATGACACAGCAACCTTTAAGCTCCTTCAGTCTTGAAGAGCTGCTGTTATTCAGCACTCACTGGAGAATTTTTTTCCTTACAGTAAGAACCTGCTTCGAAACGAAATATTTCGACACTCAAGAACCAGAAAAGGAGAGAGGTGAAGCGCTGGTCAAAGGAGAAGCTGTTTCAAATGCTTTAAAAACCGATTGCAGGTGATGACAGACACTATCCCGTAATTCCTGTTCTCTTCTAAAACCAAATTAAGCTGCAACGCTGAGATTTTTCAGTGTGGAAGAGGGAGTTTCTGCCCTGGGACCTGTCCCAACCTGCACGCCCAGGGGCTGCGCGCCTGGGGCTGGTGGTTCTGGTACGGCAGCTTGCGCGTGCCTGGGCTGGCTGTGAGCTCCGCTCCTCACCTCCAGCTTCCCATTACTCCGGCCAGCCACGATCAGGTTCCCTCGCAGGTCCAGGCTCCAGATAGAGCTCTCCAAGTCTCCCCCCCAGGAAGGAAGCGGCGACGATTTGTCAAATCCCGTAAAAGACTCGTCCCCCAGGCTCCTTCTCCGGCTGCTGCAGCCTCCCTCCTCGGTCCCGCAGCCCAGGGAGCGGGGACTGCCGCTCGCCGCGCAGAGGCCAGCCTGTCCGTGAGGGGCTGGGAGGCCGGTGAAGTTCATGCAGCTGGAGGTGCCGTGTTCTTCGTACACTTTACCAACCAGGCTGCGGAAGTCGTACCCGGTCTCCTTCTGGCGACTGCCCACAGCACGGAGCCGCGTCTCCGACTCGGGCACCTTCACCTGCTCGGAGAAGTTCGTGTCAATGAGAGACGTGAGGTCCGGCTGGTCACAGAAAAGCGGAGGCTGGGGAGGGCTGAGCATCCTTTTGAGCTGGTGACCGGTCTCAAAGGAGTCATCCAGACCGTTCTTGCCGTCCGGACTATGATCCCAGCTCTCCTGGTAATCAAAAATGCCGCTGCTGTCTCTTCGCAACCTAAAACACAGGAACAAAACATCGGTCCCCCCACCGCCCCATTTCGTACGCAGGGGTTTGCACCAGCTGCTGGGCAGCAACTGTGGAGCGACCTGCCCGCAGCCGAATGACTTGGTACAGATGCCGCATACCTCGGCTTGGGAATGACGGTGAGGCAGTCGCCGGTCTGAGCGTCCCACACACGGATCTGGCCCACCAGGCAGCAGCTGACAAGCAGCATCCCGTCACTAGCCAGACATTCGATGTCCTGGGAAGGAAGAAGAAGCACAGCTGAGCATGTAGCACCGCCGAGGCCTCCGCACTCTGACGATCACCTTGTGTTGGCTCAAGAACTATGTAGGTGATAAATTTTATGTCAAAACTACATGGCTGGCTTAGCGTCCCAGGGATACTCCGAGACCACGATCTCTGCCCGGAGTCCTCACTGTGCGCTACGCTGCTGTGAATCAGACGGACTCCGTCTGTCTTCCCTTTTCCTGACAAAGTACGCCTCAAAGAGACGGCAGGATCGGGAGCAGAGGCGCAGCTGCTCTGGAAGGCACGGCACAGCGTCTCAGACTCCATCCGACTGGGTGCCCAAGCACTTTGTTTCATCTCAGAATGGGAAGAAATAGCTTTCCCCTGAGTGAACGGAGCAGCAGCACAGTTCCATGCAAGCCCATGGATGCTTTCAGCACTGGAAACAACACTTCACAGCTCAAATCTATGCACCAACTTTTGGGAAGCAGGGAAAAAAGGATCCAGTAGGCATTAAGTATCAGGAATCCAGAGCTACCCAGCAAAGAAGGCTGGATCAGCCCAGCCAATAAAAGCCAACAGCTGGCTGAAGGTAGGAAGAGCAATTGCAAAAAACTCAGCGCAAGTCCCAGGAAGAAATGGAAAAGCCCCACGGGAAACTTCACGTTACGATGTCCTGCAGTAGCCCCAGCCGGCAGCCTGCAGGGCTGCGTTCCGCTAAGGCTGCCGAGCTGGGCCGTTATTTAAGGAAAACAAAGAAAACGAAAGATGTGCGGTGCAAGTCGGTAAAACGTCCTTCTTGGGAGGGCTGCGCCCGCCCGACCTACCATGAGGTGACCCCTGAGAACCAAGGGGACGATCTCAGTCTCGGGTGGGGAGTAGCCGTAATCGTCACAGGGCAGGTCCCCCCTCTTCCTCCTGCTGTGCGAGAGCCCGTTCTGCCCGTAGTTCTTGGGGCAGAACACCCTGTACAGGCAGAAGAGCAGGAGGACCAGGATAATGCCTGAGGCCAGACCCAGAGCAGCCACCCTGGTGGGAGAGACAAAGAGATACAAAGGCAAAAAGGTGGTGAGATAAAAGGTCCAATTACTGGTGCACCGACAGTTTGAGGAATGCTGTGGAGGTATTCTACACGTTGCTGGTCTAAATTTTTCAGCTGAGAAAAATCTCCAATAAGCTGTAGCAGATTTCTGGAAAATTAAAGGATTTTTTTTAAATGGGAAAATACCGATTTCAATGAGATTTTCAGACTTTTCAATAGGAAAAGTACATAGCAATGAAGACTTTAAGAAAAACGCTAGGTGGGGACGGGGGTAACACGAAGTGCGCTGCACACAGCCAAAGCAGAACTGCCGATTCAGAGGGCAAGCCGGGAGCCGGTCTGCCCAGCAGGAAAGGAAGGCCCCTGCTTGCTTGACTAAAGCATTATCGAAACACACCGTTTATTCCCAAAGCCGAACTCCCATCCCTGTTACCCAGCGATAAATCCCGTAACGCATCGTGTGTGGTGCCAGGAGTATCGGTTTGAGCATCACCAAGCCGTCCGATTCAAACGTATCGCGGCTCAGCCTGCAAAACGCATGCCTCATTGCACAGTGGTTACTACATGACGGCAAACCCTCGCAGCTGTACCAAGTTTGTACGCCGTTTGGCCACAGCCAGCAACATGTACTGACGAGCAGCAACCCCCAATGTCTGCTGGGCTGCACGCACCATCTCCTGCCAGGGAACTCAGCGCCAGGAGCGGTTAACTGAATGCTGCGCTAGCTGAGCGAGAGCGACCTGAGCGTTACGGGATTTTGCACTGAAGCTTTACAAATGGTTTTTGGTCTCCTTTCTTCCCCTCCAGGAGAAGAGCCAAAGAGCAACCCGTGCCCCCGAGGGAGTTAAGGCACGGTGAGAACTTTACTTATAAAGGGTAACATCCTGGTGCCCTTGCAGCTTGGATGAGGCTTGGTCAGGCTGAGCTTCAGCATCCAGCTTCCCACCGCTCGACGATAAGAAGGGGTGGTAGCGGTTAGCCTCCTGGGGATGCCGCACTTCCAAGGCCTCTTGCGGGTTCAGGTACAGCGTGACAGGGATGGCTGGAAGGATGCTGATGTATCTGAAGGAGCGCAAAGATGAGAATAGCTTAGGAACATCAAACGCGAAGACACGAAAATCCTAACCCACGTCACCCAGCTCACGTCCTCACTAGCAGCCAAGGCAGGTCCCAGGATGTCCTTCCAGGCCCGGAGTTTCAGGTATTCTAAACCAAAGACCTCCATTGAAATAGTTTTCTCTAAACGATATTTCCCAGGTCGTAACCTTTAACTCAGTGGAAGAGGTTAACAGCCAAGGGTGGAACGAAGTACTGATGAGATCAAAGGGATCACACAGATTTAAGCACAGATATAATGATCTGGTCCAGCTTCCTGTACGCTGCAGGCCAGAATAAGTTTTTTCAGCTCAGATGTCCCCCTGCTCCTCCCACGCACCTTCCCCATCATGTACAGACGAACATACACTGTTTTACAAAATTCTAAAAGCCACCTCCAGGGTAAAGGCATACAGTGAGTAACACACCCAAGCACGCACAGAGAAACACAAGCCTTGTTCTCAGACAAACAGTGCTGCGGAGTTCGGTATCTCCGCACCACAGAGGAGGGCCTGTTTTAAAAGTCTCCTCCCGAAGACACATTTGGAGTAAGCCACGTGGAACACAAATTATCTAACTCAGAAGGACGGAAGGAAAGAAAAACGTTTGAGGTCAATTCCACAATTCAAAGCGCCTGCGGCACTCAGTGCCAGCCCACTTGCCTTTTGGCCAGAGTGATATTGTAGTAGCTGAAGAGGGATGGCCAGTGTCTGAAGGAAAGCTTCCTCCAAATCTCCTCATCCTCCGCTCCCCAGGTAACCTCTGCTTCAGCTCCGAGCTCCGTCTGTCCATTCCCTTTGCCCTCCGGTCCTTGTGCCCAAGCGTGCTGGTTTGCGTCCAGCCCTGACTTCTGCTCACGCTGCTGCGTCTGGTTTTCTGACAGTTGTACAGTGTCCGACGGGAAGACCGAGAGATCAAGCTTGGGGTCCCCAGCAGGTAGGACCCCTCCAGGAACAGGCATAGGAGGGAGACCCGCTTCACCCAAAGGACTTTGTTCGGTGACCTGCGACGTGAGGTAGGTGCGGAGACCAGCAGGATCCGTGTAAACCAGGATTCCAATCCAGATCACCGTCCCAGCCTACACACGACGAGCAAGGAGACAAGCTCGTTTAGCACACAGCCTTCACGCTCCGCCTCCGCCGCCTCGTCAGCTCTCTGAGCTGATCAACAACACCCCAGCCAAGGGTACGCCCCGCACTCCCTTACAGTCTTAGTCCTGGCAGACCCTTATCCTCTAAGAGGACCGCGAGAGGTTGCACAGCACGCACGAAAACTGAACGCTGCTTTTCCGTGAGCTGTCCCACTCAACCTGGAGGTGGGAACCCCACTTCCCCGACACCAACGCACAGCAGGGAAGAGACCCCTTGCTGGCAGCTGGGACCAGCCCGTCTGCCACCCTCAAACAGGGCTGGCAAGGCTCAGTTTGGGGTTCTGCTTTGTGAACACTGCAAGACCTACTGCAGCAGCCACGCTTCACGGACTGATGTACTGATTTAATCATAGAATCATAGAATGGTAGGGGTTGGAAGGGACCTCTAGAGATCATCTAGTCCAACCCATTTAACGTAAACTGCCATCAACGTTAGCTGGCGGTAACAGACTGGGCCGCGGCTTGTAGAGCCAAGGAACACACACGTTCCTCTGCTTCCATTACAGACATCCAGAACAGACACGGCGGGGACAAGCAGGGGCAGTAACTGGTGTAGCCGCTGCAGTTAGTTACGCCTGCAGAAGGAAAAGCCTTAGTCTTTCACGTAGCAAAACATCTCCACGTCTTTATCCCACATCATCCGCAGGAACAAAACATGATTCCTGCTCTCAAACGTCTTCTCTCTCCACTCATGCAGTCCTTGAAAATCCGCTTATATAAAAGCAGGTTTTTGTCTCAAAGCAAGTATCAGAAAATCACTCACCACCACCCGAACACCACGCAAACAGCCGAGCCCTGGAGCCAAGGCAAGCAAAGCGGTGTTCTCAGGGAAGCATTTTTTGAACTGTGTGTACTATGGGGCAGCATAAGTCTTAAGAGGGAACAAGGATGCAAGAAAACGGTGTGTTTTTCCCCCACCCGCCACCACCTGGAAGCCTGTTTGGGTTGGGTTAGTGTCCAGCAGGAAGGGGCACCGATAACGAACACCACGCACATACCATGATGAGTCTCTGGGCCAGCCGGGTCCTGGCGAAGAAGTAGATCACCCGCAGCCTCTTTGGCAGGCGCAGATTCCTGAAAGACGACGGCTGCAGGGTGATGGTGTGCGGGGTGGCAGGTCGCATAGCTGGCTGGCGTTCGTAGCGCTGAGAGCGGCTGGCAGGCTTCGCTGGGGGCATGCAGGCTTCCGCTGGCAACCGTTTGTTCAGATCAGCGAGCTGCCAAGAGACAAGCAAACGTGTGAGAGCCGTGGCGATGAGGTCCCTCGAGAGAGAAATGTGTGCAGAGACAGCTACCTTTGATACACGCCTGCGTCCGAGTTCCCACCCTCACCCTCGAGTCAATCTGCCCCAGCTTCTCTCTGGCACACGCTCTCCTCTTCGCCCGGCCACGGTCACCTCTTTGTGCCGTGTCTCCTTCCAGCCCGTTTACCCCAAATCTGCACGTTCATATGCCTGAGGGTGCCTCGTTCCCTCAATCCCTGTCCCCAGTCCCTGCGTCTGTGTAACCAAGCAAGCACCGCCCCGGGACTTTGACGGCTCGGTCTTTTCTGATTAGAGAGCAAAAATCACAGGGTGTGCTTCCTTTATTCCTTCCACAACAGCAGAGAAGGAAGACCCAAGGCAAAACCCCGTGTTCTTGGCCCTTCCTTACCTCCATACGGCGAATGTCAATGGACAGCACGGTAGTGAAGAAAAACATCTGCAGAAAGAAGTCAGACACCAGGCCGACCACAGCGAAGAGGCAGAACTCCTGCAGACAGGACACACTGATTAGCTATGGCAGCTGCGGGGACAGCGGTCAATATTTCAGCTTCAGAAAAAGGGAGACTCGGCAAACTCTTGCCCAGAGCGCAGGCTCGAGTCTATTTTACTGCCAAATCCTATTACCGACATTTTGTAATAGTTGAGAGTTTAGGGCTAGAGAAGCCCGTGTAAGAACTCACGAGCGTGTTTATTCAGGTTCGCCTTCTTTGTTCTTCCTAGGCATAGAACACCAAAGCACTACAGGAGAGGTTTTCCCAGTTCACAAAGCCGTGGCAGGCCTGCAGCCGGAGCTCTCAGCCTCCTTGCCCACACATTCAGATCACCAGGCCAAAGAGCTTCCAGCGCCGACAGTTTCCTGCACGTTACCAGTAAACCTCAGCCCTGACCTGAAATTCCTCCAGGTACACGGGTTGCTCAGGAACTGGATCAATCGCTCTCCAACCAAAGACAGACCGCTGAAGTCACGCTACACCTGCGTACTGGTTTCTAGCCGTTCTCCAGGGCCCCAGCTAAACCATTTCTGCTTAAATCACACCATCGGCTAATGTATATTAGATGGGCAAATTGCGTTCCTGTGCCCCTGGAAGAAAAGCCCCCGATCCGTAGGGGAAACAACGTTTGCAAAAGCTGGGGGTTCCTAAACTGGCAGCAATGCTCTGCTTTGCCCAGCAGGTGCCATTGCAGAAATAAGGATTAAAAGATTCAGCCCAGCGGCAGAAATGCAGTCGGCTCCCAAAGAATCCCTGTAAAACAAATGCACGCTCTCACCGTGATCCCCGTGAGCGCTCAGGGCCACCCCCCCTCCCCGACTACACTCAAAACTTTCCAGCAACTTAGAATTAAAACATTTTCAAGAGGTGTTTTGTTTCCCTTGGAGCCACACATTTCTGTTAGGACCTCAAAAGGATCTATAAAAGTGGAGAGATCAAGAAAGCTGATCGTAAGCAGGAGTGAAAACCTCAGGCTAAAGGACAGATTAAAGACGCCGGCCCTCGCTTGCAGCCCAGAGCTGGCACACACCCGCTGCCACTCACCACCTGCCTGCTGGCGTGGAGGCGTGGACCAAGCCAGGACACATCCGCCTTGGGGCAAGGAGAAAGGCCGTGGACATTCATTTCTTTTGTCCTCCTCCTCCTTGCGCAAGGCTGGAGGCCAATGTCAGCGCAGGGAAATGAGAAGAGCGAGCGCAAAAGGCTATCCAAAAACCTTTGACAAACCTTGACGCCTCCTCATCCTGCCCCAACTGTTCTCGAAACACAAGCGACCAACGGCGCGTTATCTTAAAATCGGCGTGATGATACGAAACACGGTAAGCCACGAGGTCAGCCGCCCCTCCCCAAGCTCCCGGCGGCAGCAGCGCAAGGAAGCAGGTTCTGAGGATTGGGTTTTGCTCTTTAGCCCCTTCCCCAACATCTGACAGGAGCAGGGGGATGGAAACACTGCACAGGTTCCTCCCTCAAGGAGACAAACCAGAAGGAAAGCAACGTCCATCTGGATTTCACCCAAACCTGGACAAACACAGGCTCCGCAAACGGCAGGCTCTGCACGGAGGCAGGAATTCTGTGGATGCCTCCACTTACTCCACTCGGGGCTGGAGCCACCCGGCTCCTAGCCCTGGAAACAGAACAGCTTCTTGTACTTGGACACTGCACACCCTACGGCAAAAGCCAAAGTGATTTCAGTGGGTGCAGGATGGGGCTATCTGTGTGCGAGCTTCAGTACAAGGTAGTGGGCAAGGGACGAGAAACACAGGACAAGCACTCAGCACGNCTAAAGGACAGATTAAAGACGCCGGCCCTCGCTTGCAGCCCAGAGCTGGCACACACCCGCTGCCACTCACCGCCTGCCTGCTGGCGTGGAGGCGTGGACCAAGCCAGGACACATCCGCCTTGGGGCAAGGAGAGAGGCCGTGGACATTCATTTCTTTTGTCCTCCTCCTCCTTGCGCAAGGCTGGAGGCCAATGTCAGCGCAGGGAAATGAGAAGAGCGAGCGCAAAAGGCTATCCAAAAACCTTTGACAAACCTTGACGCCTCCTCATCCTGCCCCAACTGTTCTCGAAACACAAGCGACCAACGGCGCGTTATCTTAAAATCGGCGTGATGATACGAAACACGGTAAGCCACGAGGTCAGCCGCCCCTCCCCAAGCTCCCGGCGGCAGCAGCACAAGGAAGCAGGTTCTGAGGATTGGGTTTTGCTCTTTAGCCCCTTCCCCAACATCTGACAGGAGCAGGGGGATGGAAACACTGCACAGGTTCCTCCCTCAAGGAGACAAACCAGAAGGAAAGCAACGTCCATCTGGATTTCACCCAAACCTGGACAAACACAGGCTCCGCAAACGGCAGGCTCTGCACGGAGGCAGGAATTCTGTGGATGCCTCCACTTACTCCACTCGGGGCTGGAGCCACCCGGCTCCTAGCCCTGGAAACAGAACAGCTTCTTGTACTTGGACACTGCACACCCTACGGCAAAAGCCAAAGTGATTTCAGTGGGTGCAGGATGGGGCTATCTGTGTGCGAGCTTCAGTACAAGGTAGTGGGCAAGGGACGAGAAACACAGGACAAGCACTCAGCACGCAGCCCTGCAGCGCCTCAGGACCATCGAGAGTGACGCTGTGCCAGGAGAACAGGGGTCTCTACCCGCTGCGAGGCCAGGCAAGAGGATTTCACCGTTAAACTGCACGCAGTTACGAGGGATTTAGAGTGGATGCCCAATTCTCATCCGAAGGCAAACTCTATTTCAGGACAAGGAGAGCCACGAAAACCAGAGAAAAATTCCCTTCTGCTGAACGAGCTGCACTGCCACGGAGTGACTGTGAAAAACCACAAGGCCCCCTACAGCCCTTGGGGCCGGTGAGAGCCTTCAGCTGGGCCAGGCAGCACCTGCACGACCCCAGCACTGCACTGCTCCCTCTGACAGCCTCGAGCAAAGGTCCCTGCCGGACGGACGCAGCCCGGCTGTCTTTCTGCCGGATTCCTTGGACCTCGCCACGCAAGTACAGCACGTTATCAGCCCAGCGTCCTCCACCCTCAGGGTCGAAGCTAAGGGGCATACACCAGGCCCGAGCAGAGCAGCTGTCAGTCGCTACCAGACAGCAACCCTGCAAGATTCTTCCTCTGGAGAAAGCCAGCACGCAAGGAAGGACGGGATCACACGGAGAGCCGAGAGCGGAAGTCATCGCACGTGTCAGAACGCTGTAACGACCGGGAGTACTTNATGGGGCTATCTGTGTGCGAGCTTCAGTACAAGGTAGTGGGCAAGGGACGAGAAACACAGGACAAGCACTCAGCACGCAGCCCTGCAGCGCCTCAGGACCATCGAGAGTGACGCTGTGCCAGGAGAACAGGGGTCTCTACCCGCTGCGAGGCCAGGCAAGAGGATTTCACCGTTAAACTGCACGCAGTTATGAGGGATTTAGAGTGGATGCCCAATTCTCATCCGAAGGCAAACTCTATTTCAGGACAAGGAGAGCCACGAAAACCAGAGAAAAATTCCCTTCTGCTGAACGAGCTGCACTGCCACGGAGTGACTGTGAAGAACCACAAGGCCCCCTACAGCCCTTGGGGCCGGTGAGAGCCTTCAGCTGGGCCAGGCAGCACCTGCACGACCCCAGCACTGCACTGCTCCCTCTGACAGCCTCGAGCAAAGGTCCCTGCCGGACGGACGCAGCCCGGCTCTCTTTCTGCCGGATTCCTTGGACCTCGCCACGCAAGTACAGCACGTTATCAGCCCAGCGTCCTCCACCCTCAGGGTCGAAGCTAAGGGGCA
Source organism: Steatornis caripensis (assembly GCA_013398225.1). NCBI lineage: Eukaryota > Metazoa > Chordata > Aves > Caprimulgiformes > Steatornithidae > Steatornis > Steatornis caripensis. The sequence continues at coordinate 21,623 of VZSC01010749.1, forward strand.
TACACCAGGCCCGAGCAGAGCAGCTGTCAGTCGCTACCAGACAGCAACCCTGCAAGATTCTTCCTCTGGAGAAAGCCAGCACGCAAGGAAGGACGGGATCACACGGAGAGCCGAGAGCGGAAGTCATCGCACGTGTCAGAACGNCCTGCCTGCTGGCGTGGAGGCGTGGACCAAGCCAGGACACATCCGCCTTGGGGCAAGGAGAAAGGCCGTGGACATTCATTTCTTTTGTCCTCCTCCTCCTTGCGCAAGGCTGGAGGCCAATGTCAGCGCAGGGAAATGAGAAGAGCGAGCGCAAAAGGCTATCCAAAAACCTTTGACAAACCTTGACGCCTCCTCATCCTGCCCCAACTGTTCTCGAAACACAAGCGACCAACGGCGCGTTATCTTAAAATCGGCGTGATGATACGAAACACGGTAAGCCACGAGGTCAGCCGCCCCTCCCCAAGCTCCCGGCGGCAGCAGCGCAAGGAAGCAGGTTCTGAGGATTGGGTTTTGCTCTTTAGCCCCTTCCCCAACATCTGACAGGAGCAGGGGGATGGAAACACTGCACAGGTTCCTCCCTCAAGGAGACAAACCAGAAGGAAAGCAACGTCCATCTGGATTTCACCCAAACCTGGACAAACACAGGCTCCGCAAACGGCAGGCTCTGCACGGAGGCAGGAATTCTGTGGATGCCTCCACTTACTCCACTCGGGGCTGGAGCCACCCGGCTCCTAGCCCTGGAAACAGAACAGCTTCTTGTACTTGGACACTGCACACCCTACGGCAAAAGCCAAAGTGATTTCAGTGGGTGCAGGATGGGGCTATCTGTGTGCGAGCTTCAGTACAAGGTAGTGGGCAAGGGACGAGAAACACAGGACAAGCACTCAGCACGCAGCCCTGCAGCGCCTCAGGACCATCGAGAGTGACGCTGTGCCAGGAGAACAGGGGTCTCTACCCGCTGCGAGGCCAGGCAAGAGGATTTCACCGTTAAACTGCACGCAGTTATGAGGGATTTAGAGTGGATGCCCAATTCTCATCCGAAGGCAAACTCTATTTCAGGACAAGGAGAGCCACGAAAACCAGAGAAAAATTCCCTTCTGCTGAACGAGCTGCACTGCCACGGAGTGACTGTGAAAAACCACAAGGCCCCCTACAGCCCTTGGGGCCGGTGAGAGCCTTCAGCTGGGCCAGGCAGCACCTGCACGACCCCAGCACTGCACTGCTCCCTCTGACAGCCTCGAGCAAAGGTCCCTGCCGGACGGACGCAGCCCGGCTGTCTTTCTGCCGGATTCCTTGGACCTCGCCACGCAAGTACAGCACGTTATCAGCCCAGCGTCCTCCACCCTCAGGGTCGAAGCTAAGGGGCATACACCAGGCCCGAGCAGAGCAGCTGTCAGTCGCTACCAGACAGCAACCCTGCAAGATTCTTCCTCTGGAGAAAGCCAGCACGCAAGGAAGGACGGGATCACACGGAGAGCCGAGAGCGGAAGTCATCGCACGTGTCAGAACGCTGTAACGACCGGGAGTACTTTAATAGGGACCGCATGGCGGCAGGGGCATGGTGTCACCTCTTCCCGTGGCTCTGCCCCGTCCCTTTTATCACGCTCCGTTATCTCCTGTCATCAGCACACCCTGCAACCTCCCCTCTAGCAGAGTGTGACAAGGCAAGTGAACTGTCCCAGCGGTGGCTGCCCGCCAGGGCTGCTGGCACTGCGCTCGCTTCGCCGGAACTGTCAGGCTTCACCTTCTGAGGTCAAGGAGCGCAGCAATGAAACGGAGGCCAAAAGGTGCTCCTAAACCACATGAATGAGCCCAATTTAGACCCAAAGGACAGCTCACGCCAGCGTTTGAGCTGAGCCATCTCTGCAATCAGCTTCAAATGATAAAAATTAGGCCGCAACAGGCAGCCGGCTGTAGGCTGGGCAATTCTACTGCAGCTCCAATCTCGCTGTGCTCTTGGATGCTGAGAGAAGCTCAGCAATGGCCAAGTTCGGCCTCCAATGCTCCCGTCCAGCCTGAACGTTTCGTCTTCTTAGATTATAACGCGTTGTAATCTGCAATCCCCGATGTTAAAGCAAGGATATACAGAACCCACCCCTCTTCACACAGGTCACGAATGGCCGGCGAGCACCTAGCGCGGGCCCAGAGCAGCCTCCAGCCGCATAGGTGCTGGGGTGCTCCTGCCTTCGCTTGCTGCCTGCGCCTGCCGGACATTTCCAGAGACGACAGGCTGACACCTCCCTGAAGGCCGGCTGCAGAGGTGCTGTGGAACTGGCAATGAGGATTTGGGCAGTGCTTCTGATCACGCAGCTCACCAGGACNCGGCGGCAGCAGCACAAGGAAGCAGGTTCTGAGGATTGGGTTTTGCTCTTTAGCCCCTTCCCCAACATCTGACAGGAGCAGGGGGATGGAAACACTGCACAGGTTCCTCCCTCAAGGAGACAAACCAGAAGGAAAGCAACGTCCATCTGGATTTCACCCAAACCTGGACAAACACAGGCTCCGCAAACGGCAGGCTCTGCACGGAGGCAGGAATTCTGTGGATGCCTCCACTTACTCCACTCGGGGCTGGAGCCACCCGGCTCCTAGCCCTGGAAACAGAACAGCTTCTTGTACTTGGACACTGCACACCCTACGGCAAAAGCCAAAGTGATTTCAGTGGGTGCAGGATGGGGCTATCTGTGTGCGAGCTTCAGTACAAGGTAGTGGGCAAGGGACGAGAAACACAGGACAAGCACTCAGCACGCAGCCCTGCAGCGCCTCAGGACCATCGAGAGTGACGCTGTGCCAGGAGAACAGGGGTCTCTACCCGCTGCGAGGCCAGGCAAGAGGATTTCACCGTTAAACTGCACGCAGTTATGAGGGATTTAGAGTGGATGCCCAATTCTCATCCGAAGGCAAACTCTATTTCAGGACAAGGAGAGCCACGAAAACCAGAGAAAAATTCCCTTCTGCTGAACGAGCTGCACTGCCACGGAGTGACTGTGAAGAACCANGTATGAACTGAATGTGTAAGCCCAGCTACTGGAAGGATCCCGACTGGGGATCCAGAGGCAGCTGCTGGACAGAAGGCCAGCTCCTGGAGGGATCCACCTGTATTTCCAACTAACAGACTCTTAACCCAGCCAGCCAGGGAGGGGAGCAGATTATCACACACGGCATTCCTGCAGTGCCTGCAAGCCTCTGTCCTGCAAACCCAAACTGATCAGCCGTACTCACCTGGATGGCTGGGACGAGGGTGAAGTACCCGATCAAGATGATCCCAAGCTCCGTGGCCATGTTCTTCATAATCGACCAGCTCTCGTTGCTCAAGCCTGGAGGAAGACAGGTGAAAGGAGACTGTTCAGCAGTAGGAGCACAGCAACAAGGAACTGGATTTCCCTTCTTTACAATTCAGCATCTATAGACGACAGGCGAAAAAGGCACTTCCAGGCTAAAATTCAGGTGCCCTATTTTGAGTATCTAAGTGAAATAATTGGACTGTAGGCTACCAATGTCGTTATTAGCGCGATTATCATTAACTACAAAGGGAACTCAGGATGACCCTCAGCTCACAAAACTGTTCCGATTTAAGCGGCTGGAGGGTACTGCACATGGCAACACAGGGATTCAGAAACGTTAACGGACCTTTGGAGCCCTGCTTCCAATCTACGATACAAACCACTTGCGTTTTTAAAACCAGGGAGAATTTTCTAGGCGTCACTCTAGAATCTCTCTTCCCTGATGTTTAGAAACGTCTTTTGAGTTCGCAAACTCCATGGATCTGTGGTTCCAGCACACTCCAATCCTTATGCAGGTACAGAGTGTGTCCATAATAGAGAAGATAATTTTGTGACAGACCCAGCAGACCTTCCTGTGACCTGTGGACTGCACTTACGACATTCACGACCCGAGAGGACAAGGTGCTAAGGATCTATACCAGGAGATACAGCTCTCTCTTACTAACACTTTTCAACAATTGTTTAGCCATTGCTTCAGACGACAACCTTAAAAAGCAGCGTCCACAATTACAGGCTTGTATTCGTTCTCGGAATTATCAAAACCAGTACAAAAAGACTAATAGAACAGAACTCCCAATTCACATTCATCACACACTGTCCTTGGTTCCTTCGCGCACCAGAAGTAAGATCATTTCCCATCTCCCAGTCCTCGGGTTACCCTGATTTTCTCTCTCTCGACACGTTTCCAGAGCGGGCTGCATACCTTGGGCAATGCGTAGCTTCACTTCCAGGTCAACGGGTGTAGAGACAACTGACTTGGTGAGAACCAGCACGTTCTCTAGGCCAATCACTACAACCAAGTACGGAAATATCTCCCTAGGAGAAACAGAACGAGAACCGAGAATGAGACCCTTGGCAAAAAAGAAGGGAAGAGCGCAAGTTAAACAGCAAACACGCGTCCTAGAGTCGAGGCGAGGAAACGTTATCCAGTGCTCTCAGCCACATCCCTTCTCGTCCAATATTGCTTTCCAACGAGGTAAGGGTTCCGTACTTCATCTGCTTTGGACAGGTATTAACATTTGTACAAAGCTGCATGATTTTCTGGAAAACGGCCATTGTAGACCACCACTAAATTAGTCTTTGTGCTTCCCAGGGTGGGGACACTGTCCCCCCACGAACAGTCTCTCCAGCATCTAGAACAAAGGGGTGTAAATCAAAAAGACGGGCTTCAAAGAGCAGTGCAATAGACTCCGTAATTACGAGTCAGCGAGAGCGCGTTCCAACAAGAGGGTAGGGAGCATGTCCCACCATCAGCAGTGAAAAATCCGGACAAAGCACAGCTAAGCGTTACATTAAGCAAAACTTTCAAAACCAAATTCTCAAGCGAAGGGTGTGGGCAGTGCCTGGTTCAGGTGCTCAGTGGGCAAACACTTCCACACTTCGCCGTTGCCGTAAGCAATCCAGGCGCGGGCCGTGAAGGAGACACGTGAAGGGACTTCTCTGTTGGGAGGAGATAAACTAACGCGCGTGGAGCGATATTCTCCGGTACACCAGGTAGCTCAGAAGCCACAACACGGAGAACAACATGCAACGTACGTATGCTTCGAGCATAAATAAACTAAATCCTGCCAGCCACAGTTTGTACGCAAGAGTCAGTTTGTACGCAAGAGTCAAGAAAACACCCTGAAACGGATTTGCCCTTCAGAATACCTGCAGGCAGAGAAGGAACACTACCCAATGTCACCACCCCGAATTTATTCAACTCTTCTTCTCACCTCTAAACTTTTTTCTCTCTTGTGAACTACTCACAGTCTGGATCAGAGAGACAAAGCCGTTCTGAGCCGGACCATGGTAGACAGATAGTAAATCTCTTCATTTCCCTCCAGCTAAACTTAAGCACAAGTACGAAAGCTTTCACTGCGGAGGGAAACGGATTTGCGTTGTGCTGGTACGTACGGAGCCAAAAGGAGAACGTGCGTGCACACCCCCCCCTTGGCAAATCACCACCAGCCACGACAGGTAAACAACAGGGTTTTGGAAGAGAACAGCTCCTGCTTTCTGCCGCTGCCTGCTGGAACCCCAAGGATCATCTTCCCAAACGCTGCTTTCGATTGCCTACGGCCACCTGACAAGGGCTTCAACAACACCTGCACCCATACAGCCGTCGGCGGCCTGTACCTTAAAACTTCAGCTGGTACCTTAAAAGCTGCTAACTAACTCAGCCGTTTCATTCCAGTCGATTCCTTGAGCAAACGGCAAGCGGAAACAGCAAGAGCTCCACTGAAGGCAAGATGACAAAAAAACCCCACCCACAAACCAAAAAACAAACTCCACGCACCCTCCTCCAGGTATCCTCACCGAATTTTAGCTCTAACAGTCGTGCAACACACCAGTCCATTCACCTCCTGTCCAAAACTTGTGCAGGAAGTGAATTTCCTTAGCAAAAAAAACCCCAAAATATACATAAGCCTCTCAAGGGCAACTTTCTGTTAACGTCAAAGAATCCAAAATCTAGCGAGTACAACTCAGTCCTGCCTTTTTCTAATGCATTTTCAGTTCATAACCTGTGTCACTCCTCCGAGCAGGACTTTACGACAGGACACAGAGATGAGAAAAGCTCTTCGTAATCCTTAGGGATGGAAATTGCCAAATAAAAGACAAACACGAAGGAGAGCCCTGCTGCCCGGCACAGCGCAGCACCGTCCTGCAGAGCATGTCGCCTGCAAGGGTACGCTCTCGCAGAGTCCTGTCCTTGCGCACAGCCTTGCAAGGCACGCAGGGGCTCTAGCACCATTTCCAGATAAGCTGCAGCAAGCCTTCAGAAGGCAGTACAAATATGGAACTGAAAACTAATAACCACATAAATAATACAAAGCTGGGGGGAGCGGCCGACTCCGCAGGAGGCTGTGCTGCTGCTCAGCAGGACCTGGGCAGGCTGGAGAGCTGGGCGGGGAGGAACCTGATGGAGTTCAGCGAGGGCAAGGGTAGGGTCCTGCCCTGGGGAGGAACAACCCCACGCACCAGCACAGGCTGGGGCTGAGCTGCTGGGGAGCAGCTCTGCGGAGAAGGACCTGGGGGTGCTGGGGACAGCAGGGTCACCGTGAGCCAGCCCTGGCCCTCGGGGCGGGGAAGGCCGAGGGGGTCCTGGGGGGCACTGAGGAGAGCGTGGGCAGCAGTGGAGGGAGGGGATCCTGCCCCTCTGCTCTGCTCTG
>VZSC01010749.1:28964-67492 GCA_013398225.1 Steatornis caripensis
CCACGCTGGGATTCTGTAATAAGATGTTGTCCCAACAATGCCTTCTGTTTTAGGCAGAAAGAGCCAACTGCTAAGCAATAAGGCATCTCCAGGAAGACTGGGACCCAGCCACGTCAATCTGCTGGCCAGCAGAGAAACACATAGGCCGTCAGACCCAGGATGGGGGCTGACAATAATTTTGCACAGCAGTGTGTAAAATAATATCATGTAAGCTTCTTTGAAAAGTACTAGATCTTAAAGACTAAGCATTTAATGGCTATTTTCAAATGATTTCACCTCCATCTACCGTTCTTTAGGAAGAGGTTTAGTGCTGGAAACATACCCTCCATTAAGAGTAGGCGTCAAGCCAAACAGCGTGCAGAGCCCAACGGACATGAGCAGAGAGCTGAGCACCGTCACGACCGCTGCCAGCGCCAGGCCCCATTTCGATTTCACCATGTCAATCTTCCCTGAAAAACAGAATGCAAAGTCTCTGTCACCAAGCAAAAGAACACAAAATATTAATAAAAAAATCAAGGAGAGGGGGTCCTCGTCCTGACTTATTTCAGCAAATAGCCCTGCAACCCAGAAGTAAGGGTAGTTCAGTCTCGATGTCTGAAGTGCAGGTCCCACATGCTCCCAGGACGTAGGAGGTACTCTAACAAGGGTGGGAGAGAGGATAACGCACCGCTTGTAGCTCAAACTAGTTCCAGTACAGCACTGTGGGGGCATGAAAAAAGGGATTTAAATGTGGCTACTAAGGTCTAAAGGCACCAGCCCGGAACACGTATTTGATCTGTCTCACAACAAATTAGTCTCTCCAAATTGGAAAAAATGTCGTTACTATGGCATTTAAAACTGCACAAGGCAGAAAACACCTCAGAAGATATTGTAAGGAAGAACATCACGCTGGCCAAGAGGGACAAATTAGCAGAAATCAGATAAAGAGGACTACTAATTCTCTTCAGGACAGTCCAGGGTAAAATTCCAACATCACCTTTCCTCCTGAAACGGGAGGGAACTGCAGCGCTACGGACAGGAGTCTCTCTTATCTGCAGCCAGGGGAAGGGCACCCCGCCACCGACCCCTTACATATATTCAGCTGGCAGGTATGTAGTTGGCTTATTAGCTTGCTCTACCCCCCAGGGCTCTCCACCCCACAAACCTACGTGTGGAGAAGTAGATGTAAGCGAAGAGTATAATGTAGGTGGTGACGAGGGGTATCAGCTCAGCAATGCCAATCTCTTCCTTGAAGTGGACATGAACGATGTTCTCCTCTCGCAGCGTGCAGTTAGGGCTGGGGTGCAGCTGCTTGAGGCGAGAGCGGAGGCTGCTGAGGAACCTGAGATGAAAAGCGAGCAGGAGGACGTCACTTACACCGTACCCAACAGCCAGCACACCGTTCCTAGGGGAGCTCAACGGGTATAGAGCAAGGAGGAAGAAGCTCCGTCGACTCACGCAGACTTAAAAAGCACAGCTCTCTCTCGGCCCGACTGCTTAGCCTGCTCCTCTGTAGCTCAAACTACATTCGTCACATGTTGTACTGTGGCAATCTTACAGACCTTGATTTCTCTGAAGATTCAAAGATAACTGTGAAGACTCAGCAAAACTATTTAAAGCAAGGGCTCATCATCCAAAATCTTGGCCCTGGGGAACAGAACACGCTGTAGCCTCCAACATTGCCTGAATTTTACGTAAGTACGGCTGACGAAAGGTGCTACACGACAGTGCTCGAGGCTGAAGGGTTCCTGCATGGGCGGCAGCAGAGCAACTTTCGACTACTGTGCTGCCAATTCTGGCCTAGGCGTTCCTCAGGGAATTCCATGCAGCGCAGGGCAGAGCATTTAGTCCTCAGATCCACTCAATCCAAGCCAGCTTTGCCAACACTGCCAAAGGCGTTTCACAGTTGGTACCGGTTGAATTAGCGCTTACTGGAAAGCAAATCACTCTACGCACCAGGAACTGGGTCAAAACAGACCTACTGGGCCTTGGCTGCAACGACGACAGCTCTGCATGTGGATGAAGCCATCATCAGAGGAACTGCCACTGGCAGCTCTGGGTATTAGATACAGTTTTTAAAAGATTAAATAGAGAACTGATAGGTTTGTATTTCCCTAAAACACAGCAAGTTTTCTCAAAAAAATAGCAGCTTGTTTTTCTACAGCGTGCTCAGAAGATCCTGAAATACTCCAAAACACAAGAAAACGGAGATTAAAGAAAAACATAACAATAATGAGAGTAGAGAAAGCAGCAAGCTTGCCACGAATCGAACAAGGGATCCCTAACATAGAAATAGCACAGCTAAAGCTCCTTACCTGGAATCATATCGCTGGAGACCCAGCGTGACGGTGTACGATACCACTCGCTTCCTGTTGTAGAGGTTCACCCCGCTGTACTTCCCAGGGAGTCCAAACAACAGATCTGCAAAAACACAGTACGAATGAAACATTAGGATAGCAACAAATTAAAGAAAAAAGACGGGACACAAGAGGTGCCGGTTGTGAAGAACGCAGAATGAGAACTACTGCTCTTAGAGGAAGCACTTTCTCAGTGCTCTGGTGAGACCTTATCAATGTGGATAAATACCTGAGGCCCCTGCCTCAGTGAAGTGAAGAGGATGGAGCATCTCTCCGCAGTGGTGCCCAGTGACAGGACAGGAGGCAACGGGCATACACTAAAACATGGGAACTTCCCCTTAAACACACGAAAAATCTTCCTACCTGTGGGGAAGCTGTCTGTCCTCATCTTCTTCTCCCTGACCGGGCAGGCTGTAGCAGACAAGGTCTGCCCTCTAATCCTAACCCATAAGCTCTCACCTAACTCATCGCTCGTTCCTAAGCAANAAATATGGGAACTTCCCTTTAAACACACGAAAAATCTTCCTACCTGTGGGGAAGCTGTCTGTCCTCATCTTCTTCTCCCTGACCGGGCAGGCTGTAGCAGACAAGGTCTGCCCTCTAATCCTAACCCATAAGCTCTCACCTAACTCATCGCTCGTTCCTAAGCAAAGCTCCACGCGTTCCCGCTGCTCGCTCACACAAAGCACAACTCCTCGCCCTGGCAGCCTGTCCCTCCTGAAGAGCTTGTGCCTACCTACAGCAGCACCCCACGACACCTCTGTGAGCTGGCTGAGGTCGTAGCCCTCCAACTCCAAGCACCCCAAATTCCTCCCGTTTGCTCCCCACGCTGTGTGTGTTACTGTACAGGCACATCAAGCGGGCACCCAATTCGTCCTTCAGCAGAGAAGACAGACATTACCTTTAAGGATGCAGCCAAAGAAATCCTTGGACAACTGGGCTTTGTGCCTGTTGGCGTGCGATTTGAACCAGGGGTTCCAGCAAGGCTTTGCATCACAAAGGATGCAAAGTCTCTTCTGTTAATCTTGTGCGCCAAAACGCAGACTTAAAAAAAAACATGCATCATGAAGCACACTACCACCGTTCTCAGGAATTCCCAGGATACTGCGGATCTCTGTCTTCGTTTGTGAATGAGTGCTCCATGTGCTCTGACCACAGTGTGCACACACTCTGGACGCTCAGAAAATAACCTTCAAACCAAACTCACTTTAGGGTTCCAAACCCCTGCTCAGACTTGTCACGCTACAGGCTCCCTGACACCTACAAGGTTCCTTTAAAACCAAAGGAACAGCATTTCCTCTGGCCTTATGGAACCACTAAACAATACGATGCCAGACACGGTCAGACTTATTTTTTTAATTAAGAGAGAAAAATTGCTTTTATGATAGCCAGTGTCAACTCAGGGTCTGTGCAATCAACCGCGAGTGAATGCACAAGAGGGAGCAGGATGAATGTTCCTTTACGTGTGACAGCGAGGCAGTCTTTGAATAAGACAGACAATAGCGCAAGGGAAAAAGCTAGGCTAGACCATACGCAGAGTAAGAGGAACAAAAAGACCTGGACTGAGTTACCTGCTGTTTTAGACCTACAGAAGGGAGGCTGACGGAGTGGAATTATTCACCTTCCACAAACGCAGAACCGAGTTCAAATACAGATATGAAATGAGAGATGACATTTATTTGGTAGCTTCATTCCAGATGCTGTCAGTAACAAAACGCCACCCAATTTGCTAACATTGGCAACCTAGGCGTTTGAGATACCAAGCGCAAAACAGCCATGCGACGTGCAGGGATTTCTCACAGCTGCTTTGACGCTTCAGCCACTTACCTTTGAGAGTAGCTGACGTTTGTAGTGTCTTTGGTTCATGCTGGTGGATGGTTTTGATGATATCTGGGTCAGCATTGAATCGCTCTCGGTCGTTCTGCCAGAAGTTCCCTGGAGACAGCAACAGGCAGCCGTGTTCGGGCAGCAGATTCCGCAGCTTCCTCAGGCCAGGGAGAAGATCTGTGACCTGAAGGCAAACTTCCTCCAGGCTTTTGACACCGGAACTGAAGGGCAAACACAGGTGAGACGCTGCCGCGTATGCTGCAGCTCTCACAAACAAAAGGCAAAGCTGCCGAGATGAATACCCCAAGGACCTGCCTCGCCACGTTACTGCTCTTGTTCTTAATAACTCAGGATGAAGAGCCTCGGGCCATAGACCGGGATCTCACCGTAACAGGTGTACAGACGCCAGAACCCCGTTCTCATTTCTCTGCCCACTGTCTGGCCACACAGCTTTCACTCTACACCCATCCTAGGTGCCACAATTCGCAGTCCCACATTGGAGATACCTCCAGGCTACAGAGAAACTGTCTCCCTGGAATTCTTCTTCAAAGACCTTAAACTCCTCTGCGTGCCTCTTTCCAGATATGCAATGGGACACTTCACACAAATCTTCATTAGCCTTCCTGAGGTCGATTATTTAAGGTGTACAGAGTGCTCTAAAATGCACAAAGGATTCAGTATCTGCAAAATGTTTTCAGAATTCTTCTGCATTGTATGGCAAAGAAAATGCCTACAGGTTCAGAAATTAATAGAGGTGTAACTGATACGAAACGGAACTTGTGTTTGTTGCCAAACTTCATTTTAACACAATTACGTAATCCTCAACAACGAGTAATTCAAGCAAGACTCAGCCCGGGCTTGTAAATAGGATGGGACTGTGAAGGTTTAGTGACCGAACCTGTCAGCACGCTACCTGGCTAGGCAGGGAAGGGCTGCCGATGCAAAAGAGACGACTTCCCTCAACGTGATACGGGCAACTGGTGGGATTCGCACTGGAAGGGTCTATCGGAGAAAAGCTAAGATACGAGAGACCGGTCTTCCTCGGCTCCAGCCTCGCAGGTTACAGAGAAGGTGGCCCCAGAAGACCAGTCAGTCAGGGTCCTATTGTACAATGCCTTCTCTGGAAGAGTTTTTTTCAATAATGACTGCAAAGAGCAAACACGGGAACCAGCCAACGATGACTTGAGTCACGTCTTTGTGAACACTCCCTGCAGAATCTGTATCCTGTCACTGTGTGGCAGGATACCTAGGAAAGTCACAGCTATCAAAAGGAAATACGAGAAAATATGCTTGAAAATACTGTGTTTATAGGAAGAGAAGCTTTCTGAAAGAGGATTTAAAGGAACCGATGCAGCGATGCCTCTGATAATAGCTCCAGGAAGAGTAAGACGACTATTGTTTTGTATTTCAGCTTTAGCTAACTCTGAAACATAACAGCGACAACAGTTTATACTGCACGTCAGCCTGCGTACGTCCGTATTTGTGAAGCAAACGCACGCAGCCGATGGCCCTACCAGTACATTGAGGATGCACAGCGATACCAAAGAACATGAACCGGAGCAAGCTACAAATTTCAGGTCACTTCTGACTTTTTACAAATGACGACTGCCCAAAGTTTCAGCAAGCTGATGAAAATGTAATCACCTTGGGCTTCCTTCGCAGTTGTCGCTGATCTTCAGCTCCTGCTGTACTGTAGCATGAAAGAATGCCTTTTTTTGTATCAAGAAAATCAGCTGCTCTTCACACTGATACCGACAAAAGCAACCGACAACAAGGAACTTCATAATGACTTCTGAGGTAATTTCAGAGTTTATCTCAACGCCAGACGTTTCCTGAAATATCCGAGCCCGTCACCGAAGCAGGAGCCCTTATCCCAAGGTTTAGGTCTAAGTGCTTAAGTCTTTTTCTTCCGGTGGCTAGATAAGTTTAATTTTGTTTCCGTGCTGCATCACTGTTCATCAAGGGCAACACCAAGGGGAGATGATGAGAAGACAACACACGCTGTTTCTAAGTTGTAATTGGCAACTACAGACCAATTATTATCTGGAGTTACAGATACAATAAAGGAGGAGATGAACTGAAAACACAGAAAGAATGTCAGTGCCAAGGCTTTCTGAGTGGGTAGGAAGGAGCTCCATATTTAACAGCATAAATGGCATTTCTAAAGAATTATCACAGAGAGAGCAGGCAGCTAGCTTGCAAGGAACGGTTGAAAAAAAGAAAAGGACAAATCGTCAGGTAGAGTGGCAAAGTGGACACTCTCAAAAATGAAGCAATGAAGGCTGCTGTCCAGGGAGTACGAAAAAGCAGCAAATCTTCCCTACGTGTGTGAGTCAGAGGACAAAGAACGACGAAAGCTCCTGGCTGAAAAGCTAGGAGATGATCGAAGACTCCAATCTCACCATTTTTCACCACACTTGGCCTGTTCTCAGCGTCATTATTCTCACTGAGCATCGGCAGGCAAGGGGGGAAGCCCTTCTGTCCTTAGAAAGTAAACCCAGCCAAGAAGTTGAGCACAAAAAACCCCTTAGAACTCAAAGGGAAACTTACTCAAAAAAAATAGAGGCAAATTAAGGTGCAGAAAATGTATTCTTGGTTTACAAAGACAGAAAATGGCAAACTAATCCGAGCGGTCTTTCCTCTAAAATGCCTGACTCCTTGCATGGGGAAAGCACAGCAGAACTCAACTCTCAGCTACTCGGGCCCCCAAAAAGCTTTTGATGCAGCAGCATGCAGAAAATGCACAGGGCAGACAGCAGTTAGCACAAAAATTGTGGTGCAGCAAAGAAGTAGGTTAACAGGAAAACGGTCACGGGGTTGCTGAAAGGGGAACCAGCGGTACTGAGGAAAATAAAGTGGAATTTCTCACAGGCACTTCAGACAACCAGGATCATTACGTATTTTTATTAATAACCTTGGAATAAGATACAGGGACATCTGCCAACGACACGAACTCGAGAAACGCTGTTAATAAAGACAAGGAACAGACTATCTGAAATCGATGATGTGAGGGCTGGAATAAATGTAATCCCCTTCCTGTTAACAGCACGAAGTGCAACACCATGCACTTGGGGACTACAAAGAGTTTCTGCTATAAGGTGGGAGCTCATCCGCTGGAAATGGCAGAGGGGGACACGCACCCGTTCATCAGTCACTTCACCATGTGTCAAACTGACGCAGCTGGCTGTGAAAAAGGGACCTGCAACCTCACTAGATTTCAGGAAAGGTTTTTCCATGGAAAATAACACACAAATGAGACTTCTCTGAGAATACTGCGTACGGTTCTGATCTGCCACGTTGGGGAACAACACACTAACAAACAACGACAGTGCCAAGAGGAGCAACCGGGATGCCAAACTGAATGCAGAGCCGTCTTACCGGAGTAAGACAAGAGTTTCATGTTTGGCTTAACAAACAAGGATTTGGGGTGAGGAGTATGAGCTGTCCCTGTAAATACCTGGAAGCAGAGGAAAGCTGTTTCTGTGCCAAACTGTGTCAGGACAAAAACAGGCAGGTATAAACTGGTCCTAAATACAGCTAAAGTGGAAGGTCAGGGGAAGGTTCCTGATCACGTGAAATTCTAGAAGAGCTTCACAATAGGCACGGTGGGTCAAATGAACCTGCTTTAATACGTAGCTGGCATGCTTATGAAGGGATTATGTGACACTGCTATCTGCTGTAACAGGTACAGTAACCTTGGAGGCCCCTTCCAGACCTCTCAGCCTAGGACTCTGATTGGAAGATTCCCAACAATTATCAGAGACTCAAGGACAGGCAAGTTCTCTAGCACAAAAGCTAACCTGCTCCACGCGCGGGATGGATATGATGCCACTTGTTAGCAGCGATCTCTCATTTTCTTTTGAGAATCTTACAAATTCCAAGCCAACAATCAGCCTTAAGAGGCAGTAATTTAGAAGATGGACATGTTCGACAGTGGGTCAGTCTGCCTTCTACACAAACTTTAACAAACGGTCATTACCTGTCTCTCAGGGCATGGTTTCTAATCTCCTCCACTAGCTGGAAGACGCGGGAGAGGGGTGAACGAAATACATCAACAGCAAGGAAGTTCTTCTGCCATGGGGAGACGGTAGCTTTCACAAAGATCTGCTGAATGTAGGCCACAGGAGCACCAACGTACTGCGGGAAAAACCAGAGGGAGAATGAAAACACACGTTGAGTGGGAAGCCACTAAGCGGAATTAGACCACAGCCTGGCAACCTTTCAGGAAGGGGTTTGCCAGATTATATTTTCCTTTCCCAAGTTAGAGGTGAAACGTGACAGTACTAACCCAGCAAGAACAAAAGGAGTCTGTTTCTCAAAGAGCTTAAACGCCACTGACCATTTTGGCATCAGTCTGTTGCACCTCTTTGCAAGGCAGAGGCTCCCATCTCCTGCTGAATTTGGTACTGGTATGACAGGCAGGAGCAGGGACTCCCTGCCTCTCACAGATGCCTCTTACAACACTGCGGTTCCCCCAGCCTGTGCCGATTCTGCTGCGTGCCATTTAAACCTGCCTGCTCTCTGCGCCCAGGCCGCTGACCCTGCTCTGGGGACTGCAGCGCTGATGCGCCACGGCAGCCAGGACTTTCGTGCTCTGTTAGCGGAACCGGGCAGCAAAGCAGAAAGGAAGATTTAATCAGCCAGCAGCAGCCTGAGTTAACAGTCTAGTGCAAAAAGCTCTCGGCGGCACAAGGGAGTGTAGAAGGTGGCAAATTATTTCAATCACAGTGAGAAGAGCGCGCGTGGAGATAGTAGAGACCTGGAGGCATCAAAAGCATTAAGCTAACAAGTAACTTCTACTGAAGAGAGACCCTGGAATGAGAAAGAACAATGCGGGTTTAGAATCGTTTTGTGATTTCTTGGACCAGGTTATCAGCCTTCTTGGAAAGCATCAGGGTTCCGGTTTGCTTATGTAAAAGAAAAGTTAATTCCTTACCCTTAACGTAAGGATATAAGTCTCATTTAACTGCATGACACATACCAGCCAAAAAAAAAAACCCTAAAACAAAACCCAACACCCACCTTTAGATTATACTCAATTCACCAGGTTCTTGAAGCATCCCTACACTGCCTAGACCCCACTGCAGTAGCTAGCTCCACAGCCAGAACCTTTGGCTGCCTAGACTCTAATTCAAATGAAAAACTCTTGTGACCTCAAGAAAAAAGCCTGTGTCTTGGAGGTGAAGCCTAGACGACCTACATCATCAGAACAAAAACCAGCTACATGCAGTATTTTTAAAGTTAAAGGAGAGAAAATTGCAAGCGCTGAGGAGCAGGACAGTCCGACTTCCACGTCCAGGCCAGACAGACATTCCCACTCTGACAGGTAGTTAGCGATTTTCCAAGGATAAGCCGGTTGACAGCCAGAATCCAGATCCCTTCACAGAGTGCAAACACGGAAACCGCCATCGGAATTACCGGTAGCATCTCCACAGACAGTAACAGCAGTAAAGGCCGACTAAATCCTATTCGCGCCCTTCAGAGGAGGCCCAGGGCACGCATGTGCAGCGGCGTCAGCAGGAGGCTTGTCCTGCTGCTCCAGGGAGCACGCCTCCGTATGACATTAGGAAACTGGGGCCTGTTATCCCAGAACCCCATCATTAAACTTATTTAAAACCTAACAATGCTTTAAAAAGCGTACTAATCGCCTTAGGTAAAGTTATCCTTGAAAACCGGGCTCTCAAAGGGCATTTCAGCACTTTAAACTCTTCCAAATGCCTCGCATCCTTTTTTCTGATAATGACTAATCGAGACAAATACTGCCTAAACTTAGCAGTTACACAAAGCAACACGTCACTGGAAACGTTTCCCATGGATCGCAGGAAAGCGTAGGTAACGCAGCGGGGGTGTTTCACCATCTCCCCCACACACACGTCCAGCTCAACCCAGTCACCCCGGTGCAGGACTCACCCAGTCGGGACGCTCGCCGAGATCCCCTTGCTGCAGACCCGTGTCTGGAGAGGGCGGAGAATAATCCTTCACGGGGGTGCTGTACTCCACAGGTCCTGTTCCAGGCAGCGGCAGCTTCAACAGCGGGTAGCTACGGTGAAGACATAAGCAAGAAGCATCGCACTTTGTTTTTAAGCATTTTTTTTAGAGAGTCTCCAGGAAGAGCTCAAAAAATGAATGGGTGATGAAAAACGAGCCCAGCCCAGCTTGATCCAGCCTCTGCAGGACAGGACACAGCTACAGCACAGGAGGGCTTCAGCTCCCCTAGGAACCGCGTGATGTGTTTCCCCAACACAAGAGACAACGCAACTAAAAATCCTGGGGGAAAAAGAAGGGGAGCTCTTGCAGGACCTCACCTGAAACACTCTCCGTCACCTGAAAGGCAGCAGTGGGAAAAACATCAAGTACAGCCGTGTCTCAGCTACCCCGCGGCCCGCACAAAGAGGAGACGCTCGGTGTATTCAGGCGACGGCCTTCCTGACCCAAGCCCTATGCTAATCACCTCATTTTCCTCATTAAGATTTAAACTACTGGCAGCATTCGTCATTAATTTCACTGGTCCTCAAAGCACTTGTAACAGCAGCAGTGAGATACCAAACCAGCTACAAAATATTTATCTTGCTCCTTTGCCACTGCAACCTTCAGGTGACTCTAGCAGCTACCCCACAACAAAGGCGCCGGACTATTTGGAAGCTCAGAAACGGAGGTTTCAGAGAGCTCAGAACAGTGGGTTTAGCTCCAGAGGTTCTCGCAAGTGATTAACGTCGTTACCGGAACTGAACGGGTGGAAAAAGCAAGCCTGCCGTTACAGAGGTATCGACCGACACGTGGGAATTGTCAGCACCAAAATGAACCAGAGACCCGAGCTTCCTGGGCTTTCTGACGACGTCGCTTCTGTCTTTTGTTGTCTGATGCACAACAATCCACCAGGCCTGAAATTTCTGACGTATTTTCCCGTTTGTAGTTGAACTTTGCTTGCAACGTCGCCAGAATAAATATAAAGGCCTCGGGATTGTTTCCATGCAATACTCTGTCCACTTGGTTACGGCTTAGCCTGAAGCGTCAAAGGCCGTGGAAGGGACAAGCAACAGCTAAAGGCAAGGCTGCAGACCCAACAGCGAAAGGCTGAAAAAGAACAATGAAATGAGAAGCAAAGCTGACCGGATTTGCTATTTCATTAGTCTGACAACAGCACAACATCTAATTATTATCACTTCATTGTGCAATGGGAGGGAAGAGGAAAAGGAATAATAAAACCACGTCGTAATGCGTCAGAGGTGGCAAAGCCCGCCACGAGCCACAATCTGGAGACGCGGCACAGCCTCTTCGCTCTCACAAGCAGCGATCAGTCCTAGTCCTTCCAAATGACACGCAGCGCCTGCTTCCCGCAGACGAGCCGCTGAAAACACAAGCCTGGGGGAGATAGGTACAGCAATCACCCCGCGTCTGAGCGAGGCCGAGACGGGCATAAATTGAAGCAAAAAATCGAGTACATGTGACAAACAGAGCAGAGTGAGTTGAATAGGTGAGCAAGGAAGACTGACTTTTCCACTGAATGATTTCGATGCTGATGGCTGAGCGTGTCCAGAAACCGAAGGACAACACTTTAGATTCATGCCACATGCTCATCCGGAGGCGGAGTTCCCTGTGCCATCACCTGCCGGTTTTAAGGAGTCCGAACAATCATCTTTTACGGAGCTTAACTCATTTAGAGGCTCAAAATCTGAACAGCCCGCTAGCGTGTTGCAGGAGTAACAAGGGGACACGCTGGTTTTGCCTCACGAGGACCCGCGGAGCAGCTGAGGCTTCCGAAGCGACCTTGTCGTTGCTCTGGTTGAAGGTTTATCTCTAGGACCAGGCTGCCGTCAGACACGCCGAAACGAGCAGCACCCGCCGCTGCGCCTCATCAGGGAGCCTCGATACCCAGAAGCTGCGGGAAGCGCTGAGAGCAATACAGTCGACGGCTGCATCTCTGTGGTTGGCGGTGAAGGCCTGACCGCTGCCAGAGGCCACAGCGATGGCACCAAGTCAAGGGTGACAGAAGCACCGAGCTCTTCTGGATGCTGAATGCTTCACAAGTACTTCTGCCTAGTTCAGCAAGATCTAGCTAGCCCCGCATGCAATCCTACCTTGAAAACTCTCCCAACTCTTGCTGTCGTTCAAAGCATAAATGCCCCAAATCCTGGCAGAGGTGTAAGTTGCATGTGGATTTTTTTCATTTTTTCACTTTTTCTCTTCCCCAAGACCTGCTGGCCTGCAAGGATCTTGCCCTCTTACCAGCTGCCAGGTAAGGAAAACTATTTTCTGTAGCCAGAAATGAAAGTAATTTCAGTGGGTGCAACAACCTCAGCCTACAGAAGCAATAAATCGCCAAAGAAGACGACGGCATCCCTCCCTTCGTCCCACTCACCTAGCCTAGGGAACATGCAGCCACCCTTCCTCGTCCTGCTCATTCAGCACAGCAGCCCCAAATCCAGCGCGGGCAGGGGGTTGGACCAGATGACGTCCAGAGCCTCACCAGCCTGTACTACCACAGCTAGTCCAGTGCAGGCCACCAAAACGGTGATGTGGCAGGAGAAGCTGGTGCAAAAGGAGAGTTCTGCGCTAACTGGACTCATCCAGCCTGCAGGAGACTGAGGAGGGAACCCAAAATGCAGCCTTCAGCTAATTAGTTAGTGGTTATGGGGAAGGCAACCCCGGACTTGTCTTGGGGGTGCACAGGGAAAGGACACGAGCTGCAGCAAGGGAATTTCAAAAAAATTCCAGTTTTTACATAAGGTAAAAGTTCTTCACAATGAGCGCAGTCAAACACTGGGAAAGGGACCAGAGCTGTGGACTCTCCATCACCAGAGATATCCAAAAGTCAACCCCACAGGGCTCCGTGTCTAACTTTGGGGTTGGCCCTGCTTCGAGCAGTGACCTCCAGACATCACAGGCCCCTCGTGCGGAACTGATCTCCGGAGGGCTCCGGCGCAAACTCCTGCTCAAAGCATGGCCACCAAAAGCAGGTTGCTCAGAGCCACCTGGCTTTGCATATCTCCAAGGACTGAGGCCTCACAGTTTCTCCAGGCACCTGCTCCAGCATTTCGCCCTCATCGCGGACGCTTTTTCCTCAGATCTATTCAGAATTTCCCATCTGTCCATTGCCTCTTGTCCTTCTGGTGTGTACCAGAGAAGACTCTGCCTCCACCTTCTCTACACCCTCCCGATCAGTAGTTGTAGGCCAGCAGTAAGACCACTGCGCAGGGCTGAAGATCCTCAGCATCTCCTCCTACACGGTGCTCTACAGCTCCCCGCTCCTACAGCTCTGCTGGACGTGCTCCAGTACGCCAACACCTTCCCCACGCTGCAGAGCCCCAGAGCGGACGCAGGACCGGGGTTTCACAAAAGCCAAACAGAAGGAAGACTCCCTGCCTTAACCCTGCTTGCTAGTGCAGCCCAGGATGCCGCTGGCCTTTCTGCTGCAAGGGCACACTGCCTGACTTGTGTCCAACTCATCCACCTTGCTGCAAAGCCGCTTTCCAGCCTGTCCTGCTTCAAGGGCTTATTCCAGCCCAGGTGCAGGGCTCTGCATTCGCCTTGTTGCCTTTGCTGAGCTTCCCGAGGCTCCTGTCCATCCATCTGCCCAAGCGTCTCTGACCAGCGACTGTGCTCTCCACCAGCCTGACTGCTCTCCCACGTTTGGCCCGATCTGCAAACTTGGCGACGAACGTGCGCTCTGCTCCTCCGTCCAGGTCATTAACAGCAATGTCAAACAGACCGGGTTAACACAAATGGCTGCGCGGGAGCAGGAACTTGCAATAGGGGGACAGAACAGCTGGGGAAGGCGAACGACCAAAGTTTCCGCAGCTGTCTGTGGCCCTAACCATACCCGTTTTGTCAGTACTGAGCGCGTCACGTCAAGCAATCCCGGATTCTGCTGCGCCCTTTCTGCGCTTGAGGCCACAAAGGAAGGCCTCAAACACGCCACCGTACATACCGCAGAAACTTGGGGAAAACGAGCATTTCTGTGTTTTAAAAAAACTAGCCCCTGGAGAGGGTTGGCAGTTGCTCCACCACGTTGGTTCTCAGCCACTGGTATATTTACATCTCAATAAAATCACTTTGTCACCAAGAAACATGGCTGTTGCCAGAGCGGAGATGCATGTCAACTCCTCTGCTGTCGAAGGAGTTCCTCCACCATACGTACCGGCTGTTCGCAGCAGCCTTGGCTTTAGCTACAGCAGCCACCTGAGAAGTTGGGAAGGAGGAAAGTTTATCCCAACAATGGTGATTTGTACCCAGCTTCCAGTGGGCTCGGGGTCACACGAGGCCTCGGAGGACGATGCAAGACAGGACAGGCTGCCTCACAGCAGCTAACAGAAAGGTTAGCTGAGAATCCTGTGTTTGTTTTTTCTGCTGTTAAAAAAAAAAATTATTTTCTGTACAGGGGAAGAAGCAAACCCCTCCCATCCTGAAGTACAAGCTACCTCCCAAAATACTGGACACAGCAACTTACAGCTCCTTACTGGCATTTTTAAATGACCAAGATCTTTGTTTTGCTGGGTCGTTATTTTTTCATGCTAGGATTTTCAAACTTGTCCAAAAAATTTGAAAGTACACGCAAATGCAACAGCGGAAAAAGTAAATGGCGTTTCTTGGAAGGCTCAGGGGCAACAAAACAATGAGAAAAACAGAAGGGAAAATTTTGACAGAATAAAAAAAAACCACCCAGAGATGTCTGTGCACTGCTGAGGACTATCTCCTAGGGCAGCTGTCAGCAAACAAGGCAAGCGAGACTCCCGTATTCCGCCGTCCTCTTCAGGCCTGCTGTCAGGGGAGATCTGTTGATACCTAAACCAACTTCAGCATTTTCCTGCAAAATGATTAAATGGAACAGGATTTATGCTGTAGGAAAAGATCTACGTGCTCCCTCCAATCCGTATTTTTAACCCATCGTACCAAGGGAAGAGGACAGCAACATCCAACACTGCTGTTACTCAAACCGTTTGCCTCTTGCTCGTGTGACGCAAAACACCGTTAGATTTTCTCCATCCAGTCCAAAGTTTTCTGCAGGTCACACTGACGGGCTCCTTCAGCTTCCTCTACACTCCCAGGCTGCTTGGCCAACAAAAGCCACGTTGGACATCATTCTCTTCATTTCCCCATACGCTCATGAGTCCTAATTCTAACACACATCACCGTTAGATACAGTGAGACGTAACACATATCAGTCACAGCTCTACTCTCGCAGGTGATTACCTAGCTTTTGTCTCGGGTGATATTATCTGCATTATTTTGAAAGAGGGGAGATTTAGATATTGGGCAGAAATTCTTCACACCGGGGGTGGTGAGACCCTGGGCGCCCAGAGAAGCTGTGGGTGCCCCCTCCCTGGCAGTGTTCAAGGCCAGGCTGGATGGGGCTGTGAGCACCCTGGGCTGGGGGCAGGGGTCCCTGCCGTGGCGGGCGGTGGGACTGGACGGGCTTTGAGGTCCCTTCCCACCCACACCATTCCCTGATTCTGTATTTTACTGAGACTAGAAGAGCTGTGGCAGCTGTGGTATTAGAAGACACTGACGGGCACGCACTAGGGACAGGACTTCCTAGCAGCTTGTCTGGCACACACGAAAAAAGCCGGAACTATTTTTGATTATGATCCACGTCTTCAGCAGCCACCTTCACAGAAAAGGCCCCACAGGAAATCCATCTTTAAAAGGGTAGACCAGACCGTGCGGTCTGTACGCACCTATGCTGAGCTCCCGCAGTCCTTATCGCAACACGACCTAGGTAGCATAGACTGCTCGTGGCATCGTTCTGCAGCAGAGCTAGGGAACAGGACTTACTGTTGGGACTCTCTTCAAAAGCTCCCTCACCTCGAGCCAACTGCAACACAAATGCACGTCCCCACGAGGGACACAGGGACATACATTTCCTCGTATCACAGTGATCTTTGAGGATTCATGCTCAGGAAAGGCTTTGACAATGTGTGGCGGAAGAGCACACAAAGTACGCATTCTGGATTATACTTAAGTTATTCCAGGAAGATGCTAAAACATTAGTTCTTGAATTTAATCAGCCTTACGCAGGCACGCAGTACCAGCTGATCTAGTCAGTGATACTTGAGGCAGACTGAGAGCAGAGACAAAAACAGGACACACTGAGAAAGAACCACCCAACCATACCAAGAAAGTCACTCGATCTGCTACTTCAGGCATCAATGCCGGAGCATCGTTGAAGTAAAGAGACAAAGAAACAAGAGCTGCTGCTGAGTGCTCAGAAGCATCCTGGCTTCCCCCAGACACTAAGCGCTGCAAGACGTGACGGGCCTAGGTCCTTTCCACGTGCACCTCCTACGAAGATGAGAACTGCTGGAGGTCGGCCGCAGGGAAGCGATTTCTAGCCCTCAGGTTTGATTCTCCTCACATCCGTCCTTGTTAGAGACTTTTTTGCCCATCAGGGAAAGAGGTGAACGCCAGAATGGAAAGGATAGAGAACGGAGGGAAGAAAAGTAGGACCTAAAGCAGAACAGCTCGAAAAATCAGTTTTGGTTTTGAGCGGGGTTCTTTTTTAGATGCTCGCACGACAGTGCGCCCCGACAGCCTTCTGCACATCCAAAATGAAGGAAAACCAGATCATCTGCAAGTTGGTATTGCTGAAGGGTACATTTCAGTTACCAAGCATGAGGTAGGTTCAAGCACAAATGTTCATCCAACTGCTTTACATATTTTCAAGACAGCTTAGAGGGCCAAGATGGAGAACTGCCAGGTCAGCCCGAGGCAGCTGGCAACTCAACAGAACTGCAAACCCTACAATCGCATATCCCTCCTTCCCAGAATCAAAGCAGAGATCTCCACCACCCCAGAACAGGCTTCGGCTGATGAATATGAAGGAAAGTAGAGAGCTGCCAGGTCTTAGGTAACAGGGAAGGTGGTGATGTATTGCCTTAGAATAGCTACCACCTCCATTTCGCACACTGGAGAGTAAGTTTTTAGCCTGTTTCCAGCCTAAACTATCACAAAGACAGAACAACCATTGCTAAGGAGACCTCAAACCTGATAAAAGGGCTCTTGCCAGAGGGTAGAGAAGGCCAGAAACTCAGCAGCAAGCTCCCCTTTTAGGCCTGCTGAGCGCATAAACAATACCGGTTTCCGAATAAATGATGTCCGCTTTGCCCTGTGTCTCGCTGCCAGGACCCTCCAAAAATCTGCACTGCAAAACTAAAAAGATTCCCTCACTCTGCGCTGCCAATTTCCTCTTCCCGCAGAGCACAGGTCTCGTTACACAGAACTTGCTTCTCGTTTCATCATGCGGTCCTGCGGGAGACTATTCTCTGCGCATCTGGACCACGATGAGGCTGACGGCAACTCAGCTCCGCTGGTTATCACACAAGACAGTACAGATCCGTAAGACAGCGAATATTCTTTCGGCAAGGAAACGTATGCGCGCGCACACGCATGGAAGGGCTCCGGTTCCAGTCAGTTCTCCAGCTCTTTAGTAGCAGAGCTTAGCGCTTCAGTCAAGTAACGAACGTCTGCAAAGGCTCACCCCGTTTAATTCTCCTAAATCTGTTTCGGAATCAACTGATTGATTTTAAATTCTTAACCTGAACAAAAAACTAGTCTTCAGAACTACCCAGGAATGTCAAATTTACCCCGATGACCAGATTTACAGGTCTCATCTGTTCCTCTCCGAACTGGGGAGGAGGAGCTGCTCTCGTGTCAGACAGGCTTACGTGGCACTCATTACACTAGGGGGGAAAGGAAACACTCACGTAGGTTTGCCCCTGCAAAGAATGGGAATGTTTCTTAATGCAGCTCCATTTAAGTGGGATGATGAAAGCAACTGTCACCTACAAAGGGATATACAGCATAACAAGAAGGTAACAAACAAGCCCTACGCCTGTCAGTAGGTAGTTCAGCACGCAGCCCTCACCGCGAAGCAAAGCCTAAGTGGGATTTTCAGAGCTGCAGAGTAAGAATGAGGCGTAGGCGTTTTTGCTTTTACTTTGAGTATCAATTTATTAACAAAACCAGAAGTGCCACGTCGTGTCTATAGGCAACATTACTGCCTACACAAAATACTTCCAAGGTTAAAGACAGAGTACATTCCACCACCCTGTAACAGACACCGTGGTGACTGTGCTACCTGATCCTCGCAACAGGAGAAACACCCGCACGTTAACGTCGTCACTCCGACCAAGAACTGACACTGGATAAATTGCAGACTGTGGGGTTGATTTCAGCTTTTAAAAAAGGCTGTCTCAACACAAAGACGGTCAAGTTTTACTGAGGTGTGGGCGACTTAATTTCTCCTGCAGCAGAACTTCACAAGTTCGCCTTGATTCTGGGTGCGTACAGGTGCAGGAGAAGACTGTTTCACCTCTCTTTCAAGAACTCAGGATGCAAGATCCACGCTTGCTTGAACAATATTTATTAGTACTTATTAATTATTAAATTTAATTATTTGATTTAAATTCGATGTATATATTAAATTTAAACATTAAAATATTAATTAATAACAGTATTTCTGAACCATGTTTAAGGCTGAAGAATAGAGAATGCTTCCTTTTTGCTCTACTACCTTCTCCTCTTCCACCCACTTCTCCAGGGACAGGAACTAACCTTCTCAGCAACACCAAGGACGTTGCCAGCTCCTTCCCTGTTGATCAAAGTCCGTGTGAAGCCACCCGATCACTTGTGCATCTTCTCACCTCGTTAGTTCCTACCACTTAACCGGCCCACGCTTATTTCAGACACTAATCTCTATTAATACGCCAAAAGTGCTGAGGGTCTCACCAATCACACTGGACTGAAACATTGCCTAAGCGAGCTTCTACCTTGAAGCTGGGCCCTGATTTTTTCCGCCAGCTTCCTTCTCTGAATTTCAGCACCTCTCTCGCTCGTTTTTGCAGCGAGGCGGCTGAGATGAATCGCTGAGATCTGTCCTAAGAAAACGGAACGCTTCTGAAGAGCGCAGATTAGATACCAGCCGTGGAAGACCGCTACCCAGAGTCCTCAAGGTACACCCGCAGGAAAAAACGCAGATGCGACACTTTGCAGCCACCAGCAGGTTCCTCCCCCAGCCAAGAGGGGCTTCCACAGGAGGCGGCCATCCGACAGCTCCCGTGAGCAACGGTCTGCTGCGGCTTCTGCGACCAGCACCCAACTCTCACTAGGTGTGGAACGTGTCCCACAGCTGCCGGTTTTGCCTGCTGGAAGGCTGTTTAAAACAAACATACGTGCAGCTAGCTGTGCTGGGTCAGACCAAGGATCCCTCTGCCCAGCAGTCTATTTCTTACAGCTGCCAATAGCAGATGCTTAGGAAAGGTTAAATGAATAGGGCAAGCGTGTATAACGAATGAAATGCCCGCCACATGCCCACCAGGACTTAACTTTAACGTGAAGTGAGTCAGTATATTAGCTAAAAATTCATATTGTAGTAATTGCTACAATACTTTTGAAGTTTCCTGCCCCGCCACAGCCAGCCAGCAGTCACTGAGGGGTCTGTTGATCACTTCGGTTTTCCTGTTAGTTCACACCATTTTATATATTCAAGCATCCCGATGAACAAAGGAATTCTAGTCCTTTCCTTGGCTGTGGCACCCGCCCACCCAAAAAACCTATAAAATTTTACTACAGCTGATGGAAAGACTTGTTTAGAAGGATCCTAGTGCAGCACAGTCTGAAAAGCTACTGAATACCTTGCTCCGGGTTTACGTGGTCATAGTCCCTACCCATTTGTTGGGGATTAGCTTTCAACAGCTACAGTTGCACCAGCCACAGAGCTAACGACTGCGTGCAGCCACACACCACAACCATCAGATTATTCCGCACAGAGCGGACAAGGAGGAGGCATCTCAGACTTCTAAGGATATTTATCAAGTGCTCGCTGTAAAGAGCAGCCCTTGAATTTGAGCTCTGGCAAGAAAATACCCAAATTACAGTACAAGCCAAGGAACCTGAAAGACAACATAGCTGGTAGTGTAGCTTCACTGTAAGTGGATGTAAGTTTTATTTCTTATTTTAAATGAACAATAAGTGGACTGCAACTGCAAAGCTACCTAGCCCCAAGGAAACACGAGTTACTCTCAAATCACCTGATAGCAAGGATATGCGTTCCCTTTAGCACCTCTTCCTTTTTCAGCTTGGAAGAAAACAGAAGATGGAAGGAAGGAAGGAAGGGGACACTCCTACCACCACGATAAACCAACACGACTCTTACGCGGGAGAAAGTGAAAAGGGAGCTTAAAAACAATTCTCCCGAATCGTTTTGCATTGCACAGCTCCTTTATACACTTCATAGGCAGACCAAAAGTCAGAGAGAGAGAACGACAGCCAGCCAAGGCTGGCAGGCGGCTCCGAGATGGGCTAGGCTAAAGCTGCTCGGAGCAGGGTCAGCCACAGCCGCTGCCTCAGGGGATGCCCAGATGGCTTCTGAGTTATCTCCAAGGATGGAGCTCCAATGTTTAACAAACTTAGAGCAAAAAAGTGTTTTCTTAGGTATAAAAGCAATCTCCCGTGTTTCAGCTTGTGCCCGTTGCCTTGTGTCCTGTCACTGGGCACTCGCTGGCTGGTGAGCCCGGCTCTGTTCTCTTTACACCCTCTCTTCATATTTTTATATATGGTGCTAAGATCCCCTGAGCCTTCTCTTCTCTAGGCTGAACAGTCCCAGCTGTCCAAGCCTTTCCTCATGGAAGAGATGCTCCAGTGCCTTCATCACCTTCGCAGCCCCTTGCTGGACTTGATCCACCAATTCCATATCCTTCTTTTCCTGGGAAGCCCAGCACTGGAACCAGCGCTCCAGGTGTGGCCTCACCAGTGCTGAGCAGAAGGGAAGGATCACCTCCCTCGACCTGCTGGTAACGTGCTCCCCAACGCAGCCCAGGGTACCGAGGACCACCTCTGCCACGAGGGCACACAGGGGGCTCCTGCTCAACTGGGTGCCCACCAGGACCTCTGGGGCCTGTTCCGCAGCGCTGCTCTCCGGAGAGCTGACCCCCAGTCTGTACAGGTGCCTGGGGTTAGTCTTCCTTTTACATCTCCTTGTGTCGAACTTCACGAGCTTCCCCTCTGCCCACACAGCCATGTGGTGTATCAGCCACTCTGTCCAGTTTTTAGCCAGCCACTTCATCCAGTTTTCCACTTTCCAGTCCATGATACATGAAATTCCTATCATCTGCAAACTCGCCGAGGGGGCGGTCTGCTCCATCATCCAGGTCAACACTGAAGAAGCCCAACCTCAGGCTCAAACTAAGAGGAAGACTTGAAGACCTCAACCCAAAACACAACTTCCAGTAAATATTTCAGCGTCCTGTGCATGGATATCTGGTCGGAGTTCAGTCTCACCACACCGAAATGCTCCAGCGTAGAAGGGCTACACTCCAGAACAGCTCTGACCTAGTTAGTAATGCCAGTTCTCAAGCCAGAATTAACACCTAGTTAACACCAGTTAATACAGAGCAGCTCAGAACGGGAACTGAAACATCGCCAAAAATTGCTTCTAAAGAGGGAGCACTTTAGCCACACTTCCTTTTTTTGCCAAGGCACTCTTGCTCTCAAAGGGTGTCACAGTAATTCTAAAACCTTGCCTCTCCTAGGGCCATTATTTGCTTTTCTAATGAGTTAGAGAAACTCATTAAAGAAAACATAGGCTATACACTTTATGCCTGATGGTGTTTCAGACAAATTTCTGCAACCTAAAGGTAACCAGTAACTGCACAGTCCTCAAATACCGGCACTGAGTAACGCAGACACTTCCACAAATACACAGTTACCAGCAGCTAATCTGCCAAATCAGCCTGGTCTGAAGCTTCAGGAGCTTCAGACGAGACACCTTAATTCACACTGCTCTACACATATGTGTACAACGACAGGGTAGGTACAAGTTCTGACCTAGTGGGCACAAGGCTCCCAAGAAGAATGAGGACAGCTGCTAGTAATCCTGCACCAGATTTCCTCCTGCCCAGGAAGTCCTGAATTTCAGAAAGGGAGTAAGCATGCAGTTTTTATTTTGATCCCTCCCAAAATGCAACATTTGTATGGATAAACATTTCATACTAAAGCAGTTGCCCTGCATTCCTGCACGTACCCCCAGGCAACAACACCTGAAAGATAACTGAAAACGGGAGCCTAAAACGCGGGCACGTTCGAGAAGCAATTAGCAAGCAAGAGCGCGCTGGGGCAGGGTGACTCAGGGCTCACGGTGACTCTGGTGGAACTCTGTTTTGGCTGACACAGGCCTGACATGCGAAAGCAGCATCCAGCCACGCTGAAGTCAAAAGACAGAGCTTGTTACTTGCAACCATATCAACAAAGCTAAACAGAACGCAGAATCCACTGGCTTGGACCTTGTAGAAGCTTCATCTCTCTACAGAACAAGAGATCCGAAAATAAAACTATTAACAGTGACAAGAATTCCTGCGAAGGAGCGAAAAAAATCAGGAAAGCAGCGCTTCGATCGCTGCTCACAACCTTCACAAGTCACAGGCACGAGAATTGATCTCACAGGCTTTCGGTACATGAAAATAATCACTTTGATAATCTTTTAACTGCAGGTGGGAAAGGAGTCTGTCTTATCCTCAGCGATGCTCAAAATAAAATATATGTCTGTATGTACACCGACGCAGGTGGAGCTTTTCGAAAAGCAGAGGAGCAGAGTACATCATCACATTCGGTTTCTTTTGATCAAACGAGACAAAATACTTAGAATTAAAACCTCGATGATGGAATCTGTCTGTGCATGTGTCTGTGCACTAAAGTTCCCAACTCCAGCAGCAATAATGCCTCACTGGAAATGATTAAGAGGCCTGCGTAACCTTAGAATATATCCAGCTGCAACTCACATCCAAATTAGTAAGGAGAGTAGGGAATTTACAAGAACAACCACCACAAGCGTGCCAAGGCAAGGGCTGAAAAAGAAGAGTACAAGCTTTGTACAAGCTTTGGGGAGAACTGAATAGCAAATACGGAGAGGAAGATCAACTCCCCCCCCCCCATTTTTAATTTATCGTTTTAGAGTCCACCACCGGGCATCTGGATATTACTTTTATATTACTTACTGCTTTACTTACTTCACTTATTCAATCAGCTTTCACTGTTAACTTCTTAAACCACATGAAGATACCTCATCCCTGTCTTTTCTCCTGTCCCCCACAAAAAGATAACAAGAATGTACCACGTTTAAAAAAGGAAAAAATAAAAAATAATTAAAAAAAGAGCTTCTGGGATGGCCCACAAGACAGGGAAACCTGAACCTGTTCACAGCGTCACTCTGAAAACCCCGCAAAGCAGCAGCACCCTGTGACAACAAGTACTTCGCGTGACTTACCAGCAGGCCAGAATACAGAGTCCAGTAAAGAGGATGATGGGAATAGGGTAGGAAGCACACAACAGCCCGTGGTTGTAGAACGCCCGCGATATCCTCTCGCGCAGTTTTTCAGTCAGGGTCATCCTCAACTGTCGTCACCTAGCTGCCATCCCGGAACACATCAGGGGGTCAGGCAATTCCAGCATGTGCAACTCTTCAGCAAAGGCACTGTATCCAGCTAGGAATCGGAAAGAAAGCAAGCTCGTCAGAAAAAATAAATAAATAGAAGGAAAATAAACATTACCAACTTGGTTTAGAAAGATTTCCAGCATCGATTGTACCTCCTCCTCAGAAGAAAAGGAAGGAAAGAGATGCCACCCACCGAGCCTACGGGCAATCTGACCAAATTACTGGGTTTCACCCAGGGGAAGGAAGGGCAGAAAACGAGCAGAGACCGAACACCGGCCGAACAGACGTCAGGCACCGCTGCCGCGAGCTGCTGCTCAGAGAGGACCCGCAGGAACGGAGCTAGGAACCAAGCCGTCTGAAAGGAAGGAAGAAAAGGAGCTTAGCAGTAAAAGAATTAAGCAGTACTCCGAGGAGAAGCCAAAACGCCAATCAGAAAGAAGGATTGAGGCTAGCTGTCAGCAACACGGGCTTAAGGGAAGTGCTCTTGGACATGGGCTGAAGCACTTGCAGAGCTTTAACTGTTAGCAACACACCAGTAACCAGAGCAGAGCCCAGAACAGGCTCTCCAGCTACAACAATCTAAACAAAGTCATTTTTGCATGGGGAACGAGGGAGGGAGGCCTGAGCAGCCACAGTTCGGAAGGCTAAGCCGGAGTACGCTGCGCAGTAAGATAAACTAATGCAGCTACTTCTTGTCAAACCGTATTTTGACTCGACTGTAAGACTTACGACTAGGCTGCTTGCCAGGCGCAGACTGAATTGTGGATGTCAGAAGCGGTCAACTTAAATGTGCAATTTGATTTACCGAGTATAAAACACGCAATACAAAAAGCCCTAAGACAAGGTTAAGATCATACATCAAAATAAAGCACAAACCAAATTTCTAGGAGAGATGGAGCAGAAGAAACCTACCCTCCGACTTTTTCTTTTTTTTTTAATCTCAGGCTAAACGCAAAGCACGTGGTTTGCAACGATGTTCTGAGAAGTGAAAGGCTCGAATGCAAGACAGATTTTTTTTTTGTACAGTTCAATGGTATGATTATAGCCTAGATTTTTATACTTTTATCTGAGAGGAAATAAATACATTTTTTCCTGGCTTCTCCAGAATAAGACTGGGACAATAAGAGACCCAAACCACACGAAAGTCATACCGTCCACAGGGAAACACCGTTAATGAGCACGCCAGAGAGCTCAACCCAAGACCTAAACCCGGGCTACCCATTAAAACCGGCTGGTCATTCGACATCCTGCACAACTCACCTTCACCGTCTCGCAGGTAAAGGATACTGGAGGAGAAGGTCTGATAGGGTCACGCAGCAAGAAATCCATTAAGGGCTTTTATACGTATCTGCATAAATGGAATTTTCTGTGCGCCTCAAGTATTCAGAAGCTGGAGGAGCTATCACAGGTGCCGTTTTGGTTTATATTCTTTCCTAAGCACCCATTTTCAGCTATACGGGAGAGAGCATTCGAGGGAAGACAAACCCTGAATACAGCCATGACGCTTTTAATTTCCTATTAAATTCTATTTAATGCCCACAGAACTACTTTACAATGACCTACCTATTTTTTCCCCCCAGTAATGCAACTAAAAATAATCAGATTTTTAGCAACAGAAACATCAGTATACTGGCCTAACGACCGAATGGAAAATCTAGATAGATATTTTTGCTCATACCTTTTAGCAGGGTACTACATCTTTCCATAACAATCAATACCACTTTCTCAGTCGTAGGCAATTTCAGTTTGCCTGCAGTCCAGCACGAGCACGAATGTTCCAGAATTTTGGGAGAGGGGAGGGATGAGAAGCGTGCTCCTGCTGCCTGGAGAGCTCGCAATGCAAGGGCTGAGGCCAACAAGCTAGCCAAAACGCCGTACATTGCACTCCCGCAGAACAGCAAGGGGTTTGCCTTATATTCACACCGAGAACTACGGTACCCCGCAAAGGAACAGACACCCGGCGTGTAAGAATATGCTTAGAAGTTGTAGAGATTACATCAGAAAAAGCTCGATTTTTAACGTTTAGCTTGTCTTGGTCCAGCGGCAAATATGCCCTGTTCAAATCAAGCGCGAGACAAATGTAAAAAAGACAATTTCAAAAAATTTTTAAGGTGCACTGAAATCC
Source organism: Steatornis caripensis (assembly GCA_013398225.1). Lineage (NCBI taxonomy): Eukaryota > Metazoa > Chordata > Aves > Caprimulgiformes > Steatornithidae > Steatornis > Steatornis caripensis. Next base: position 54,676 of record VZSC01010749.1, read on the forward strand.
CCAGGAATGCAGACTTTCTATTCCAGTTCTCAGGAGAGAGCAGAAAAATGAACAATTTTAATTTACAATTTCAATGACAAAGCCAGCTTCCAGCGCCGTTCACAAGAGCGGGAAATAACGCGGAAAACCCCCGCGTACGCAAGCCTACTACTCGGAACAGACCTCTGAAAATAAAAACCAAAAATACCTGTTGACTAAATGGCAGTAACTGAACTGAGCGTTCACAGTCTGTGCGGCCAGAATCGGAAAGGAAGTTGCAAACAAGTATGTTGGAAGGGAAACATTCAGCGCTTCATCCCGCTGGTGGTTTTTTTCAGCGCGGAGTCTTGCTAGAGCTAGAAGGCATTGTGTTGGGGCTCACAGACAGACTGTATCCCTAATCTAAGGCGAGAAGACAGAAAACAACTACTAAGCGATCCTTAAAAGCAAAGCCAACGCCGAGCGCACTGCAAAACCTCTGGCTTTCAGCACCCAGACTCCACGGCAGTCCTGTTGCAACAGAACACCTGATCCCTTGCGACAGGATGCAAACCAACCTGATTGCCCAGCCTAAGCAAGTAGAGAGGAGGGAAAAATGAACATGCTTCACATCAGCCCCGCTTACATTCGTCATGAAGTTTATGAATGCTGCAAACGCAAGAATTGGAATTACGAGAAAAGTTTCGAGCACTAACGAGTCACAGAAGGAGGAGGGAGGGGGCGAAAACCCCCAAGTTCAGACTACGGAAAAATTCAAGTGGATATACATAAGCAACATAGGTGAAACGAGAAGAAATGCTCATCCCTACGAGACAGCACCACTGCGTTCGGAACAAGGGAGGCTTAGACAGGCACCACGCTGGCAAAGCAGGGCCACTTCCGCTTCTCTGCCTGCTGCCTCCCGAGGCAGACCTCGAGGACCAGTTTCCTCACAGGCTGTGCGAACGCCACCCTGGCTTCATTGCCACAGCTCAAACACGTGGCATTGGATCCTCCACCTTTACCTTCGGGCGCAAATAAATCATCGTTTCTGATGCACGCGCGTCTCGAGCAACAGCTCCTCCCTGTAACTAACGGGTGGCCTGGCTGTCCACAAAAACCTGGATGTTGCAGCGCAGAAAGACGTGACCGAGCAGAGCGGATCTCATTGTGGGGCTGGGTGTCGGGATTGGACCTTTCCAATCCCTGCTCTGGGATCAACGCGGGAACAACACGTATATCCTGCTCCTGTGGCAGGAACAGGCCGTGAGCGGCTCTTTGACCAGCCTCACCTCCTAACAGCCGTTTCAGTTATTAGCATTGCACTGGGAAGCGTTTCTGCTAATTGCAAAGAGGAGAATTTCGTATTTACTTGCGTCACCTGATGTGAAACATCAGCATTCATTAAGAAGAAAACATTAAGCATTCCAAAGCTAATATTTGCTTATTAGTTTTTTGGGAGTAGCATATTAAATTCTGAAATCTTTATTAGCTTTACGCTACGACAGCGCTCGTAAGTTAAAAGCGGGAACCATTCCTGTTCAAAGTCATTTTTGCAAACAAGTATTAGCCAACTCGAACTGAACCCTCTGACACTAGGGCAGGTGATGTTAAAGCAGAATCCATTCAGAGTATTCCCTTCCTTTTGCATGACTGCAAATCCAGACAAAGTTTGCCTGGAAACAAGAGGACATCAGGACACTTCCTTACCCTCGCAACGCGATACGCTGCATTCCTGGTCCGCTTCAGGCACAAGAGACAGAAACACGACGAAGTTCAGAGATAGATCGCAGGAAACAAAAGCAAACGGCAGGCTTTAAAGAGCAGTTTGGCTTTTCAAGTCTCCTAATTTCCAAACGAAGTTACACACTAAGCAATTGCTTAGGCTCTCTAGTCATTCCGTCTGTTTACACAAGCGTAAAATATTACTACTGCCAGGATTACACAAATTCAGTGTGATTTCAGTTAAGACGCTTCCCCCCCCACGCACACACATCCAATTCCTACGTTTCACGTAGCCGCAGCACTCCCCATGGTAACTACCACCCGGGGGCAGGCTGGGATGGCAGAGCGAGGATCAGGGGCCTGGCGGGGTGCAGGCCCGGGAAGGACACCCTGCACCCACGCCTCCAGAAACAGATTTTTCAGTGCAGCCTTGCAAACATTTCACGCGAGATGCAACCCAACGCTAAGGCCACAAACGAGTCGCAAACCGGAGGCCGAGTGCTGCAGGCAGAAAACAGAATTGGGATTACAACAGATCCACAACAGCTGGATAGTTACAGAGGAGCGAATTCATCCGCCTTGTACGCAGAATCCTTCCCCCCGCTCTTGTGCTACCCAGAGGAGAAAAGCAATCGCTGAAACAATCCGACCGCCGTGGTCTGAATTGGTAATGCGCTGCAAACCACAGCGGACAGCATTGTGTAAGGGAGTACGCGCACCTCGCAATCAGGGCGCTACAAACACGCGTACGTACCACAGCTCAGCTGGCGAGAAGGTCCTGAGCAAACCCTGACAATCCTGCTAGCCAGCGACTAGCTGATGTCGTAGCACGAGCTGGGTGAAGAGGAGACGCCCGAGGTGGCGACCCCCACTGCCGCCCAGCATCCCTCAGTGCCGTGCCCACGGGAGCTGTTCTGTGAGCTCGTCCAGCGCGAGTTTTCAGACAGCTTGGCTGTTACGCCACGCAGGTCAGAAAACCACAGCGCTTCTCAGCTGGAACGCTGTTTCCCTCTGAAGCCCCTTCCCTCACCCACAGACGTGACGGGAAATACGACTAAAAACTGGATGTTTTTCTGACACCATGCTACACGCCACATCTTTGTACTTTCCTGGGTGTACGACATCCTCTGCCACACACAGCCTGACAAACGGGGGTCTCGAGTAGCCACAAACACTTCTCAGACATAACGCTGCAGCTCCGGAAGAAGGGCTTCCACCACCTCGAGAAAGGGCGATCATTTATTTGCTATTCGTTCACAACACAAGACAGGCAGAGAGAATATTAAATGCCCACAACACTTTAAGAGCCCCAAGGCCACCTTTTTTCAAGTTGATCCTTAGCCTGATTAGAAAGCGTGTTACGGTATAAACCACTTAATTCATAAGATACTCCATGTTGACTGTTAGTAGTAAGACAAAGTAACTTTTCAACCGGAATTAAGCACCAGCGCGGAAGAGCACTGCACCATCCACCTGCTTCCCTGGCACAGCCGCTCTTCATCCAAACCCCTCATAAAAACCAATTCTGGCTCGCCGTAACTGCTAGCCAGCTGTCAGTACGGCAGGCTCTTCTATTTCCCACCTGTCCGAGAGCCGAGCAGATGATCCACCTTCTACTTCCAAAGCCTTTCTCTAATGCGGAGCTCACGGCAGCCAACTCCACACCAGGTAACGCAGCCGCACGGAAGCTGAACCCACGCAATTCCACAGAAATCACAGCACGGTGGAGGTCAGCGGGGACCTCCGGGCAGGCTGGTCAGGGCTGCGCCCGGTCACATTGCGAGTACCTCCGCCAACGGAGACTCCACAGCCTCTCCGCAACTGCTTCCAGTGTTTGAGCACAGGGAAAGGGCAGCTGCCAAGGTGTTCTCCTGAACTTAGTCCCCCGGCACGCTGTATAAAGCCTCTACGCAGAAAGACTTGCACTGCGGCTGCACGCACACAGCAGTGTTCATTAAGCACACGCCTAATCCGTCTTAATATGAAGCTTTCGGTAGCCCACTGTATGGTTCTACAAGCCTCGCTAGGGTTAAAAAATAAATCACAAGATCTTTATGTGCACACAGCAGCTTTCTCATCCCCACCTGTACCAGCACACGAGGTTTGCAACACACGGAACCAGCACAGCCTCTGACATTTCCTTACCAAACGAGTACATGACCAAGAGAGCCCAAACTAAGGTAATATTAAACTGTGCCTCAAATGCAAGGAGATAGAGGCGGCTACTCCATAGTATTATGGGTGCTGGAACAACTATACTTTCTTGGAAAACTCCTACTGTTGCTGTAGTTTGCTGGCTCTACTGCAAATTCTTACAAAAAACAGGACTGGCCAGCAAAGGAGGAAATGTAGAATTTCTTCTTGCAGCCAAAAAAACCTCAAACTTACAGATGCCGAACAATGATTACTTTTCCCAAGACAAAAAAGCTTTTATCTCGCTTAACAACAGTCACATGTCCCAAATTCTTTACATTTCTGCTTGACAGCATTTTACAGCCTTCACAGACAGCTTCCCTTTACCACTGAAGTGCCGGAAAACGCAGCTCAAATGCAGCTTGCTCACAGGTACATAGCAGCAGCTCGCGTAACAGGAGCCCACCGTAAGCTTAGAGGTAAAATTACCAAACGTACGAAACTTTTCCCTTTATGATAAGCAGTAACCTGTTTTTATTAAAGTATACTCAACATCTCGGTTTTCCGTAAAACGTTCTTGAACCAGGCCTTAGCAGGAGGTGTACGACTGAGCTAGTGAAGAGTGGAGGGGGGAAAAAAGAAAAAAAAAATAAAATCACTGTTCTGTAGTAATTTTTCTTGCACTTCAGCACATAAAATAATCTGCTCCATCTTGTTGCGTACAGCAAAGTCCTGCACCTAAGCTTTCAGTACGAATTTTAACCCAGCATTTTCCATTTAAAACACCGAGCTTGTTAAAGTAGGAACGGATGCAACATGGTCCTCCTGCCCCTGCAAAGCCCTACCACCAGCCGCAGCATCCCCACTGCGACCTCACATCCCAAAGGCACGACCTCTCTCTCTCCTACGAACTCGGTCTTCACGAGGGGAACGGCACATCACACCACCGTAGACGCCCCACATCAGATGCAGAATTTCAGAAGCTTTCCTGCCAAGGCTGTGTATTTGGGGAAGGACAGGGGATGAACGAAGGGGAAAGAAGAAAGTTTACTAAAAATTAGGATTTATAAAGGTCGCTCAGTCGTGCTCTGCTGTTGCCGACAGAGCAGATCAATTTGACCACTGTTCTCTCAGCACCTGAGGGCAAGGCGGGCCGATGAGCCATCAGCAATAATTCGCCCTCCCAGCGCCGCGGCCATTTGCCACGTACCCATCAATCCGACGCAGGCTCCCCGGAGACAGCAGAATCAGCGGAGCAACCTGCTGCCTTCACAGCTATCACAAAACAAGCCGAGACAGCAGGATTTATGCTGCCGGAGACAAAGTCAGCCAGACTGCAAATTTGCGCTGTCGAACGAGAAACGTTTTTATTCGGGCTCCAGTTAAGATCTTGAGCCACAGAACAGAGGGGCCATAGAGGACAATGCCTCTCTCCTATCCACGCGCCGCCACCTCCACCCCACGGCCGCCCTTCCACAGCCTGCGGGGGACGCATTCACACACACGCACACAGCTACAGGCATTTCACGCGTTCCTGGGCTAGGCCCAGGACACACAGAGCAGAAAAGCAGGAGAGATCACTGACAACAAGGCTACTGCGTGACTCCGAGTCTCCGCTCGACCTGCAAAGGTGTCTCTCAACTCTTTTCAGTCCCCACTACAGCTGTGACTTCGTGACAACGCCAGAAACTCAGCCCCACAAACGTCCTCCGAAAACAAGCAAAATCAAGGAGTTTCCCTGCAGATGCAGGAAACGGCCCGATGTTAGATCACTCACACACCAGCAAAGAGAAAACAGGTTTTCTTGCCCTTTGCTGGACTGTAGAGGTGCTTCTTATCCTTGAGACGCTAGAAGGTACCACCGCTGCGATCCCCTCAGTAAAATAACCGGTGTCAGCTCTCACATCCCAGCATCAGCAAAAGGGAGAAGGGGATGGAAGAGCAGAACAGCCCTCGGGAAGCCAATTCTCCTGCTCTTCAGCAAATGTGGATTCTTTTTCAACGAGGGCCAGGGATGAAGCATTCTTCTGAAGACTTCAGAGGTGGGAAAACAAGAAATATGCTCAGAACACTAACCTCCCTTCATCGAAATGCCACACAATGGGCTCTAATACGGAGATCCTATTCTCCACTTGCATTCCCATGAGAAGAATAACGCGCTTTGTGCTGTGAAAGGACACAGAGGGCACGGGGGAACAGAATACTTCCTATGGGAAAATCGTGACCAGTGCATTAACCTCCCGGGCTGGTGTCTGGAACGGGTTAATCTTGACACCGCTCTTTCAGAAACAAGGCTCCAGAATAGCCTGTACATTCTCAGTTGAGTATTCTTCATAGAAGGGTATTTTTCATATTCAGAAAGTAGAAACTCTTCAATAAATTACATTTCAGGGTGCGCTCCCTCCATTCCAGCTATATGGCCAAAACTGTATTTAAAGTCTGAACCGAGTTTTTTCACCAGATTTCAACAAACAAAGCGTGCATCCAGCCCAGGATGACCAGGCACGTGTATCCTCAGCACAAGTCTCACCTTCCTCTGGTCAGAACCAAGCTAGTTTTGATGGGAGCCGAACCTCCGAGTTGTCAATAGCACAACATTGCATCGTGAGGATCAAACATCAACACACCCTCCCCTCCTCATTCATCCTTCTCTGAAGACACCTCAAAGCCCTTTGCACCGGTCTAACGTTTGGACCGTGCGCTCTAAACTTGCTTGGCAACTCACTTCCCTCAGTCAACTCAAAACAAAAAAAAAAAAAAGAAACAAAGCACCAAAACCCAAATAAAAAGATGATGTTGGTTTAAAGATCAAGGAGTTACATACACCTTGATACAAAATTCTACACATATTAACAATAGCCACTCACTTCATTCTCTCGTTTCTGCCCGTTTCCGTCCCCCTACAATATTCATTTATGTTTTGAGAGTTTAAAAATCCGGAAGTTATCGGAAATAGACCCCATTTTAAAAATCTGTAGAATGAGTGAAATACCGCTTGTAATCGTTATCTCGAAATGCCTGAGTAGCAATGACGACGGAGAAACACTGCCACAAAGATTCAAAAGGAAAGTGCCTAAATAACCCCAACATCGCAGATAATGGTTGGACTTGATGATCTTAAAGGTCTTTTCCAACCTAAATGATTCTATGATTCTGTAATATGCTGTTCTGTTTATGTTAAAGAAGGCACCAACATTCGAAGTAAGTTTCCAAGCCTACTTTCAGGACATCTTTGGGACTCCCCTGCCGCAAGAGGAGCCTCAGCTAGACTCCTGCTTAAGAAGAGCAATTCACTGAAAGGAGTTTCTATCCAGTGTCCTTTCTTGCTCTCTAAAACACTTCCAACAGCGTTAGACACCACCTTATTGCCGTGGCTCAAACACCAGGATGTTCCATGTGATAAATACAGAAGTTTGGGATACGTAACAAAACCAGAAAGCACCCACATTTAGAAAAACCCCACAACTTCCAAGTTTACTCTTCTTTTTGCATGCAGCCAGAGGGAGCATACTGGCTTATCGTGAATATTGACAGCTTACCAAACACAAGGAACCATTTCCCGATCTCTCCTTCCTGCCCGCAGAGCTCTCGCCCGACCCAGTCCTAGTTAGCAGTGATCTGGTCTCCACTGTCAGTTTACTACATAAAGAACCACGATCACACGAGACAGCTTCCCCCCGAAAATATGGGTTTAGCCTGTTTCAGCAGCATTTATCACCAATTTCAGAAATATTGCTAGTATATACCCCACGCAGGGCGAGCGACGGGGATACATGATAGAAAACCTGCAGAATTGGTTAGGGCAAGGGTTAATCTAGGAGAAGAAAAGGCGGAGGACATACACCATGGGGAGAATCCCCACTCTCAATTTCCAGTGTTGGCACTGAGCTGCTGAGCAGATTTGGGGACAAAAGGCTTGCCCTCTCTAGACTCATTTCTCCCTAGTCTGTGAAAGGAAAGTAAATTGCACCGATTCCATTTAAAACCACTGTGAAGTATAAAGCTAAAAAACACAACTCAAAAGCTGCTACTGCAAATATTAGGAAGATGGGCAGCAAACTCTTTCTTTCCTCCCAGTTTCACCAGAACATGCTTTTCTAACGAGCGCACCGAGCAGCGTGACAATTCTCAGCCAGATAAAGTCCGTAAGCCCTCCAGAAAGCAGCTGCTTTGCCTGTCAGGGAACTATTCAGAGGATTTCTAGCTAAGGTGGATTTTCTCCACAACACCAATCACCTGCAACCGAATTTTAGAAGAGCAACCGCTGTTACATTTTTTCCAGGCCTTAGGCAACTGAGTACCGAACTCCTACTCTCACGAGATAAGAAGGCGAAAGAGACCAATGAGATCACAGTGTTTGGCTTTTAATTTAATTCTCGGGGTTTTTACTATCACGTATCAAAAAATTAAGACGTGTCCAAACGAAGAAAATCAGAGAGGTTCTTGCACACTGTGCTTGAGAACATTATACAGCAGGTGAAAAGGGGTCTGAGGAACGGCCGGGAAGAGGCATAAGAACTATTAATAAACGCCAGTTCAGATACCGTGAGCAGCGAGTCCTCCAGAGAGTCTGTAGGGCCAACACATGCTCACGATACAGGAGGAGAACACAGAGAGAACAAAAAAAATCATAGAAGAAAAGCTAAATAAAATTTGAATTTATCTTCACAGAGGAGAAGTTACGAGGGGCGGAAGCTTCCCCGCTGAAATCCTCTTAGGAGGGGCGTCAGGCTCCATCACAGCGTCGGCGAGGGGGGTTACAGACGAGACACCGCAGCAGCCACGGTCCCGACCAGGGGGTGTTACTGCCAGAGACCCAGAGGAGCTCCAACACCAAACAGCCTCAGTAACACGTAACCTTTTGGCCGACACAGTTCCTGAAAGGTGGGGAGTATTCGTCTGACTTTTACTAGGGAGTATCTGGGGAAGCACAGCTCACCTAGGCAGACATTTTAAAGAAATCAGGAGAACACAGCAAACAGAACTGTTTGGTGGAAGGAAAGTTACCACACATCCGTCAGACTGACTTCTCCGGAGGAATAAACAAGCACGTAGAGCAGAGATCCAACCTAGAAACGCTAAGCTAGACTGCCAAAAACGCGTTCCAGAAAACTCCATAGAGAGGACTTCTGAAAGACAAAGCCGTCGTGGGACAAAGGGAGAGGGCCTTCGTATGGATAGAAGCTGATTACAAAAGAGGCTAAGAAAGGATCATAACAAACGTCCGACGCTTTTAATAGAGGGAGGTAATCAGAGTGCCCCAGGAAACCGCGCTGTTTGACATCTTCACCAATTCCCTGGAAAAAAGGGGCGATGTCTTAAAGAACACTTTCAGGTGCCTGTTACTCATGGTGGCAAAGATCAGGCCGACTGGAGAGCTGGCAGAAATAACTCCGCAACAAGTGATCGGGCAACAAAATCAGAGTTTAAGTTCAATGCCAATGAATACGGGGAAAATAACGTTACGTACACAGGAATGCATTCTCGACTGGCTAGCGCCACTCATGATCAAGATCCTGGAGTCCTAATCATTAATTCTCTGAGAACGTGAACTCGACGCAGTCAGAAAAAGCAAACTGTGTATTAGGAATTGTTAAGAATGGAATGGAGAACAAAGAGACATAATTACATGGATATGTAAATCTCTGCTACGCACACACTAAGTGCTATCCACAGCTCTGGCCATTCTGCCTCTTCCTCCTCATCTCAAAACGGACACGCAGGAGAACTACAAAAGGTACAGAGAAGCTCAACAAGGATGATGAGAGAGCAGGTTCCATAAAACAAGAAAGCATGGGAAGACTCTTCAACCTGGAAAAGATTTTATCAGCAAGCGCATACAGCGGACCTCTCTAAAAATGAGAGATGATCTGAGGCAACCGAACAGGGGAGGGCTGCCTCTTGCAGTACAGGAATAACTCAGCATTAAACGGAACCACAAAGTGGCAGCTCAAAACAAACACACAGTTAAGCTGCGGAAATCTTTACCCGAGGACATTGTCTGCGTCACGTAGGCTAAAAAAGCAAGCGGACAAATTTTTGGAAGAGCAAGGCGTGAAGCACGACCGAGGGCAAAGCCAAGGTACTCCTCTGTCTCGAGGAGCACCCCCAGCCACAAGCCACTTCTCCCAAGCACCGCACCGGCTGCCAGTGTCCAACGTATCTGCCTTGTTCGTACACTCTTCCCCTGCGCTCAACACTGTCCACGCTCAGAAACCAGATACTAACCCGAACAGGCTGTCAGTCTGGCCCAGCAGCCGTCCTTATGCAACGCACCTCACGTGATCACTTTTGGAGTAATCCGCTTCTTTTTGTTTATCAACGTAGCTGCTTTACGACAAATGGCTAGGGAATTGTTTTCTCCTAAAAATAGCAAAAGACTGATGCAACACCCACATGCAATTACATATCAGAGCTTTACCATTAAATCCACCTCTCACTTCAATGAGAGCCTGCTGGCCTGTTGCAGTATGCCCCAACTCAGGGGCCAAGCACAAACACCGGGGAATTCCATCAACTTTTCACTCTCCGGCCGCTCGGGAAGTTCCCACGTCCAGCTGTAGAGAAATTAATTCCAGGATGCAAACACTGACCAACAAAGAGCATCTTTGATCTTTTTTAGGATATATAGGCCTTTTTCAGGCCACCCAAGCACGAAGACCGAGCGGATGAGGGCCTCTATAGACAGACAGGAGCAGCATCACGTTCACAAGCCCTGGTCCTCATGGGGGACCTTCAAGCACCCCGGTATCTGTTGGAGGGACACCACAGCAGGGCACAAACAATCCAGGAACTTCCTGGAATGCACTGATGATAACTTCTTTCTCCAGGTGATAGAGGAGCCAACGAGGAGAGGTGCTATGCTGGACCTTGTTCTCACCAACCAGGAGGGGCTGGTGGGGAAGGTGAAGCTCAAGGGCAGCCTGGGCTACAGTGACCATTCAATGGTGGAGTTCAAGATCCTTAGGGAGCAGGGATCCTTAGGGAGATCCTTAATGAGGAGGGCGCAGAGCAAGCTCACTACCCTGGACTTCAGGAGAGCAGACTTCGGCCACTTCAGGGACCTGCTTAGTAGAGTCCCATGGGGTAAAGCCCTGGTAGGGAGAGGGGCCCAAGATAGCTGGTTCATATTCAAGGATCACCTCCTCCATGCTCAGCAACAATGCACTCCAACAGAGAGGAAGTCAGGCAAGAACACCAGGAGGCCTGCACGGACGTACATGGAGCTCCTGGACAAATTCAAACACAAAATGAAGCCTACAGAGGGTGGAAGCAAGGACAGGTAGCCTCGCAGGAAGACAGAAATTATACGAGCAGCCAGGGATCAGGTTAGGAAAGCTAAAGCCCTGCTAGAATTAAATCTGGGCAGGGACATCAAGGGCAACAGGAAAAGCTTCTATAGGCATGTCAGTGATAAAAGGAAGGCTAGGGAAAATGTGGGCCCTCTCTGGAAGGGAAGGGGAGACCTGGTTACCTGGGATGTGGAGAAGGTTGAGGTACTCGGCAACTGTTCTGTCTCGGTCTTCACCGGCAACTGCTCAAGCTGCACCGCCCAGGTCGCAGAAGGAAAAGGCAGAGACTGGGAGAACAAACCACCACCTGCTGTAGGAGAAGATCAGGTTCGAGACAATCTAAGGAACCTGGAGGTGCACAAGTCCATGGGACCTCACAAGATGCATCCGCAGGTCCTGAGGAAACTGGCGGATGAAGTTGCCAGGCCACTATCCATCATTTTTGAGACCTCGTGGCAGGCTGCTGAAGTTCCCACTGACTGGAAATGGGGAAACATAACCCCCATTTTTAAAAAAGGGAAAAAGGAAGACAAGGGGAACTATAGGCCAGTCAGCCTCACCTCTGTGAAGTGCAAGATCACGGAGCAGATCCTCCTGGAAACTACGTCAGGGCACACGGAAAATAAGGAGGTGATCGGTGACAGCCAACATGACTGCACTAAGGGTGAATGATGGCTCACAAATTAGGTGGCCTTCTGTGACGAGGTTACAGCGTTGGTGGACAAGGCAAGAGCAACTGATGTCATCTACCTGGACTTGTGCAAAGCATCTGACACTGTCCCGCACAACATCCTTGTCTCTAAATCGGAGAGACATGGACTTGATGGATGGACCACTCGCTGGATAAGGAATTGGCTGGATGGTCACACTCAAAGAGTTCTGGACAACAACTCCACGTCCAAGTGGAGACCAGAGATGAGTGGTGTTCCTCAGGGGTCGGTATTGGGACCAGCGCTGTTTAACATCTTCGTCAGTGACGTGGACAGTGGGACGGAGTGCACCCTCACCAAGTTTGCTGACAACACTGAGCTGGGTGAGGCGGTTGACACGCTGGAGGGAAGGGAAGCCACGCGGAGGGTCCGTGGTAGGCTTGAGAGGTGGGCCCGTGCGAACCGCATGAAGTTCAATAACGCAAAGCGCAAGGTCCTGCACACGGGTCAGGGTAATCCCGAGCACAGATACAGACTGGGCGGAGAATGGATTGAGAGCAGCCTTGAGGAGAAGGACTTGGGGCGTTGGCTGACGAGAAGCTCAACATGAGCTGGAAATGTGCACAAAGCCCAGAAGGCCAGCTGTATCCTGGGCTGCATCAGCAGCAGGGTGACCAGCAGGTCGAGGGAGGGGATTCTCCCCTCCTGCTCCACTCTGGTGAGACCATCCTGCAGCACTGCATGCAGCTCTGGGGCCCCCAACATAAGAAGGACATGGACCTGTTGGAGCAAGTCCAGAGCAAGGCCACAAAGATGCTGAGAGGACTGGAGCACCTCTCCTGTGAGGACAGGCGAGAGAGCTGGGGTTGTTCAGCCTGGAGAAGACAAGGCTCTAGGGAGACCTTACAGCAGCCTTCCAGTACCTGAAGGGGCCTACAAGAGAGCTGGGGAGGGACTTTTTACAAGGGCANCAAGGCCACAAAGATGCTGAGAGGACTGGAGCACCTCTCCTGTGAGGACAGGCGAGAGAGCTGGGGTTGTTCAGCCTGGAGAAGACAA
>VZSC01010750.1:4274-15451 GCA_013398225.1 Steatornis caripensis
TAAAGGGTGGATGTCAAGAGGACGGGGTCAGACTCTTCTCAGTGGTGCCCAGCGACAGGACAAGGGGCAATGGGCACAAACCGGAACACAGGCAGTTCCACCTGAACATGAGGAGGAACTTCTTTACTGTGAGGGTGACAGAGCACTGGCACAGGCTGCCCAGGGAGGCTGTGGAGTCTCCTTCTCTGGAGATATTCAAAACCCACCTGGACATGTTCCTGTGCAACCTGCTGTATGCAAACCTGCTTTAGCAGGGGGGTTGGACTAGATGATCTCTAGAGGTCCCTTCCAACCCCTACCATTCTATGATTCTGTGATTTTTTTCTCCCACTCCCCTCCCACCAAGGCTAGTTACTGTCGCTCCTGGCTTAATTTGCATAAATCCCTTAAATCATTCGATATCCATTTGGGACTGAGATTAGAAAAATTTTCAGGCTGCAATTACCAGCTCACCAATGGAGAGTAAAAACCCAAGATACGTTCCTGAAAGTTGTTCCGCGGTGAAGGGCAGCGATGTCATCTCAGCCAGTAGTTTCTATTTGCTCAAGTAATTCACTCTGAGAAAGATACCTTATGCAGTGTGTATAATCTTACTATTCCTTTCCCATATGTGTTGTCCTAATGAGCCTCCTAGCCAGTGGTACACAGTGTAACACATTGCCTTTTTCATATTGGGGTTTTATTGACACTCTAGAGTAAATTATATTTAACCGGTGTTTTGAATCTGATGCTGGGAACATGTTTAAAAGGCAATTTATGGGATTCTGTAGCAGTGGCTCCATCTAACTGAAAGCCAGAAGATTGCCTCCACTGTATTTATTAATAACAGAAAACTGAATTTCCAACAGGTCAGTCCAAGATACTGGCCACCTGTACACCAAAGCTCTGTCAACTCACTTCAGTAATTCTCATTGGGGATTTCCTATGCAATGTTGTTAATTTTATTGTGCATCTTACAAATATTGGTGTTTTATAGCCCTCATAGTCAGAAGAAAAAGTTCAGATATATTCAAAATACCAAAGGAAAAGAAATATCTAGATTTTATTGATTTTTTTAAAAATCCTAAGACTTTTATTCCAGTTGTGACTTAAGTGGGATAGACTAATAGATTCTGAAAAAATAAATACCAGACACATTGTATTTCCAACAAAGTGTGCTTTTGCACACAATACACACCTCCCTTGTACCAAAAGGACTCTCTTTTGTCTTCTGCGGGGTTTGGCTTAGACTCAGGAAGCCGTGTGTATCATCATTAAGGGAGTGAGAGAGAGCAATTTCATATCACTCCTGCTTTGGGGCCATGTAAAGTACAGCCCAGGTTTAACACATCTGTGTTTCCCAATTACCACCTCTCCAGTGCCACCACTGCTGCAAAATGTGACAGTAAGGTTCAACACAGAGAGGGCTTCTCACTTCTCAGAATAAGTCTCTGTGGTTATGTCTTTTCTGCCAAGTTAGTTTACGTTGAGGTAATCTAATATGAATGGCTGCACCACGGTGAAATAATACTTGAACCACAATGTTCAAAGTAGTGTCCCTAGTTCACTTACAGCTCTAAGGCCTTTTACGGACACATCTCATAATTTTTATTGCTGCAATAATATGATCCACATTAGAAATTCCTTTGTGCTAGTATGGCAAAGAAGATTTTCTGTCCTGTTTGATACATGCCAGAGTTATGAGAAAGCATTAGGAGTCTAACAGAATTTGATAACTTTCCTCTGCATTGACACTGAATTGTGGTCTTTTTAAACTATGATGAAATCAAAATTCAGCTTGTATCCCTGGACAGGCCAGCAGACTGTGTAAAACAGCCACGATAGTCTCACATTTTAAAGTGTGCATGGACTCTAACTAGGACCAACACCCGAGCTATAACTTGAGTCAGCTTTAAAACAAAGATAAGGCTTTAAACTGGTCAGGTTGAGGGGGATAGATCAAGTTAAGATCAAGTTATTTATATTGTTAGACTCTCAAAGTTTGCAAGGTATTTCTGACATGCTGTGTGTTATGTAACATTGCCGTCAAATATATTACATCGACAAGGAAGGAAAAAGAAACAAGTGTGAGCATTTGGCTGATTCCGTGGAAACTTCAGCTCTTTAGTGCGCGCAGTGGGCTTTTTGTCAGACAGTTATTTTTTTGATAGCAAACTGAAGCCGCAAGGGAAAGATTCCGATGAAATCACTATCTCTGAGTTGGCTGTGAGATAACCAGAAATCCCTCAGCCAGGGAACAGAATTCACTTTCTCCCATATAAATTTCCATAGTTTCATAAATAAATTATGAGATACATTGGTCCACAGTTTCCAGACCGTTGTGCAACTCAGTCTGATACCAGGAAATTCATGAATAATTAGGAACTAGTGTTCCTCTGGCTGTACATTGGTGCCAAAATTCCTATTTATTTTACTGGGAACGGGATAAGGTCTTTTTCACTTAACTTCGCTTGCTAGTAAGGAAAATCAAATTTATTCTAAGGCCAAAAATGCACTAACAACTCCATATTTTTATGGTAACAACAGTAAATAAATTTAATGTAGCAGTTCTTCGGTTTTGCCAAATCGTGATCTAAAGCAACAATAAGAATATGAGTCCAGTTTGTTCTGCCAATTTCTGAAGGTATCATAGAGGTTAAATAACAAATACCTAATGTTTCTGCTTTGGATGCTGTTATAAAGGAAATTGGATAAACACTGGAACATAAATCAAGAAAAGGTGTTAGAAAATGATGCCATCAGTTAGAAAAATGTGCCATACTAATACCTGATCTCTCCTCTTTCTTGCTGAAAGTAGAAGAGAGAAAAGCATTTAGTATCTTGAGTAGTCCAGGCACTGATTGATGGCATTCCATAATGATTTCTAATGTATCTTCTAGAATACCTTATAAATCATACACGGGCTTTTTCTCTTTAAATGCTACTTTATCAATTCCCAATTGCTAAACTTTCAAAATAAAGAAAGAAATTTAGGGTCTCAGCAGCTGGGGTTTTTCTTCCTACTGAGGGCCTTGATTCAGTTCAGTATTTAGGCACATGTATAGCCTGAAGCAGTTGCGCAGTCCTGTTAAAGATGGATGCTTAAGTACCTTAGTGAATGAAGACCTTTTTCGGTCTTTCAAAACACTCTGACATTCGGTGCATGTTAGAAAATCATCCTACAGGAAAAAGGTCACACAAAGAAACAAGGAAAGCAGTGCTTTTTATGAACATAATTATGAGCTTGAGTTTCAAGTCTACGGTACAGTAAGGTTTACACCGCTTCACATTCCACTGCTATTGTGTGTATGTGTGTACTACACTTGTTTCTATGTGCAAGTTGACTAGGGAGATGTAACCACCCTAATGAGACCCAAATCACGAGAAAGCTGTGAAACTCCTCTGCTATGAAAATTGTGTGTAGCACAAACTAGAGAAGGCAGTTGTGCTTATTCTAGCCTGCTCTTTGCAAACCTTTTGCTCAGTAAAAGGAGATGGGGAGATCTTGGGAGGTTGGAATATAGATGCGATGTTGAGGAGCACGTGGATCTCATGACAACCAGTGTCTGAACAGAATCTTTAATCTTTCTGATGTGTGTAATCCTGCTGATAATTCTTCATCCTAGAGAATAAATCTAGGAGTAGCCTAGTAAAAAGCAGCTTTCCCCACCAAGCAAGAAAAAAAAACAGATCAGGAGAAGATAACAAAGAGTAGGTCACAAGGACAGAAAGAGGGCGCGTGTTTTCAAAGAGAGGAAAAGTAACTAATGCAGCCTTGGCCACTGAAACATTATCTACACTTCTATGATGTTTATTTTGACTTATTTCAGGCTCCTGGGGATTGCCATCTCCTTCTCCCAAGCTGCAGTTGATTTCAGGCCGATGTTTTCAAACCTGGAAAACAGTTCAGACTAGGGTCTATTTGTAACTTCTTGTGGGGAATACCTTGCAACCCCTTCTTTAGGCAAGAGCTGCACCCTGCATTTCTTCAAGTATAGATTCAAACAGGGCTTCGAAACAGATTTGGAAATATCTAGTGATGGTGGAGAATGTTGTAATTCTAGTAGAAAGCATACTTCAGAAAAATATTTATAATTACGGGGTTTTACAGAAGCTGTCAATCTCATTGAATGGAGATGAAATAACTGCTTTTATTAGTCACTCCTTTAGCCCACTTTTTAAAAACATGTAGGAAATAAGGCTGAGAGGTTATGTAAAATAGCAATAGAGCACGTCTGTATCTGAGCCAGGAAACCAAGTTCAGGGCACCTTCTACCATCACCTCCTCTCCCACCTGCTGCTGAAAGCAAGCAAAGCACTACATCTCGGTTAGTATTTGGATCTGTTTTAAATTGCAACCAGCTGATAAGCTGTCGCTCTGAAATACACTAGTAGAAATGTCCTCTGAAAATATTCTAATGTTACTTTTCATGTATGGTTATTATGATATAAAATGTTATTCAGATTTTCTGTATGGGCATCTTTTAATGGTCTCCTTACTTTTTCCATCAAAAAAAATGTTATTCATGGAATCAGAAGTCATAAATGAAAAGCAGTCCAACTCCTATCAAGGGGAAAGGCTAATAAACATAAGACAACTTTTTATAAATAATCAGCAAGAATGATGCAGAAAATTGTAACTAAAGCGAGTCTGTCTGTAGCATACAGTAGTCACTTTCCTAACTATAATGACAGGTAATTTCAGAGATTTGTAGGATCCTTGTCTTAAAATGCTGCCCTTACTTTCTAACTAATCTGTGCATGATTTTCCAGCTTCTGATAGAAACCGTCTCTCCTTCAGATATAAGGTGCTTTTCCTGCCAGACTTATTTTTGGGGCTTTAAAGACAAACATGAAATGGATTTGAAAGTATTTCCAGAATCTAACTTCAAAGTGAATGATCTACCCTCAAGTGTGTGATTGAGCCAAAATCTGCTTGTAATCTAGTTCAGGCTGCTTGTGGTATTTGCAGAACAGAACTGCGATGGTTGAGTTCCTCATGGGGGGCTGTGCACTTGGGAGCAGCCCATCACACCGTGGCTGCAGAGTTACTGGGTCCTGTGCTGGTGTCATAATGATCCATCCGAGTCTGTCAGTTGCCTCTCCTGGTAGAAAGCCTTGGGGGTCTTGGCAGTTTTAGTAGACATGGTGCAAAACCAACTTCCCTAGAACAAACAAGTCCTTACAGTGGGAGAAGAAGGGGAAAGAAGGAAACGGGATTGTTCAGCACAGTTCAAGAATAAAGTGAAGCTTTTTAAAGCACATCTGTTCAAAGTAAACTTCCCTGTGAAGTAACACTGTTTTCCTGCTAAGTTATTGTTGAAAGCATTTACATTTAATGGGAACAACGAATAATCCTCCTCGTTCTTCACTCATCCTGTCAATGAGCTCATGTACTATGCAGGATTTAAGGCTTATCACAAAATGCTAGAGGATCAGGGGACTGCAGGGATAAAGTGACTGTCAAGTTCTGCTGAAATTAGAAAACACAGAGCTCTGTTGAGTTTGCCAGACCTGCTCAGATTATCAAGACTCAAGGCTGGTACCGCACATAGTACTATGTCCAGCCTCCTCAAAGCAAGACTCGTTGCCTTGGTTAGTACACTGCATTCAGGAGCAAGACTGAAGTCTGAAAGCGAGGTTTCAATATTGAGCTCACATAGATCAAGATTAGTGCTTTATAAATCACTGGACTAAAAACAACATAAAATACAGGAGACAAAAAAGAGAGACCATTGTTTATTTTCTATTATGTCACACTTTTCTCCACTAACTCTCTACCTCTGAAATTACTTATTTGAGAAGGTGAGGATTATGGGATGCATGTGGTGACAGTTTTCTTCAGGGTCACAGCTGTTATGAGATGCATTGTGTGAACACGAACAAGGTTTCATCTTCTAAAAACTGTCAGATTAGCACCATATGCCAGAAAGAAATATGCATGAAAATGTTAAGTAACGAAGAAACCAGTCTTTTCAGATGCTTCAGGATACAAATTAGTATTTATGTCAGGTCGGTAACAGTACAGCATTAATGCCTTGCTTTTTTCTCCAATAATTTCTTCCACGTGCAAGAATGGTAAAAAGGACAGATTTCACTGTTTGATAAGCATTGGTTCAAGGACCACGCACCAGATGGTGAGTAATTCCATCTGCACTGTCTCCTGATTGTGTAGAATAGGAATTTTGTTACATTTTCAAAGTCACTTTTTTTTTTATCCTCCAGGACATTATGGTCAATTATTTCTTTCCATGCACATCTGCCCATGGTGATATTAAACTGTGACGTTAGCCACACACAACTGGATGCACAGAGGTCTGTTCACATTCTGGCAGAGTAGAGAACCTGCCGCCTTTAAAGTCTGTGGCTCAAATCTCCCCAGTTAGGTAACATCTTATATATCTTTGAAGCTCTTGATGTTCTCTGAGCAATTCCTTGCAGGCAGATATCCTTGTTATAACTGACATGTTGGACAGCATGTTTAATAGAGAGACAAAGCGTTACAACGGCAGCACAGAGGCTGAACTTCTACCCCTTTCTCTTCTATCTGACATATTCTGTGAACACTAATTTATTTCCGCTTGAAAATCAAAACAAGTTGAAGTGGTCTTTCCAAGCAAATCCTCCCATCGTGGGAAGGTACCCATTGATCAGGGCAGTAGAGAGCCCTGTGACAGCAGTAGCCCACAGGGCTTCCTGGTGCTTACAGCATCAGCACTCCCCTGCCCCACGTCGCAAAGACAGCCTCTCTCCTGCTGAGCACCAACACTGCAAGTAATTCAGTGAACACAGCAGAAATAAAGGAAGAAGAAGACTGGGAAACTGAAAATAAGGAGGGAGGACAAGAGAAATATCAATATTCTCAGCTCCATTCCGTAACAAAAGACTAAGAAAAAAGAACAATTAGCTACAAAAAGGCTAAGCCACTCTAGAAGGAAGCAAAAGATATTGTGAACTACTGCTCCAAAATATCAGATCTTTGATATAAAAATTGTAAGTCTTATGAAGAAAAGTTCTTTCTAAAGAGATATTTAGGTTTCTGCAAGCATAAGAGCCTGAAAATCCCCATCATGGCAAACAGCAATTATACAGTGATACTTGCACTGTCTATTAACTTCCTTCATTAATTTAATCCTATTTGTCCATAATTTCTGTACAGGATTTTTCTTTAAATTATACATGCATTCAATTATAGTATTGCAAGCACTGGAAAATATTTTATATGTTTCACCTAAAATATTCAAAATATGCTCAATTTGAAAAAATTTGTTTTCCTGTGCTCATATGTTCAGTCACAAGATCCACATTTTAAAATGTCCTCAAGGGTATGAAAAATGTTCCTAGGTTGAAAGAAATATTCTTCACAGAGTGTTCAGAATTTGTTCAAACAAGCATCTGACAGAAAGCAAGACTAGGACTCAAGAGTGCTGTGAATTAGAAAATCAGTAGAAAAAAAATCAGGCAAAAGATGTGCACAATTACAAAGTGATAAACAACATATTGAAAATATGGCTGAGATCTAAGAAAAAAAACAAACTTAAGTAATCTGAGCAAATACACAACTACAGACAATATGCAAACCTTAACCACAAAGAATTAATCTCTGGATTAGTATTTTCAAAGAAATGTGTGTTATTAGAAAATTGAACCATCTGAAGGAGGAAGCACAGTTACATGCTGAGTATTAGGAAAAAGTAGCCTGAGAGAGAATGTAAGTGCTGAGAAAAAGCAAAATGTGAGTCATTACATCAGCAGAATATATAAACTAAAAAATTGCATGAATTCATGCTGGTTTGAAATGGGAAAGTATCTGAACTTAGTGATTTTATTTTCTAGCTATTCTGAAAGACAGAATGAACCCTACATTACAAGTCAAGAGAGATGCTATAAGGCATATAAGTGTGTAGGTTGTTTAGTAAATGGACATTGTTTGTAACAGTAAGCAGCCTTAGTTGTTTGCAGACAGTGATCTAAAAGTTTAAGAGTCAGCAAGGTACACTCACTGTGCAGG
Source organism: Steatornis caripensis (assembly GCA_013398225.1). Lineage (NCBI taxonomy): Eukaryota > Metazoa > Chordata > Aves > Caprimulgiformes > Steatornithidae > Steatornis > Steatornis caripensis. The sequence continues at coordinate 12,265 of VZSC01010750.1, forward strand.
ATGGGTTGTTTCTCTGTTAAAATTTTACTTTAACCTGAGAAGATGTAGTGCTGAGACAAAGGACTTTTACAAATAACTTTGGAGACGGCAAGCTGCCACAGCCTCTGCAGTCAGCGCAGGCAGTGCTCATCATCAGTGCCCAACAGCTAGATGCAGGAGGCTAATTAGTGAAGCTGTCAAGATGATATGGGAGACACAGAAGTCACAAGAGCTGACCTGGAGAAGACCTTGAGGTTTCAGTAGAGCATACAAACATCTGTCCCCCAAACACCTCCGGGGAAAGAGTCCTCGAATATCATCTGAGGAATGTTGAGCAAGCTTATATTGCTGAACACCAAGCGAAACAAGGTTTGATTTGAAACTCTCTCTTAGCAGGTGTTCCAGTCTAAGAAAATTTTTGAAAGTCATCTCTCAGCTGTAGTGTTGAATGTCTCCCAGTATGTTAATGGCCTCTTCATAAAGCAACTTTTCAACAGTTCCGCATACTATAAACTCCTTCTTAAATTGACACAATCACCCATCAGTGCCAGGACACAGAAGTAAATTTTACTTTATTGGTTTGTGTTTTTACTTTATTGCAGATGTGTAAGCATGGAAGCCAGACCAAAACCCTACCGAGTGTACGATTGTCTCCATTCAAGTAATGGGGTTACACTATCTTACACTTTCTCAGAAACTTTCCTACAATCATATTGATTATCGATAACATTTGAAATTATGTCTAGCCAGATGTTTTGGACCAACCACCTTTCAGCAGTTCATTGTATATCAATAATTTTGGCATCTTTAACATTTGATGAATTGTTATAACAAGGGGAAAATGTACTGATTTATGTTACTGTATTTGTTACACTTTTCATACAAGTTATGTCTATGAGTTATTTATACATTGTATTTCCACTAATTACTATGCATGGCATCATCTTCTAAATCCAACAGTTTGTTTCTGCTCCTATTAGGGAGACTGAAATGTCTTAAACAGGAGCACAGCAAATATTGAATGACAAATACCAGACACTGAAATACCCTTCTTCAACACCAACTTTAATAGATGAGCAATTATTTGTTCTATTATTCTTGAAACATGATGGATTTAGGAAAGCAAACTCGCTGTCTGTTGTTTGCAAGATCTTTTCTAATATTTTTTAAAAAAACATTGAAAAACTCTAATTTCAAGTTTAATGTCTTCTGTTGTACAGCTTATATAAATCAATGTTGCTGACAGAAGGTATCTAAATAAGTGGAAACGTGACTATTCAGACCTGGCAAACACAAGTTTCACTTCATTTTATTCCCATTTTATTCTTTAAAACTGTTTCATTTTTTCACAACAAAGGATGAGATGAATGAACTACTTGACGTGTCTATCCCTGTTCTTTAGTGTATACTTCATTTCTATCTATAATTATATCGTTTATTTGATGTTATAAGAAAGAGCAGTTTTCGTCTGTGTGTTATCCCATTTTACTCTGTTTACCCCAAAGAGGAGAGAAGCAACAGGGATGAGACATGGATTTCAGTTTCTGCATGCGCACAGGGCAGATCCTCAAACAAGGAAGCTCACAAAAATCCAGTGGGAGGACGCAGTAGGAGATGCATGTGACTGGGATATACTCCTACTGGCATGTAGTCCAAGGAGGATCAGTTCTCTATAGTTCAGAGAATCAAAGATGAGGAAATTTGTTTATTCTGCACGTGTCACAAGTGCCAAAGAGTAAGGTGTTGGAATGAATGTGCTTTGATAAAGCAACATCTCTCCTAGACTCTCGTTTGCTATTAGGTCACAACATGGTTTGGCAAATTCACTTGCTTGGAAGGAGATTCTGTTCATCACTTTATCTGCTGCAGACAAATAACACAGATTATATGATACAATCTTATGACATAAGGAACGAAGAAGAGACTCCTGGAGCCAAAATACTGAAAAAAACAGCATTCTCAGCAGATGAAAATGATGTGACAGTGGATCTCACGAATTGGCCTCAACAGCCAATATGTTAGTTTGTCCCTGTGATAGCTGAAGTTGCTGTATTGCCAGCTACTTAGTCTCTCAGAAATTGCTGAGTATCAATGCTGATGAAAATGAATCCTGTTTGCAAAATGCTATGAGATCATTTGGGTTGAAAGATGCTATATAAATATGATTTTTTAAAATAAATGTACTGTAAATTATGGTACAACTTTGATTTACAACTACTTATGGGGTTTTAAATGTTACATGTCATATAGTCACTTTGACAATTTGGATGCTACAAGACTTAGTAGCCCCAGAGAAATACAAAGCCAGAGGGAGAGAAAATTAAAGACCTATCATTTTTCTTTCTTTCTGTTTGAGGACACGATTCACCGAAACCCACATTAAAAACAAAATGGCTTTTTCATTGGTCAGTCATTTGAGGAAATAAAAGCAATTAAATGGCACATTGATTTTAAATTTTCTCCTTCCACACTTTGAGTGTATCTTCTCTGGGAACTAACAATGAAATATTGTTATTTTACATCCACTTCTAGCTATGGGACAGTACTTCACAAAACCTGCTTGCACTACATTATGCAAGGTGAAGCCCAGCAAATAAGCTGACCTCATATTCCCCTTAAGCAAATAAAGCAGTGAGGGGTGAGATGCCATTTTAGGAACAATTGCGTTTGGTTTAAGCTAGAGACAGGCAGTTCAGGTAGCTTAAATGTTGTGTTGAAAGACTTGTTGGAACACATCTTCTGAATAACGCTGAGCACTGGACTTCAGCTTTTCTCTCCTGTAGCAAAGAAAGTATCTGCACGGACCCTGCCTGGACTAACCATAAGGCCAGAAGAACAGCTATAGTCAGTCCAGCTGAAGTTCCCTGATGCCCAGCAGCCTGCCTCTGACAGCACACAAGATCAGTTACTTATGGAAGACTAAATATTATGTAAAATACATGCTTATACCCTTCCAGTGTCCAACAATTTGAAGCTCATATTTGAGCCAAAGGTGGTATCTTTATATTTAATAGTCCTCAACAGATTTTTTAATGAATTTCACAGAATCACAGAATGGTAGGGGTTGAAAGGGAACGATGGAGATCATCCAGTCCAACCCCCACCCCCACTAAAGCAGGTGCACCCAGAGCAGGTTGCACAGGAATGTGTCCAGGCGGGTTTTGAATATCTCCAGAGAAGGAGATTCCACAGCCTCCCTGGGCAGCCT
>VZSC01010750.1:16334-89447 GCA_013398225.1 Steatornis caripensis
GGTCCTCCTTCTTGCCCATTTTGAAGATTGGAGTGACATTGGCTTTCCTCCAATCCTCAGGCACCTCTCCTGTTCTCCACGACTTTTCAAAGATGATGTGGAGTTGCCTGGCAATAACATCTGCCAGCTCCCTCTGCACTCATAGGTGCATCCCGTTAGGGCCCATTGACTTTTGGGTGTCCAGTTTGCCTAGGTGGTCTTTGACCCAATCCTCCTCAACCACAGGGAAGTCTTCATTTCCCCAGGCTTTTTCTCTTACCTCCGAGGACTAGGAATCCTGAGTGCCAGCCTTAGCACTGAAGACTGAAGAAAAGAAGGCATTCAGTAACTCCGTCTTCTCTGTATCCTCTGTTACCAGGGTGCCCTGCTCGTTCAACAATGGGCCCACATTTTCCCTGGTCCTCCTTTTGCTACCAATGCACCTGTAGAAGCCCTTCCTGTTGTCCCTGACCTCCCTCGCCAGCTTCAATTCCAGGTGGGCCTTAGCCTTCCTAGTTGCATCCCTGCATGCTCTGACAACATTCCTGTATTCCTCCCAAGTGGCGAGTCCTTTTTTCCACATCCTGTGAACTTCCTTCTTCCCTTTGAGTTTTTTACAAGCTCCTTGCTCACCCATGCAGGTCTCCTGCCTCCTTTACTTGACTTCTTACTCGTAGTGATGCACCGATCTTGAGATTGGAGGAGGAGGTTCTTGAATATTAATAATTTGATCATTCAGTTTGAAACCATACAAATACTATCCACACCATTCTGCAATGAGTGGATAAGGTAGCTAGTTCATGCACTAAATTTTTGGGAAAAAAAATGCACTTTTAATGTGAATTTTTACTTCGTGCAAATAAAATTAAACATCTTATAAAGAAGGTTAAATTTCATTAATAAACAGAAAAGATGCTTCAAAATATGATCCCTTCCATTACGTTTTCTCAAATCATTTTGGACCATAGGGTGAAGCTGGTAAACTGTATATACATCACAAAGCAGCAATATAATACATTGTTCAGCACAAACTAACAGGGACACTTGCTTTCAGGTAAGGAATCCCTTTGTTGTGAATCAAAGAAATGATTCTTCTTTTTTTTTTCTTTTATTGAGGGGGATTGAATTACACTTAAGGAATATAATTTTGAATTTTAGATGGACAGTAACTACAAAAAAGTTAACAGATTCATTTTAATTAGGTTGATGGCTTTAACTGTCAAACTCCTTTTCCTATTAAAGTGTTGTTTAGGGTTTTTTTAAAACAAATCAATCTAAAAACATTCTGTGTCTTTTGTTCTTTTTGTGATAAACAAAATTTAACTTTCCTTAGTTATAAGTGAGCTATGATCTCCAGGTTATACAAAACAGCTTCCAACTCACTTGTTTCTTATGTGGATGCACCCCTGAACTCAGTTGAGTTGAACTGCTGGAGTGCAGCCTTAATTTACAGACTTGTGATGGAGACATGTCTCTGCATTTTCAGCCGCAAAGGTTGCTTTGTTATCAGGTATGATACCAGCTGCACTCTTGACAGCTTACTTTGGGGTATTCACTTCCACTGTAGGTAGACAGCTCAGATGATTAAAGAAAATCTACTGTGTGTGAGCTATCAGTAATCAAATCTTTCATATGGCCTTACTGAAGAAAAATAGACTTTTAAATTCAAAGTTAGATAGGAGGAAATGAAAAAGGAGCACAGAAATCCCCCGTCTTCACAGTAAGAAATTCAAGTTTGAAATAGTTGTTTTGTGTTTCCTCTCCCATAAGAGAGAGGGAAAACAGAGTTATCATCAGTAAACACGACAGCAAATCCAAGGAATTATACAGTACTCTTCATCTCAAGACACTGAGCAGTTTATAATCACTAATTAATTAAGTCTTGCAGCATTTCTGGAAGGGATATGCAACTTGAATAATGCATTTCTAGGGGGACCCAAATTGTAGGGGTTTTGTGTGACCCACAGGTCACTGGAAAATTCTGGATCCAATATATCTCAAGACCTAAGATGTTAATGTACTTCTAAACTCTTTCAACTCCAGCAAAATAGTCCCACTGTGATGTCTGCCCCACAGAGGTGGAGGAAACACAGCACAAATGGGGGTGTGTGGTTATAGCGACTGCAAAATAATGGAGAATGAAAGCAACAGGAATTTAGAACTGATTGCCCTTTACTCCACATGCTCAGAATTTCATTTAAGGTTTGGTTGTCAGGTGTGTTCTTCCAGAGAATTTCTTATCATGCAAAGCAGGCCTGTAAAAAATTGTACGATGATTATACGTGTCCCACATTCATTAATGTTTTCCGTAGATATAAGCTATAATACAACTACTTAATACCTAAGGGGCACAAGTAATTTTACAGATAGCTTGTTTGCCGTATCAAAACTTCAGTCTGGTGCAGAGTCTGCTGTCACTTACATGATCAGGAACCTAGAACAACTTTGGTAAAAGTGTTAAGTGAGTTTAGATCAACACTTATGAAGTCTAGTCCAAATGTAAACTGACAATATGAAATAATAATGGTCTCTGAGAGAGAGACAGAAAAAGTATTAATATTTGTAGCCTAAGTACCAATGAAGGCTTTCAGTACAGCATTTTCTGATGCCCACTCAACAACTGGATATTTTCCTTTCAGATATATCCAAAACACAAACATGCCTCTAAGGTTCCTCCAATCTTTCAATAAACCTAAATTCTGCTGATGATCTCTACAATAATACTTTCTTATAATTTAAAGTACTTAGAGGACTATAGATCCAAAACTGCACAGAGAGATTCTCTGAGCTTCTATTACAGTAAAAGTGGACATCTCTTTTACTTAAAATACGAATTATCTTATATATCATCAGAATTTGAATTAGAGTGTTAAATGATATACTGATGATTAGTTTGTAGTGTTGATGTAGAAAAGCTTGAACCACTCTCTCAGAGGCTGACAGAAGGGAACATTTATGTTAAAGAAGTGCTGTTCTAGTATAATGTGTGCTAACCAGGAAGAAGAAGACAATTCACATTTTAAACAGTGCACTGATTAACATAGTACAGATAACAAAAGAGAAAAATAAAGCAAACTGGAAAACTAAAGAAGTGAACTGGATTCTTCTCAATTTAAAGACATGACACTTAAAAGGGATTTTCTCCAGGTTAGAAGGAAACTATCCTTTTCTGTTTTAATATTTGGTGCTCACCAAAACTGATTAATCTAAGGAAAGCTCTTATATTCCGAGGAAGTTGTTGAAAGTTCCAAGGTAATCAAAAGTGAAAGCCAACAAAAAAAACCCCCAAACCCTGAAACGAACAAGGATGTTGACTGTTTATAATTTAACAGTCCACCAGGGCATAAGTAGGTGAGATAGATGGATAATCAATTGTGTTTTTTCTGTTCGATATATTTCCATTTTGAATGAAACCAACTATGATCTGTAGATGTCTTGGATTCATCTTGTGATAAAACTAAGATCTGACTTTTCTCTTTAATGTATGTGCTAGGTAAACGCATGTCTACCTGACTATGCTTTGTAGAAACATTTGCTCGAAACTGTCCTAATGCTAGCATACTTTCATATTAAGTCATTGGTATAGAATTACTGCATGCAGTCTAGTCAATCTATTTGATACTCAAATTGTCATCCTAATTTTATTATTCTCTAGTCTAGATCACTTCTTTGCATATCCAAAATGATACCAGCCTCTTAGAAAGTGTTCAGTAAGCTCCCATTCCCCTCCCCAACTTTTAAACTAAGACCAGACAAAGAAAACCATGCACATATGCTTTGGAAAGGTCAAGTTCTGCTCTCAGCCATAGCAGCATACCTGAATATAGATTTAGGCCCTAACGGCTGCTGTCTGTCAGACTGTCTGCTGACTAAAATGACAATAATCTCTCCCTTTCAGTAGTTACTGAGTTATAAAAAATAATATTAGAACAAGAAAAGTGCTTCTGATGAGTGAAGTTTTGATTACAAGGACATAAATATGTTCTCATTGATCTAAATATGAAAGGAGTAGAAAAAGAGTCGTAGTGAGTATATTGATACAGATGATGGCCATGGCTTGCATAGCATGTCTTCTGTATATATATCCTATAACACTTTTGCATAAATAGAAACAAACATGGGTTATTGTACCTCCAATTTAGTCTGAAGTGGGCCTCTTAAAGGCCACCACATCATGCTATGGCTGTGACTCAGTTAAATCACCATCACCACAAGCTTGTGTAGAAGACATTTAATCACTTGCTTTATGCAAATCTATTAACTGACTTTTGGTTACATAAATGTTTTTGTTCTTGTTATTGTTGGTGGTTTGCAAATTTGAATATGACTTATTTATTTACCTCTCCTTAGCTGGTTGTCATCTTGCAATATTGAGACAGATTTAGGTTTTCTTTATGTCTGTGTTCTATAGCTTTTGTTCGAAACCAGTACAGTTTCATAGGCCTCAGAGCACCACCCAGACAAGAGACAGGAACATCTGCTGCTAAAATGAAATCATACCATTTGTCAGTGCTTTTTCAATTAAAGTTAAAGTAAGCAAAAAACAAAACCTTGTGAATCCTTTTTTGTTTTCACTGGGTCTGGTGTTTACACATACAAACCTTACAAAGCGTCAGCTAGGGAAAAAATGTGAATACCCAAAAAACTCAATGTCTATTTTCTTTGAATATCAGCTAAAATAACATGTGAAATGCATCTTCTGGAATTGACTCACAACAGGTGAAAAAAAAATTTTTAATTCAGTGACAGAATTAGACATGTAATCTGAAACTTGCGGTTGTGAGATGAAACCAAGTGGAAAGAAGGAACACACAAGTGTTATTCCTGATGGGGGACACATTAATGAAGCTTCTTTTTAGTAGATCTATACCAAATTGTGTGTGCTTCTGGCATTATTTTATTTATTTCCAGTAAATCCATGATGCTGTTCAGATGATCCTGTGTATTAGCCAACAAGAATGTTCTTTTGTTTCTGTTTCCATAAAATTTGGATGAGCTTCTGTAGGGACGTCTGCAGACCCTGACTGACCACAGGACTTCTTATGCTTCAGACTTAGGACTTTCTGCCTGATGACTTCAATGTATATTGGTGCTGGAAAATTAGGATTAGCATAGCCACAATATTTAAATGGCTAGCTGTTGCACACACACTGTCAGCAAGTCAGGGAGCAATTGAAACACACACAATATCACCAATATTGTAAAATTGAGGATTTATTCAGAAAAAAGACTGATATTCCTGAACTTGCCAGAACCACATTTTCTCACCCCTAGCTCCACGAAAAACAAAACAGATTTTGGTTAAACTTTGCTGGGTCCAAGACCAACAGATAAAGACCAAATCTGAAGAATTAAAATTAGGTAGGTACACTGCGATAAAGTTACAAGCAACTGAAAGAAGGATAATAATGAAGAGTTGGCCTCTTCACGTATCTGTTGCTACCAGATTCAGACAGATGATACACTCTAAAAAAACCCCTAAATAAACAGGTAAAACCACTCAGACAGTTTTGCTCTCCATCTGGGCTTCCTCCAACTTCTCAGAGCTCTAATTGAGACAACAAAGAATTGTGTTAGTTTCCCATGTGTCACTTATCTGAAGTCACAGAAACATTATCTTTGCTCAGCAAAATGTGCTTTGGTTTTGAAAATCAGTTCATTGAACCAGATGACTTGTGGCTGGCAAGACTAGATGGAAAAGGATTTGATGTGCACAGTATCTAGTTCTTCAAAAATATAAGCTCACTTATTGCTATTGCTTAAACAGATCCAAATATTTCACATTCACAATAACATTTGAAATGTGGAACACAAAACACAAAGCTTCAACTTTTGCCAGTTTTCATAATTTGATGTAAAATCCTGTATTGCTTTCCCTACTAAAAAGAGAAAATACTGAAATTATGTGCATTACAGCATCATGAATTTGTCAACAAGCCATGATATTTTTCATTGACTTAAACAAAGGCAGATTATTTGGCATGGGTATTCTTTAGGCACAGTATTATTTGCCTAAAATTGCACAGAGCTTGAAAGGCAATTCCATAGAAACATAAATAATCATAATTATGAAGCCAAGATCAGTCCTCAAAGTGAGTTGCAAATTGGAAAAAGCAAATATGTAAAAAGTATGCTTGTTGATTATTTATTTATTTTAGATTGTTCATTAAGTCTTATACGAAATGGTTCCTTAAAGTAGGAAGCCAAAATTTTTGTGGTTTATTTTACAAACTATATTTGTGATAAAGTCTTGCCACAACTGATAAGAAGAAACATTGATAGGGACTTAGTACCTAGAAATAAATTCAGCCCTGTTGTATGGAGTAACATATTTCATGTGGGAGAAATAGTAATCTATTTTTAGTTCAGCTGTTCTCCTAAGAAATGCACCTTTCCTCCCACAGTAAGAACTTACTGTACTTTCACACCTCAGTGGACTGTTAGTAAAACATTTCAAGCACAAAAGTGCAGTAAGATTCAGTCAAGTGTATTATGGACTTGAAAGTTATTCACTGAAAATTGCAAATGCTATATAGGAGTTAGTTAAGTCCAATTCCTCACTGATTAGTACAAGTATATCAGCTCTTCCTTCTCACTCTTTGGTCAAACCTCTCGTGCAGTATAAATCCCCTTTCAGTTTGTTTGTGTTTTGTCTTACGATATTAAAAAAAAATCATTCATTGAAATTCTGCTTATTTAGCAAGTTAAGTTTCCAACTGCATTCTGTAGATAATATGCAGCTCAAGATAAGCTTTCAAAAATCATGTTATTTCTGGTGAGTTTTATACAGAAGTTTTTCCACTGTTAGGCATAATATTCTGTCCACAGAATAAATTAGGCAGTTAGTCTTACCATTGGGAAAAAAAAAAAACCAAACAGTAACATGTCAAACAATTTTCATCATACAACTTCTTTCTGAATTGATGTAATGTGCATAGTGACTATTTGAAATGAAAACTTGTCATGATTGCATCAAGTTGTTTTTTGGATTTTGTTAATGATTCTATTGGAAGTAGTTTATCCATTGTGAAGTATACAACAATACAGTTCTATTAAAATTTAAGATTTCCTTAGCTGTTTCTTTGAACAAGAGAAGCTACTCCATGCTTTGGAAGATGTGCTTTTGAAGCTGGCACAAGCCTAATCCCAGAGAGTGACAACATAACCAAATAAGATTTGGTGAGGCTACACTTCTAGGAAAAACACCCATTTGCACAAGTTCAATACTTGGAAACATGTCCTTTCTAAAGTCTTCTTCAGGTTTACCCAAAGTCAGACAATCAGAATGGCCTCACCTACACTAAAAATTTAAACAGTACCAGACTACATCTGAGCACCAGCATGCAATCAGCTGTGTCTTCTGATAACTCACACTCTTCCAAGACATTCCTAGGAATGGGTCAGAGTTTAGCACAGATCAGGTGTGAATTCCAGACGTATGGAAAAGTTGGTTCCCCAGCCATATGTTAGCAGGCTCTACCTGTTCATATGTACATGCAATCCCAATCCACCTGTGGGAGCAGTGGAGATGCCCTCATCGTTTTCCAGGACTACAGAATCACAGAATGGTAGGGACCTCTAGTCCAACCCCCCTGCTAAAGCAGCCGCGCCTAGAGCAGACAGGGAGGAGGTATGATCAAGGGAGAGCCTCTCCTCATCCTGCGGGTTTGTTCCAGGAAGTCACCACCTGGCATGCACTGACTGGAGAGCCCAAACTGAATACAGTCCTCCTAACAAGGTCTCACATGGGCCAAAGAGAGAGGATGAATCAGCTCTCTCAAGCTGCTGATCCCCATCCAGTCTGTCCCCAGTCCAGGCTGCTGCATGGTGTTGCTTCACCACAAGTGTAGGACCCTGCTCTTGCCTTCGTTAAATTTTATAAGGTTTCTGTTAGCTCGATTCTCCAGTTTGTGGAGACTCTTTTGAATAGCAGCCTTTCTCTCCAAAGTATTTACCTATGCCCAGTTTGGTGTCACCCACGAATTTGCTAAGGATTGTTAGTGACTACATTACCCATTATATGTCCTCGTGTTGTCCCATGATGGCACCACTAGCAGCCACCTGTCAATTTTTTGCTGCTAACCACATCCCATGGTGCCTCGTGATCTTGCCAGCAATCAAGCCACGTGTAGTCCATTTCTCAAGTTCATGACTTGCCCTTTTCTTTTGCTAAAGTCAAAGTAAACAACATTATTTACTTTGCTTACCTTTCCTCTTGTCCACCAAGCCAGTCTCACAAGTGCCAAGCAGAGGGGAATGAATCTCCAACCTGCTGGCTGTCCTCTTCCACTTGAAGGAGCACTGCTGACTCCTGCCCAGCTTGCTGTCCACCAAGAACCCCAGGTCTCAGTCTGCAAAATTGCTTGCTAGTCAGACATCTCCCAGTTTGCATTTTGTTGCTTGGATCCATATTGGGAACCATTGCTCCTGTACAGGTGGGTATAGATATTCTTTTGAGCTACTTAACTCTACTGGATGTCTGGCCAAAGGGATATCATCTAGTGATCCATGCATGCCCTGGAGTTTCAACTTAGTGGATCCCCTGACCCGTGTCAGAACTGGGCCTCATTCGGCCTAGGACCATGAAAGTGAGGATGACCAGGAGGATTATACTCTTGGCCAACTCTGTTCATTACCATCACTTGACCACCTGTCTCCATGTCCTCCCCTATTTGGGAGTACAGTGAAGCAATCTCCCTTTAACTTATGCAACAGTGTCCCATTGATCATACCTCAGATAAAACAGCCACAGAGGAATACCTCTGCAAAGCAATCAGCTATGTCACATCTAAGGGTACCCACCTATAACCATCTATGCCACAGTTGAGGTAAACATAGTCAGATATATGGACCTACCAAACATGAATGATCCTTGCAGACACCTATAAATGGCTAAGCCTGAAAATCTCCATGGACCTGTCCATCTCCAGGAAAAGGACATGCTGCTACTTTCAGCATGGTCCCAAAGACACCCAAAAAAAGCCCTGATCTTTCCCCATAATCCCAGAAGCAAGAAGCACAGCTGGCAGATCCAGGTTTTTCTTGATTTTTTGGACATGATTTCTGCAAATTGCTTTAGTATCCTACCCACTTCTTGAATTCATGTGTTTTCAACAGTCTCCAGGCCAAACTTTTTGCAGTCTACCACAAAAAAGCAACTTTCTCTGCCTGCTCCCTTGCCTGATGCATGCTTTCCCCTACCTTGAGTTTCTTTGCTTTCTGGCATCTGCCCCAGTTCACCATTATCTGTCAGGGTTTTGTGGAGTCCATATCTGTGCATTAAGCACCAGGCCTGTGCCTCATGCGGCATTTAGGGGCCGGGTCCTCAGACCCTCAGGCAGGAAAGGTTCAGCATTCAGAAATGAAGAGCAGGAGAGGTGAATCTGGGTGTGGACTCGTCCATTAACCACCACCTGGACTCCCCTCTGCACCCTCATTTTCCAGTGAATCATGGTGTTCACGGTGATCTATAGAACAGCCCTCTCAATGGCCACAGTGGATGTCTGGGAATAGCAGGAATTCAGAGGTACCCTGAGGTGTGCTGGCAGTGACAGTGAGCAGGGTGCTTAATGGGCAGTCTCCTAAACCTTACAGGCAGGTTGATGTGTCATGAATGAGATAAAAAAGAAAGGAATATATACCTCTAAGGTGTATAGAAAGCAGGTGCCAAGACAAATGACAACTAACAGAGTTACTCCAGGGACTAATGAGTTAAACAGCCTAGATGAGAGTTGGCAGCTGTGCCATGCCAATTAACCTCAAGAGCAAGGAATGATTTTGAACATGTTTTATTTACTAGCGTAAACATAGTGGGGGAGTTCCCATCCTCAGTAATTTTCTTTATGAAAACACTGGTTCAGGGCATATAAAAAGCAAAAACTGCTTTGTTTTGCAGTGGTGCTTGGCTGCAAGCCTTGAGCAGACCTATTAGTCTCAACCTGTACAGTAACTATTCTTTACTTTGTGCACTTAATTGTTCTTTTTCTAGTGAGCAAGACTTCACATCATTGCCTTATAAAACAAATAAGAATGTAATTTACATGTTAGAAAGAAGGTTGAAAATTCATAGGAAAGTAAGACGATCACTAGTTTGTGTAAAATTATACTTTCCAGTGTAGAAAATCCAGATCTACATAGCCTTCAGTGCCTTTTGGTCTGAATGGGTCACAGTTTAGAGCTTGACTCTGTTCTCTGGTGTAACGTAGTTCATTCCTTTCACAAAGGAAATATACCCACTTTCCAACGTTTTTCTGCTTTTTAGCCAGTAGTTTGTACCTGATTAGGAAAGTGGTGCATGTCCCTCTCAACTGGTTAGTACTGCAGAAGGCAATATTACACCTTCTATGTATTTGAAGCTGATCTCTGCTGTAAGTATTAGGGGCTTGTACCCCAGCCTGTTGACAAGAATGAGTTAGGAAAATAATGCAAAAGAGACCAAGTTCAATGAAACCAGCATCGTGCCATTTCTGGCAACCATGGTGATAAGTTGCCTAATTTGTTATATTTTTAGTTTTGGTAATTTCCTTTTTAATGTCATCACATGTTTCTTTGCATTTGCATTATGAGACGAAGGAACAGAATTTTCTAATTTCTAATGCTTTTCTTATGTAATGTACTTTTTTCAAACCTCTTTCTTCTGTTTCTTCAGGGATCAGTCCTAGTAGCTCAGTTTCTTTTCATATGTAAGCACTTACAGTCCACTGGTCAAACTTTCCAATATTCTAAGAACTAACCTAAGTTCTGCAACGTCCCTTCTGAGATAGGTAATGGGCACTGCGCACTGCAAATGAGGTCATATCATTAATTATAAAAAGGCATTATATGCCAATGTTAATTACCCTATTATTCTTCATGTAACCTAGCTTCTTGTTGGAGTCCCAGCTGCAGTTGCATATCAAGCAATCTATAGCAATTTCGAGATCAGCTGTAGGAGTTGCTTCCACAAATTTAGAGCCCTCTGAGATGCCAGAGAAGTGTGAACTTTCCTTTTCAGTGTGAAATGAAACATTTATTATGTTGAGGAGTAAACTACTTGAATTAGACCTCTCCAAAGTTTCTTTCAACCTCTGTGACCTTTCCTGACTTAAATGTGGTATCTGCAAACTTGAATAAGTAAAATCACTATTGTTCTACAGTTCTTTTCAAACTATTGGTAGACATTAAACAATAAAAGTTTGAGTGTAATAAAGTGCTTGCTGTGTTCAGTTGGTTGTTTTGGTTTGCTTTGGTTCTTAACTGGTCATTTAATTGTGCTCTTTGGCCTTTTCTTCATGACAATATTGCCACTCCTCTTGATTATTTCGTTTCATAGAATCATATAATCATAGAATATCTCAAGTTGGGGGGAACCCATAAGGATCATTGAGTCCAACTCCCTGCTCCTCACAGGACTACCTAAAACTAAACCATATGACTAAGAGTGTCTTCCAGATGCTCCTTGAGCTCTGACAAGCTTAGTGCTGTGACCAGTTCCCTGAGGAGCCTGTTCCTGTGAGTGACCACCCTCTCAGTGAAGAACCTTTTCCTAATGTCCAGTCTGAACTTCCCCTGACATAGCTTCATTCTATTTCCTCATTTCCTGTTGCCAGTCACCAGAGAGAGGAGATCAGTGCCTCCCCCTCCGCTGCCTCCCTTGAGGAAGATGTAGGCTTCAGTGAGGTCACCGCAGGACACATTTGGCCCTTTTGGCTTGTTTCTTCTATGGAATCTTGTTCAGACCCGTGTTAAAGTCTCTTCAGTAGTTTTATTAAACTATGTGAACCAGTTTTCTTTCATCTATCCCTTTATATAGATGTTCAAAGAACTAAAAAAAAAAAATAATTAAGCAAGATTTTCCTTTGCAGAAACCATGCCTGTTTTACTGTACTTCATGGTATCTTCAACACTTTATTTTTCTCCCTTGGGAAGTGTCATTTCAAATAATCCACTAGGTAAAGACTCAGGCCTTAATTCTCTAAATATTTCAAAGAGCTTTTTAAAGAGTAAAATTCTTAATATGAACTGGATCAGGTGGCTAACCTAAGAATTCTAGTGAAAATAGCTCTACCAATATAACAAAATTTAGGTATTCCTAAAGAGTAGTATGAATGTTATGGCTTTAATTCACTATAGTAGAAGACTAACTAGCCTAGAGGGCGCACTATGCTAGTAAGTTCACTAACTAACTCAAGTCTTATTCTCTCTGACATTGCTTGGAAAAGTCATATACTCAGACTTCCACTACTTAAAATGCTCTTATCTTTTTATTTGAAGAAGAAAACAAGGACAAGCAAATCATTTTCTTGAAAACTGTTGATCTCTTTTTCCTAATACAAGAATTGATCACACAAAGATGTATTGAGCTGAACAGCTATAATCATAGAATCATAGAATCATAGAATCATAGAATGGTAGGGGTTGGAAGGGACGTCTAGAGATCATCTAGTCCAACCCCCCTGCTAAAGCAGGTTAGCCTAGAGCAGGTTGCACAGGAATGCATCCAGGCGGGTTTTGAATATCTCCAGAGAAGGAGACTCCACAGCCTCCCTGGGCAGCCTGTGCCAGGGCTCTGTCAGNAAGCAGTGATATTTCTGAAAATACTCTACAGCTTTCAGAAATTTCTACTTAGGTATTTCATCAGCTAGATACCATAACTGTCTGTTTAATAACCCTCAATGGAATTTTCAATGGTATTGTTCAATCACTCTAAACTTCTGTAAACTTTTAACATCCACCTAATTCTTACTAACTGGAGATTAGATACTGAGTAAGCTGGTCAGCTGTAATGGTTTAAAGCTGGGCTGGCTATTAAACAGACAACAGATGCTCTTTGTTAACTCCCTCCCTCCCCAAAGAGGGGGCAAAAAGTAAAGGGAAGGAGACTTATGGGTTGGAAAGGTTAAAACAGCTTTAATCTAAATACAATAACAATGTATAATAATAATAGGAAAAATAATAATGAAATACATACAAATATATACAAAACGAATATCAAGCTCCCCCCACCAATGACGATCACGTCACCCGGACACTGCAGGGCACACCCCAGGAAAAGTCCCAGACTGTACTCAGCAGCAGGCAGGAACCAGATTCAGAAATTCGCAGATCGGGATCGAAGGCAGAAGAATCGGACAGAGTCCTCCTCAGACACCAGCCATAGAAGAAGAGAGAGTGACCCTCGTGATCTCTCAGCTTTATACCGAGTATGACGCGTATGGGATGGAATACTCCCTCTGGTCAGTTTTGGGTCACCTGTCCGACCCGCTCCTCCCCACCGCAGGGTCGCAGGGGTGACCACTTCTCTGCTCTTTCATTTCTGGCGCACAAGAAAGTCAGCAGAAGCAAGCATCGACCTTGGTCTCCATAAGGATAACTATAATCAAGAGCCTTTCTGCATACCATTCCTACTAATGTTCCAGCACTAACTGTAAACACCAAGCCTTATCCGTGCTAGAAGCAGCTACTGTCTGGAAAAACATGCAGTTAATTTCAGAGAGTGCAGCTTCTCAGAAGAGACTTAACTAAAAAGTAAAATCAGTAGAAAGAAAACTGGTTCTGTCCTAGCCCAAACCAGGACATCAGCTCTGTAAATTTTAGTTCAATCCTCGGTGAATCCCAACAAAAGTATATTAAGTTTTATAGTTGTGTGGAAGATGTTCAAACCCCTTTACTGATGTTATGAATGGTTTTGTAAAAAAAGTATAGCTTTTTTCCAGCACAGAAAACACCTTAGGATTTACAGTGGAATTCTGTCTTGTAGGAGAGATTGCTTCTGCTGCTGTTAATGGCTGGTTTGCACTTGGCACTGGAGCAGAATCAGTCCATTAGGCAAAAAGGCTTCTGCAGAATAAATGATATTATAAGATTCCATGATTTCACCATTAGAGCCAATGTATACACAGAGGTGCTTACATTCTTTTTAGCATCAATTTGCATATATTCATCCTGCCTGGTATAGTTCCAGAGGTGATTAGTCTTCAACACAGACCCTTAGTAGCAATTTTAGCAAAGAAGGCAGAGCCTCTAACACATACACAAAGCAACTTTTGCACAAATGCAGAAAGAGTGGAAGAACTCACAGCCGAATGTTGTGTTGTAACAGTCTTGTGTATAATTTCACTGCTTTCAGTGATGCCAAGAATGTCACCTTTGAGATATCAAGAAGTATTTTTCAGTTGTGTAATGACAGCTTTTCTTGGTATCAAAGTTTTGTTAACCAGAATCTCTCCTATCCTCGTCTTGTAAGTAGACAATCAAATCAGACAGTTCTAGACTTTCTGAAACTAACCAAGATCCATGGGTTTATGCCTGTTTGAGGACAAGAACATCAGGATAAAGTAGATATGAAAGAAGTCACACTTTAACCAAATGTTTCTAAGATTTGTCCTGATTTTTGATGGAGGTGGTAACAAATAAAAGCAAATGTCTAGTCTAAAATAAAAGATCCTGACATGCTCTAGAGATGTGCTACCAACATGATGGCAATTCATTTCACTTCTTTTACCTTCTAGTTTGAAACCTACTAATTGCCAAAGGTGCTGCTTAAGAGATCTTTCCATGTAAATTGCTTTAAGGTAGCTACATGTAAAGATTCACTGAAAGATTAAATAGTAATTATCATTGCCGACACCTCATGCTGAAGAGGACTCTGCACTTCACAGCAGCAATTAAAGAAAGCAAACTTGGTAGAATGGATAATGAACAGGATAACACGCACACAAGTATCACATTGGAAATCAATAGAACACTCTCTTTGGATTCGATCCTGAAAAAGATGAACAAATAGAGAGTGTTCAGAAATGAACAATGAAAACCATTAGGTGTATGGCATATAGAAAACTTTTTTACAAGGAGACATTATGAGATCAAGATCAAGTAATTTGGGAAGTTGATTCATACAAGCTACCCATTTAAACATATATCACAGAATAGTTTAAGTTGAAGGGACCATTGGAAGTTATCAGTCAAGTCCTCTACTCAAGCAGGGTCAGATACAACAGCTTTCCCAGGACCATGTCCAGTTAGGTGTTAAATATCTCCACAGGTGGAGACTCCACAACCTCTTAAGTAACTTGTTCCAGTGTTTGACAACCCTCATTGCAAAAAAAATAGGAAGGGGATGGAAGGTGTACATATATAGAGAGAGATAGACATAGGTAGATATAGATAAAGCTATACAGATACACACACATGCATTTATCTTCATCCTGCAATCTCATGTGAGTAGGAGTGGTATGTGTGCAGGTAAGATGAAAGGAAATTTATGTAAGAATTCCTACTTACTGAATCCTTGCTTCTTCCTGCCATTTTATATAGGATATCAGGCAAAGAGTTTATCAGAGTCTGTGAGTTTGCTAAGAATTTATTTTCAAGTTCCAGTACCTATAAAGGGATATAAATTGCCTGAGGTGTGTATTAACTATATGAAAATATGATTGCTTGTTTAACTCATTCTCAAAATATATGTGACATCAGAAACTAAGTAGGATACTAAGTAAAGTCATTGCTGATATTATTCTCATTTTTAATGAACATTTAAATTGATAAAAGAATATATCTTTCAGAATCAGATTTAGAATGTTATTCTTTTAAGTTTGAAGACACTTTGGAGACATACTTCAAAAGACAGAAATATTTTAACCTAAAGCAGATGTTTCTGTAGCTGTTTACTGAAGGATTTCAGAATCTTCCCCTAAAATATCAGCTACACTTTAGAACCAAAGATTTGTCACTGGGTTGTGGAGATGCTGTCTCTGCTCTGAGTAGTAATTCCTGGGTAAGCACAAAGATAATTGGATTTTTCCAGAAAAATATTTTGCAATATTTTACCATTTCTATTTATTTCTGTCTGTAAACAGTCATTTTAAAACATAGTTGTAAATTTTATATAATGCGAGAAATATCCCACAGCAACCTACCAGTACATTTTCTCAGTAAATGACATAGAATGGTTTACCAAATAGTAAAATAAAAATGTACTTTTTTTCAGAATATTCAAAAACCTAATTTTAAAAATCTTTTTCCCTTTTTGGTTTAGGTTTCTTATGTATCCAAATTTATCAGGCTCAAATTAATCTCTGCAGCCTCTCCTATTATTCCCACATCCTATTCTGATCCCACTGATCCCAGATACATGAACATTTCCCAAAAACAAAAGTCTTGTTTGCAGTGCAGGAAAATAAGAAAGTATCCTGGGGCATTTCCTGTATAATAATTATACCTCTGGGTGGTTTCCAGGAACAGCTGTTTTAGAAACCTGCCCGTGGAAAGTGGCACTGATGACAGAATTTGTATTGAAAATACTGCTTATTGAAAAAAAAATCAGATAGATTACTTTCAGACAGAAAGTAGAATAGTGGATGCAGGGATTTAGATATAATAGTCATGAAGAAAAAAGAAAATAAGCAAGCCAAACACTTGAGATGTCTTTAGTGACATAGCAGGAGATGTATAGTTGTAAAACATGTGTACATAGACACAAACACACACATGTACACATGCACACACACACATGCACATCCTTCCACTTATTTTATTCTCGGTGTATTGTTTATTATCTTGTCAAACATCATCTCCAATCATACAACATATTGTGTACTAACCTGTCCTCTGGTCCAGAACTGTGCCGTGTGGCAGGGTTACATATTAAAATTCTTCCACAGCAACCTCCAGTTTTTCATCTGTCTCAGACTTTCAGCGTGCTGTTTAAGTCTGATCTCAGAAAACCTGAATATTCTTACCTGTAGCTGGAGAAAACAAAAGCTACAGAATTCTAGAGGTAGGTGGGAAGTAGACTTTTATTGGGCATCAAACACAGGCTGATAAGAGAACTTCTTGCCCCATTGTATCACAGGACTCAAGGAGGGCATGCAAAAACCACTAAGTTATCAGTTGGTACCTGGGAGTTCTGGATGATGTGGCATAACCAGACATGAGAAAGATTTACCTCTGCCACTCTCAAAAATTGCTAGCAAAACATTCAATCAACTGCTCTTCCATAATGGGAAAGGTTAACTAGGAAAGGTTATCCGTGTTACAGCATTGCCCATTATTACAACCACCAAGATATTAACCTTCTTTGATGCCACTTTGTTTATTAAAACAGTGGTCCTCCTGCTTGCAAAGTGGTTTGTACAATTTGCAGTTTCCAGTACAAAGCTATTAGACCCATTTAAACTCTGTCTTGACTACTGTGTGGTCTTGTGCGAAAGAATATGGTATGATCTTGCCATGGTAAGGATGATCTAAAAACATAGACTTGCCTAGAAACTGCAGAGTGCAATGCAAAAGGATTATTGCTAGCGTGCCATAGGCTCTTCCTGAAGATCTTGAGCATTATACGCTCCATTCACGATTGTTCCGGACTCCTCTCTGGGATTCAGAATAACCATTAGCCTTCATTTGAGGAAAAATTCCAAATCTTTCACAACTGCTGGTTTCAGTATTGCTGGATTAACACCATTGTTGTAAAATCTTCATTGTGCAGTCCACGAGACCTCTGGTGACAGAAGGAGATGACCACAAGGATGGTGGCTTACCATAGTCAGCTGTGCTGCAGTAACATGACTGTGTATTTCAGGTTAATACACCCAGCCTGTAGGTGCTTGTTTTCTGTAACTCACAGAGATTACAATGGAAATACCAAGTTCCCAACAGTTCACTTTGCTTTTTGTCTAAATCGTCTAAGAACAGCAGACTTTTAATCACGTTATAAAAGTAAAAAGTTATGGCCCTCTTTTGCTCTGTTTTCACTTTCATCCCACGAAACAAAGAGTTCTTGTCTGCTTCTTTGAGGGAGGATGAAAAGGTGTTTTAGTAATTAGTGCTTGCAAAGCTCTAAGAAGTAGAAGTCCTAAATTTCAGTCACTAGAATTAAAATAATATGAAAAATTCTCTGTCCCAGAACCTCTGTAAATGTCCTCAAGTATACATAGCCTTTGATCAAATGATCAAGATATTTCTGACACCTTTACTCATGTGGAATAGATTATTGCATAACATAGATAGTCCTATAGAGATGAAACCACCTAGTTGTGGTTAGCAGCAGGATTTGATGCAAACAAGAGTGTCTACTACCCACTGATAATGAGTAAAGAAGGCTCGCTTTTTAATTAAATCAATAGGAGTGTTTTCATTTGCTTCACTACATACGTGCTTTTCCTTTTTTACAAGATTTCTAAAAGTCCATTTTAAAATGAGTTTCTCTCTAGTGAGATCAAAATGCATCCTGCACTGTCTCAACAGAGCATGTTCTCACTGCCGTTCTTCGGATCAAAAAGGATTTTCAATGTGGTTGCAGTCATGCTATTTGACAGAGTGTAGCATTTAAGGTGTTTGGTGCCTCTTTGGTCATTTCTGTGCCACTGAAATAATGAGACAGACACACAGCGTGACATGCAAATAGTAAAGAATGCTTTCCCAAGCTGTGAAACAGGTAATAATATGCTCAGTCCCTCTAAATAAAAAGCATCCTTGTTTTTAACTATGAAAGAATAGGCAGGAGAAAAAATAATTTTGTTACATTGACTAAGTAACGTAAAGGATGCAGCACTTCCATCCCCTGGAGAGTTCTGAAAAACTGATAGGCCTTGTAGCTTGCCAAAGCTTCAAACTATTTCAGTACGTGGTGGTTTTTCTAACAACAAGTGAAAAAAACCCTTAGAACAGACTCATTTAAGTGCATGCAAATATTCAAACAGAACCTTCACCTAGTGGAGGTTTGTCTTTAAAATGTAAATGGTTTGCCACTTATGAGGTTAGCAGTTTAGGAAAACAAAACCAAACATTTGAACATTTTCAGTAAAGATCTAATTTATCTGAAAGTGATGGCGATGGACAGTGCTGAAAAGGAAAGAAATGGATGGCTTGTGTATATGCTAATATACTGTAGTTCATATACATTCCTGCAAGCAACTGTTTACATTGTATTTCCATACAATACTGAGAATCAGACCTGAAGAGGAACCCTTTTATTGGCTTTTAGGGCCACATTGTGAAATAATGCCTTGAGTTCTATTAGGCCACCCACACAACATCTCACTACTGGACAACCACCTGGCTGATAAGTTTTAAAATAGCTGTATTTTCACAGCCAACAGTTTCTCCGTTTAAGGTTAATTATTATGACTGAGAAATTTAGCTTGGAATGTATGAAATACAAGGCTACTAGTAACCTACTGAGGTTTGCTCATTTCTAATTGAAATAATGGACAGATTTACTTTTCCACAATTGCTGGAGTGAGCCACTCAGCGGCCCAGTGTCACTGAGGCTGTACACATGTAAATGAGAAGACAATCTGGCCTGCTGCTTGGGCTTTGCAGTCTAGATCTATCTATGCTCCATGAATACAATCCAATACGGCTTTCCTTTCATTTAGCAGGCAACATACTATCGTAGTTATTCGTTCACTGCAGCCTCACACTATTGTCTGTAGCAAGCAAGTAGTTTCCAGTGTTTTAGAACAGATTCACACAGCAGCAGGCTGCAGTTCTTGAGTGTGAAACTTGAGGGGAAAACATGCACATGATGAGTACATTTTGTGTATGATCTCTACATATAAGCAAAAATGAACATGAGGAGGAACTTCTTTACTGTGAGGGTGACAGAGCACTGGCACAGGCTGCCCAGGGAGGTTCTGGAGTCTCCTTCTCTGGAGATATTCAAAACCCGCCTGGATGCATTCCTGTGCAACCTGCTCTAGGCTAACCTGCTTTGGCAGGGAGGTTGGACTAGATGATCCCTAGAGGTCCCTTCCAACCGCTACCATTCTACGATTCTATGATTCTATGTTGCAGGAAAGAAGACTATAGCTCCTTGAAAGTTTCAGGAATTTTTCAGTATACTCCATGAATAACAATTCCAAATTCTAAACCTGTCTGCCTATATCATTTTGGTAATCTAATTTAAGGGTTTTTATATTATCGTAAGACCAGATTCCACAAAAAGACAGCCTTTAAAAATGTGAATGCACTGTCTGAGCTAAATTGAATTAGATTACTAAGTATAGTAACTAAAAATGCTTGCAGGAAAAGAAAAAAAATCCTGATTTACATTGTTTCAAATATGTTTTTTCATAACTGCATCTGAAAGCGAAGTCCTGGTCGCATGCTTCCCTTGAGCACTCTAGCAAGCAAGGCCGATATATGTAATCCTTCTAAAGTTGAGAGTGATAGATCACTTTTTCTCAAGATAGCACAGGTGATGTCACCAGTTCAGTGATGGCATTGTAGGACTTCGGACAATTTATGAAATCCATTTGAAAAACCCAAGTAGACTCTCAGGTGAGTAATTCACGCTGATCTCTGTTTTCTGCAAAAACACAGCTAGCCAAGTTTTAAGTTAGTCTAGATATATTTACATGTGCTGCATATGTGCAGTATAGAAATCTTGATCCCAAATATGTCAGTATGTATGAATATTATCTTCAATGACATGAAGAAACCTGAAATAGATTTTTGAAGCTGCTCTGATGAATTTGATGCAACTCGACCCATGTCTCCTGTGAGACAGAAGACAAGCACAACCCAAGTTAAAACAAACAGATTTAGTAGGTTTTTGCAGTTATAGTATACCGAACTCTCTACAACCAGGTATTACAGGGCTTATAGAAAAGGACTCTCTTTCTTTTGACAGATTACCACTGACTCTTTCTTTTCCACCTCTCTTTTTAGTTACATTTGCTAGGTCTTTAAACCTGGAAGGGCCTACTAGCTGCAGCCCCTTGGGAGCCTTTGTGTATTCCTGCAACTTAGTGGTGGAGCCTTTGAGTTCTTTCTCTCTATCCACTAAACGTTAGGACTTTTGGTGGTGGTGGTTGTTTTTTCTTGGTCCTTGTCTCCAACTGCTGGTAACTATTTGAGTCTTGACGTAGCTGCTTGGATGTTTTGCAAAAGGTTGAATTTTTCCCTGGGGTGGTTTGAGGGCTTTGGTACTCTTATCAGTGTTTGGCATAGTTTGATGAGGAGCTTTTCCCTACCAAGTGTTCTTTTTGCCTCTCCTGCCCTGAAGCTGGTGCTGGAGGTAGCAGGGAATGTCCTCCTGACCTGTAGGTGTACAGCTGTTCTTCTGGGGGTGGGGGTGGGGGGTGGGGATATTTGCTCTTTATTTTATTATGTGTATAATTTACCTTGGTTTAAAGTAAACTCCAGGGTAGCTCATGATCCTGCCTGTGGAGGGGGAAGTATTTCACTGCCCACAGGTCTGTGCGAGACTTTCTGCAAATTCAAAATAAGGACATAAACTGTATCTGGTTATAAGAATTTAGTACTTAGCAAACTCTGCAGAAGTTTTTATAGTCTTATGGCTGAATATCTATGATTCTGTTGGTGCTGTAGAAAAGTAAGAGTAGGAATAACTGAGATGTGCCCAGTGGAATTCTTCCCTTCTATTGACTACAACTCCTTTGTATTTTTTCTTTCAGTTTAGTATGGTTTGCCATGTTGGCTTGGATCTCATTGCTGAATGTTTTCTTGATTTGGCAGGTTCTTATTTATTATTCTAGTATAATATTGATAGTGTTTGGTTTTGTCACTTTGCCCTGTAGTGTATACAATACAAGCAGCCAGAAGGAGGTACAAAAAGAAAGCCAAGCAACATGGACAGTAACAGAATATGCATATGCTCTGTATTTTTCCAGTGATAAATGCACAGAAAAAGGCTGCTTTGTAAATCATCCGGTAGCAGGCTCTATAACCAGGGTTGTTTTTTTCTGAAATGCAATGTAATTTTCTGTTTGAAATTAACATGAATCTTGATTTTCAAAACATACATAAATGGGAATTTTAGTTGGCAACGTTCTACTTACTACTGTGTGACAGGGCAGCTATGGTCTTTTCATTGAGGGTTATGTGTTTATTAAGCCATTACAAATAATTGGAAAGTGTCTGAAGAATTGACTTAAATTCCACAGTCGGTTTAATCTGGCATATGTTTGTGCTGCTACTGAAAAGGTCATTTCTACTCTTGTCTTTACGCTGGAGCTAATGTTCATGTGGCCTCAGCACATACTGATTAAAATGGTGTAAAGTGAAAACTAAGGAGATTGCTCGGGATGAGCAGCAGTTTCCTGAAGGATTTTGCTTTGTGGCTGCATGAATGTCAGCTCTGGCACATGGGAACACGGAGAAGTTGCTGCAGGACACGATGGCTTCTTTGGGCACTAGCCTGCACCAGATTTAAACCTGAACCACTGAAAGACAGCATTTAACCCTCTGTTTCCATGGCCTGCACTGTGTTACGTGTCTATTCCTCTGCCTCAGAGATGTGACTAAGCTTCTTTGTACTGACCCACTTAAACGTGAAAACAAACAGCATTCAGCCAAGAAGCAATTTCTCTTGCAGAAAAACAAAATGGAAATCCTGATGTAGCACACTATATTCCCCAAACTCATAGGCCGGTTTTGCTTGTAACCTAGCAGACAGTGCTCTATGTAATTTTCACTAATTTAAGTGATTTCTGACCATGTCAGTTTTGTTTCATGGTAAACCAAACATATAATTTAACAGCCCCAATAAAGGGAAGATCTGCAGAAGCACAGCTGGCATTACTGTGAGTCTTCATGAAACAGTGAAGATTGTGTGTCCTAATGTTTTTCGGACTCTAGTTTGAGATAACACTGTCTTTGTCCACTGTGTTTATTCTTCTCAAAATGAGCATAACTGAATTTTAGCTCTAAATCCTTTACAAATTACAGGCATCTTCCTTTGACAAATATTTTGGAGTTTTGTTTTGTTGGGTTTTTTTTACATTTATACTGAATGAATGTGTGTTCATTTTCTAAATCATAGTCCCATTCCTCTCTCCAATGTTGGGGTTGTTTTGGTCCCTTGACTTTAGAAAAACATTTCAAAGACCCTGCAGGAGTCATAAAAAAATTTACTGATCCATACATTAAAAAGTACTCCCTTTGTCTTCTACCTTGGTGATTTAGAAGAACAAACAAAAACGTCTGTTCGCTACACATGAAAATCCCTAGCGAGTTAATTTTTTTCAGTTATAGTGCTGGTGATTTACGGTCTATGATACATGGGAGTCTATGATGCATGGGTGGAAATACACAAGCAACATTTAATAGGCCTATTCCAAAGCCCGAGCAACATAAGAAAGACTCAATATGGATTGCGCATGCTATGTGTTGTGGTCAGTATTTAATCTACGTGTGACAAGAACCATTACCTTATGACAGTAGCTGATGTCAACACAATATATTCTGACTCACGGAAGTAAATTTGTGGGTTTCTGTGCCCAGTATTCCAAACAGAAGTTTCTTTTAAGTCTTGCGGGAAGAACATACTTCTGGCTGTGCTCACAGTGGAGATGTTGTCAGTATGAACTTGTTTAAGCTAAATTTTGTGAGTGGTGTGGAAGGGTGAAATGCACATAGCTTTTCTCTGTACCAGTGTCTCCCAGCTCCCTCTTACTGGCATTACAGTGCCTAGCGATGGCTCTAACATAAAAATGCAGTTCTGTTCCAGCATGCTCATGTTAGCCATGGCACAGCCTCCCATTGCCGTTTCTATGCAAGCCAGTAACATCTTAAGCGTATTTTCATCATTTTCCGTCTTTATTTACAGCACCATGAATGGTTAAATGTTTCTGATTGTCTCTACGTACATACGTATGTATGTACTTCCCTCTCTCATAGTTACTTGCAACAGTCCATACAATTATAGCATGAAACCAGTGAAAGTAAATGCTTTTTCCACTTATCTTGTAGAACTGATGGTTAAGGCTATAACTATGTTTTTAGTGTCAAAACATAGTATGCCATATTGTCTCTATCGCATTGCACATTCTTTCTTCTTTCTAACATGGGCACACTGAAAAGAAGGGCAGGTAGCACAATAAATGCAGAGCGCAGAATCAATGCAGAATCTTTGATACTTGAAAGGTATGAGGCTAAGTCAAAACAAACAAGCATATCTTAATTTATCAATCAGTTTTAATCAATGTTTATTCACACAAAAGCTTATATAGTAGCTTAAAAACCAACAAATTACACATGGCTTCTGGATATTACTCTGTTCTCCTAGACTACAGCAAAGTGAGATATTCTGTGGTGCTGCAAGGCTAAAATCAGTGAGCACTTTTCAGTCCTCAAATAGGAGGTGCCATGCAAAAGCAATGTATGATCTTAGATGTTATACCTTTGATGTACGTTTTGATGTTGATAATTTTGTGATACTGTCACTGGTGTAAGCAATCCGTGCTTACAGTTTGTTTCTAACTATGTCTGCATGCAGACGCCTTGGGTTCAGTAGAAGCGATCTGGTGACACGTAGTCCCACAAAATGTCTTAGAGCATGAATGAAGCTGGAGAGATGGAGAGTTCTTGTATCGACCATATGAACTGAACCCTTAGGAGTGTAGTGATTACAAGACGGTAATTGGAATTTCATTGATGATGCTATTGAGACAAGAGCTCATAACAGAATGCACTTCCACGCGCAGCCTTCATTTAAAACACTACTGGTCAGGAAACAGATTGAAGTGCGCACAGCTGAACCTTGATTTGGGCCCATACTGATTACATGTATCATTTGCTTTTGCTTTTTGAATGCAGTTAACAGATTGCTCTGTATAAATGGGAGCGGTGCAAGCATGGGAAAGAATTATCCACTTAATTCCAGCCTATGAACATGATCTATATTAATTTAATGGAAAACCATGCTCTCATGTAAATGTTTCCAGGGCTAAGAAATTTAATAGAGCCTCTGTACGAACATCCAGGATTCTGCATTGGGTCCCCTGCTTAAGGATTGTAGCCAGAATATACAATTATAATTAAAATTTTCTTATTTCAACAATAAAAGATGCCATCCTCCTCAACATATTTGTGATAGAGATTTGATTTTCAGAAAAAACAAGGGATTTTAAATGCCTTGATAGCAGATGTTGTTGTTAACAAAATATCCCAAGGATACATGCATTACGGAACAATCACCTCGAAAGGATGTAAGCTGAGCAAGGGAATTTCACTGCAGAGTTGTAAATACCTCATTCTGCATAGAGTAACTGCTTGTTATCGCAATCTATATAAAACTATGGCTGTAACACAGAAAGAAAAACAAAAGTAAAACAAATTAACCATAGACACGTAGTCAACGAGGAGAATTGTTGTCAGGGCTAAAGCAAGTAAAACAAAGCTGCAGGCAGGTCAAGAAATCTTTCAACAAGACAGACCTGACAAGCTTCAATCATGAGGCCTTGCAAAAGCAGTACAAAGTACCGGCAACACTGTATTGCAGGGCTACCCGGCTACATATGTAAAGTAATCATCTTAATGGCTGAAATTTAACAGTGAGTCAGGAGAATGTGTAAGGACCACTGACTCCTTAATAAACGAAATGAAGAGATGAATGTTTCAATATGTAATTTGACTTCTCATTAATGGTAAATGTGAAGTCTTAAACTGATGTATGTAATTGTGACCGTATAGTTATTATTACAGTTGATTAAGTCCTTACTGCAAGTCATGATCTTTCTTAAGTCTCTCTGGATATGATCGAATGATTTTATGTTTTACATGAGCACTGTTAAAATGTTTGAGGTGAAACAGAAGTCAACTCCATCTGGATTTCAGGGCATAGAGAAATAAATACATTGCACTTCTCTGCACTTGACCTTGTTTATAGGTTTATATACTGCAAAGAGCGACTGGTCTCCCATGGCCTTTACAGAACAAGAGCACTGGGAAAGCAATAAAGAGACCAGTCCTGGTCAGCCAAAAGGAAATCAAAAAAGGATCTGGATGGGAACATTGATTTAATCTCATTAGCCTCTGTAAACTCAAGGGTCCCTCATGAGCTCATGAGACTTTCGCTTACTCTGTAAAAATTAGTGACATTTCTGTAAGTAAACTCCGTACACTGTCTGCTGGCAAAAGGCAGTAGGAAAACTGAGCTGGAGTTCTTGTGACAGATACCTTGACGTGCAGTTGCAGGTTCATACCCTTCTTGGCTGTCAACAAGGAACAAAAATATGTAAAATCTCTGTGATGTGAGTTGTTGCTTTCCACCTTTCTTTTTGCCTCTCTTTCCTGTGCATGCTTCATGGTCCAAGTTCATTAACTTCTAATGGAAAACTCTCTTAGAAATTCTTTCAAAACTGCAGTGCAGTCAAATAGATGCCAAATCTCGTCCTACATTTTGGGCACATCTTAAGCTGCCAACAAAGTGTTCTGGTTTCAGTGTTCTGTTGTCTGCTCAATTCTTCCACATGAATAATTCCAGAGCTTACATGAATTTCTTAATAAACTTCTAAATCTTGGCCTCCATCTCTCACAGTCTGCTTTCAGGACTTTTTAAAAAATCCTTCACCTTCCCTTTCATTTGGGTATCAACCCTCTCCAAATATCTACAACCTACTGCTATAGCAGTGGCTCCAATTTTTCAAGTATTCTTTTTGCTGGGACTGTGTGTGAGCTAAAAGTCTAAGTTCAATGTTACAGCAGTAGTCTTGAACTCTGGAGTGCAACATGTTGTTTCTGATGTTTTAAGCAGGAGACTCACTCTTCTTCCTGTTGCTTTGTTGTCCTGGTTTGGGCTAGGACAAAACCAATTTTCTTTCTACTGATTTTACTTTTTAGTTAAGTCTCTTCTGAGAAGCTGCACTCTCTGAAATTAACTGCATGTTTTTCCAGACAGTAGCTGCTTCTAGCATGGATAAGGCTCGGTGTTTATAGTTAGTGCTGGAACATCAGTAGCAATGGTATGCAGAAAGGCTCTTGCTTATAGTTATCCCTATGGAGACCAAGGTCGATGCTTGCCTCTGCTGACTTTCTTATGCACCAGAAATGAAAGAGCAGAGAAGTGGTCACACCTGAGACCCTGTGGTGGGGACAGGTGACCCAAAACTGACCAAACGGAATATACCATCCCATACGTGTCGTACTCGGTATAAAGCTGAGGGATCACGAGGGTCAAGCTCTATCTTCTTCTATGGCCGGTGTCCGAGGAGGACTCTGTCCAATTCTTCTGCCTTTGATCTCCATCCATGCATTCCTGAATCCAGTTCTCATCTGTTGCTGGGTACAATCCGGGACTTTAATGGGACATGGCCCACAACATCCGGGTGACGTGATTGTCATCGGGGGGAGCACGATATTGATTTTGTATATATTTGTATATAATTCATTAGTATTTTTTCTAATGTTATTGTAGCTAGGTTAAAGCTGTTGTAACTTTTCCAACCCATAAGTTTCTTTCCCTTTTCTTTTCCCCCCTTTTGGGAAGGGAGGAAGTTAACAAAGAGCATCTGCCATCCATCTAATAGTCAGCCCAGTTTTAAACCATGACATTTGTTCTTCCCCACTATGTGGCTTCAAGTGCTCTGGGCCTCCATTAAGCTAGATGAAGGTCATTAGCAGATCTCTAATGCACCATCCGAGTGAGGCTGGTTCAGGGAGCCTGAAGCAAAGCAGAGAAAGCTGAAAGAATATTTTAAAGGAAGCCATACTTCTTAAAAGTAGCTTAACATCATGAACCCAAGCCTAGATACAATACATAAATTCATATGACATAGAAAATCAGTCTTTCTGCAACAAGACATCCATGTGAAGAGTTGAAACTCAAGTCTCACAGACTACTTACTATTCCAGTAGTTCAAGAAGCATTAACTTCTCTTCAGCCTTATAAATGGAACTGTAGTACCTTTCACTCCATGAGAAATCTATGAGTGCTTCTGAATGCTTTATGAAACTAATTTAATCTCTTTTGTATGGGGTTAGCTCATCCTTTCTCTGCAAGAAGCTATTGCGTTTGAAATAGGGAACCCCTTACTGAACTCATATGCAAAACAGAAGTACACAGAAAGTGGAAATAGGGGCAGGCTGCCCAGGAGCAATATAGGAACATTGCCTGAGCATGCAGGGGAGGTGGCATGCACCTGTGGGAGGTGGACAATGTCATCACAAGACTAATGCCTATCACCTTTCAGAAGTCATGGCAATCAGTGAAGTTCCCAATGACTGAAAGAAAACAACTGCTATGAACATTTCCAAGAAGAACAAGAAAGAAGATCCAGGTCAGCCTCACCTCAGTTGCTGGGAAGGTCATTGAGCAAGCACTTCTCGAAGACATTTTTAGCTACATGAAGAACAAGGTTGTTGTGAATGGATAGTATGGATTCAGTGAGGGCATATCATGCCTGGCTAACTTCATTGACTTCTGCCATGAGGTGAATGGCTCTGTGAATAATGGAAACAGTAGATATTGTATATCTTGTCTTTAGCACAGCCGTGGTCTTCCATAGTGTCCTTATAGCCAAAGCGATGAATTTTTTCCTGGATAGGTGGACAATAAGGTGTGTGGAAAAACTGGCTGAACCATCAAGCTCAAAGGGTGTTCATTAGCGTCACAAAATTCAACTGGTGCCCTGTTACGGGTGGCATCCCTCAGGGATAAACACTGAGGCCAACAATGTTTAACGTCTTTATTAATGACAAGCATAATTGTACAAGCCTGTGAATGACACCAAAATTGGGGGAGGGGAGCGGGAGTTGGGTCTGATATGCTGGGGGAAGAACTGCTATTTAAAGGGTCCTCCACAAGCTTGAAAAATGAGCTCACAAGAAGCTGTCAAAAGGTAAGTCCAAAGTCCTGCCTTTGGAAAGGAATGACCCCATGGAGTAGGAAAGGCCTAGGGCTGAACGGATAGAAAGCAGCTTTGCAGAAAATGGTGTTTAGGTCTTGGTGGACTACAAAGTGAACCTGGGTCAGCAGCATGCCGTTACAGCAAAGCAAGCCAACTACTACACCTGGGTTGTGTTACCATGAGGTAAACAAGTAGGTCAAGAAGGGTAGTTATTCCCGCTCTGCTTGGCACTTCTGAGATGATTGTGCCTGGTTGACTGTATCTATTCTAGGTTTCCCAGTAAGTACCTGAAGTGAGTCCAGTGGAGGGCCCTCAGGGATGAGGAGGGGGCTGGAGCCCAGGATGTACAAGGGGACACTGAGGAGACTGGGTTTGTTCAGTCTGGAGAAGAGAAGGCTTTGGGTTGACTTTTTTGCTGTCTGCAACCACCTGCTGAGAGGGTGTAAGAGCCAGACTCTTCTCAGAGGTGCCCAGGGAAAGGAGGAAATGAGCACTAGCTGGAACACAGGAAATTCTGACTCAATATAAGGAGGATAAATATACTTACCATGAAGGTTGTCAAGGATAGCACAAGTTGCTCAGGGAGAGGTCATAGAATCTCTGTCCTTGGAGATACTCAAATCCAGCTGGACATAGCTTTGAGCAACCTGCCATAGCAGGCTGTGCTTTAAACAGGAGGCTGGACTGGATAATCCTCAGCAGCCCCTTCCAGCCTCTGTGATTCTGATTCCAAGTCTGAGGTAATCTTTCCCTGAATATTTTAAAATGTGCTAACTGGAAGATGCTTAGTCAAAGAGTCTTTAGTTTTAAATTTTCTAAAGCATTTTGGCTGAGTCATTATTTTCCAAAAGCAGCTCTCCAAGGAAAAGAAATGCGAGGATTTTATGGAGAACTGCAACACATGAAAACAGCACTGCAGTTTGGCAAAAGCTGACTCTAAAATAAGCAGCAGAGAATTTGATCCAGTTGTAATCCCTAAGGAGCTGTACCAGCACATACTGATTTGGCCCTGGGACCAAAGAAACTATCCTCTTCCTTCCCTTCTTCTCTTGCGCACATCTCTTACTATCTTTTCTCCACCCGATGATGAGGGAGAGGAGAGAGGAGAGCAATAATTATCCAGACTTCTTGATCCTGAATCTCAGTGGCATTGCTTCACCTCATTTTATCCCATTCCCTATTCTTTTTCTTAGTCTCTGCTAAGAAGAATCTCTTAGATTTAAAAACAACAAAATCTCAATTGAAAACCTGTGGAAAGACATGACCTACTATTAAGGATAAGAACATTCAGTGTTCCTGAGCTAACTTGGGAGGAAGGAAGACAGCCTGTTTGGCTACATTTATAGTTTTATATCTGTCAATCAGATTTGCTCAGGTCCAGTTAAATTCAAATATTTCCATGTTAAGTTATCAGTAATACAGAAGAAACTTTTAAAAACTTTTCCTTTAAAATTGAAGTTTTAAAGCAGAAGAAAATATAGGGGCTTTGATCTGGGGACTGTGTATCCATCACTGCGCTAGGAGAGGAATGGCCAGTCATTACAGGATGCAGCTGCAGATACAAAACTCTACCATTTGCAGCACAGTTTTATTACATGAATTATTTTGAGTCGATTATTATTTACTCTTGGAATTTAACACTCAGCTGAAGGCTCTGAAGGCATCCTCCAAAGAACTGCTGCCTCTGCTCTACTCACACGGTACTTGCCTATGTCCAATATAATCAGCTTGTAGCATCCATTGTGGCAAAAACATCAGTAAAGGATTCATCACATGTCGTGGGGCAAAATTCTAGCCATGCTTAATGTCAGCAAAGTGATGTATCTGGGGATCAGCACAATCCCTGGGTATAGATGACAAAATCAACAAGTGATTAGGAAGATAAGTGTGCAAGGTCTGGGAGGAAAAGATTCTAGGTGAAGGGGAGTTACAGAGCCTCTCTCTGCACTGATGACAATCTTTGATTTAGAGATTGAGAACTTAATTTAATAAATATCAGCCAAAATGAGATTGTAAGCAAACCCCCAAGGGACAGCATGAGGTGAGTGCATCTCCTAGGCAGCAGATGTAATTAGCATCATCCTGGCCAGAGCCTGCAGGTAGGCACACGCCTCCCAGGACAGTGTCGGCAGTGGATGCAGCACCATGATGTTCATAGCAGCTAGAGTGAACACAAAGAGCCTCTGGACCTCCTTACACATCCGGTTCTCATGAACCTGTACAAAATGGTACATAGTAAGAAATTATTGAACTCCTGGAGGTAGTAACTCCAGGGCTGTGCAGCCGCTTTAACACTATTTTCAGAGGTGTGACTACATGTTGCAATGCAGACTTCAGTTCTGTGTGTATGTACTTGGAGAATGTTAAAAACTTTATGCTTGTAGCAGTGTTTGTCCTGTGTTGTACGTTGACATTTGCATAAATTTTGCTGTCATAGCAGTGTAGTGATTGAGCAATCCTACTTGCTCTATCCTCATGACCTAAACAGAAATTCAGTTACTCTTCTAAGTCAGGTTCTGTGTGTTGTGGGCACTTCGAGCCCTCATTTAATTCACTAGGAAAAAAAGTACGTCATCACCTATTGGAATTTGGTTCTCTTATTGATTGTCTACTCTTCTGCATTTGATTTTCTAATATTTTTGTTACTGCATATCTGAACACTAAAGGATATTTTAATACCACTCTGAAACATGATTTATGGAGTTAGAATTAAGACTATGCTTCATTGTGCAAAACATATACAGTGGGTGAACCTGACGTATTCGCTATTTTAATGATTTCTTTTCATTCCAGTGACACTTAGTTCAAATCACTACATTCCTCCACTTGGTTATTGGAAGCTTTAGTCCTAATTGTTCCCCAAAACTGATAGAATCTAGCAATATTCAATTGCATTCTACTTAATTCAGTGGAATATTTGAATATATTCAGTGGAATAATGGAGTGGAATATTTGTTTCCTTATGTGAACATGTTTTGTGGCAGAATATGCTCATATTTCTGGGGCGACTGAGCTTGACGATTCTTTCAGGTCAGGTATTTTTGCACTTGTAGCATCTTTTCAGAGATATGTGCTCCATGCACCTTGCTCTTTTTCTAATAACCGGTGCTTACAATGGCATGAAAAGTAGTGTCAGTGTTGGTGCCAAAGCTGCTGTGGCTTGGAATCTTCCATGTGTGTGCATGATGCCGCTCCTGTCTGAAAAACCTCCCCGAGAGCCAGAAGCTGCTGCCACATCCCCAGCAGCGCACAACTAACACGTGGGAAGTCACCACTGCAAGGTGCAATCCAGACCGAGCATTTCCAGTAGAGCTGACTCATTCTGAAGGTGATGAGATAATTCATTGTTTCACGGGACGAGATTCCCTTTCCAGTGCTATCTCCAGTTTAAGAAGTAGGAAGCTGACTGTAAGTGCTGAGCTGTTGTTGGGAGCATTTGATCCATCTGTGTTCAAGAAGGAATGAACCATTTTTTAAAGCACAGAGCTGTTGTCCTGTGAAACAAACTGTGAGGAAGAGCAAAGAAACTGGAACGGACCCGATGTGAAGGAAGTCACAGTAGGCAGGGCATTGCAAAGACACGTGGAGCAGAACGCACAATGGCAGACCACTGGGAGCTAAATTAAAGAGAGGGGGGAGGAAGAAGGGAAGGATGCCCAAAAGCTAGTTAGACAGATGGAGAGTGTAAGTCAGCAGGGAATCTTCCCGGGAAATGCAAGCACCCTTGCACGCGGAAAAAGAGATCAGGGCTGACATGTGAAATATGTTAGTCACCATAGCATTTCCACAGATCTCTATTATTCTGGTTTTTAAGGATTTGTCCAAACCTGCAAGGACATTAATCAAACTGAGAATAGTTCTTAGGATAAACATTGAGCTTGGAGATTAGAAAAATCAGTATTGACAGAAGCTGTGCTTCTCACGCTCTCCAGTATGCCACCTTATCTGTTCTCCCGCCCGCCCCCTAGGCTTTAAACCTGCTTCAACACCACCGTAATGGGTTGCATTACATCAGAACTAGGAATACATGAGGATTTCAGGCTTTTGGCTTTTGCGGGGGGTTTTTTGTTATCTTTCTTTAATAAGGCTCTCCTCTTTGCTGGAAAATGTCATTCTAGCCAAAGATCGTCTATAATTGAAGAGTAAAACTGTCCAACTAATTAGAAGTTTTCTCTTGCCCTGAGCATAGCTCTGGGCATAGAAACAGGGAGTTTAAGGCGAACTGCACAGCAGCAGAAGCAATTGAATAATTTAAAATGAATATCTACTTTCTAAACCATGTTCAGTGGAAAAAAAGTAAACAGCAAGATCAGGAACAATGGAAAAACGATAGGGGATATTCCTTAGGAAAGTAATCAAAGCAGAAGTTACAAAAATCCTCTTTAAATTGCATTGCAACAGCAGGATTTTGTGAATGTCACTGACTGTCAGGCCCCTAGGGCTTTGGCCTTGATTATGCAATTGCTGCACAGACAGGACTGAATTTCATATGAATCTCCTAAAGAAAATACTACAATAAAATACACGTTTAGGTGCTTTTCATTCAGACGATAATGCCCGCGGTAGAAATCCTTGGGTTCATTCTCACTTTCTGATGATGGAGGGAGAGAAGAATCTTGTCATTTAGGTACATCTTATCCAAGATTCCCTCTTGCAAATCTCCCATCTCTGATAATGAGGTGTTCCTGCTCCCTCTGCAGGGGCTAAGCAGGCTGCAGTCATAAAACAGCCAGCTTTTGCATGCCTAAGAACCAGGTGGATGCACCACCTGACCATAATTGTCTTCTCATTAGTGCAGCATTGAAAAATTTGCTCAGCTGAATGTTTGGGGCAAATATTATATAGAGTCCTTTATAACTGCCTTTCTCACTGTTTTTTGCAGTGTGATAACGACAAAAACATGAGTTAGTTCTTTTTGCGCTTGTGCTGATTGCATTTTCTCTTTTGCTAGGCTGGTTTTCCCGGTGTGGGATGGTCTGGCACCCTCAGGGACCAGCAACTTACTTTCTTTCACTGGTGGAACACCAGTGCCATCAATGTTGCTTGGTAGAAAGGAGACAGTTAAAAGTGACAGAACAGAAAAGAGGCAACATATAAGCAAGCTTCTGCTAGCTGCAGCAAAAGTTCCTTATAGCAAACTTTGAACAAAACTCTGCTTAGTGTGCAGTCAAAGACCTGGACTGCACCCATGCATTTCAATAGAGTTTCATTCCTTTAATGAAGTTGCACTTCACTTATTTACCTTAAAATACTTACATGGCTGTCACCCAAGTGTCTGAAATAGAAATAATAATTACTTCCCTTTCTTCTTCCTTGGAGGCAGGAGAAATTGCTTGATTAATTTATTATAGGTTTTTGTTTGCTTTATGCTTGCATGCATGACTGGGCACAATGTGCTGGAAACTGGGTGGGAATAAGTTATCAAAGGAGAGCTGTAGCAGAGCTGAAAAAAGGGAGATCTGTGAATGTTTGTTTCAGCTGAGGGTGCCTTCCATAACCTGAAGTCCTTCTTCTAGTGAGTTCTGTTACTAATAGGATGTATTGCTGCGTATGCTAACAATTTTGAATTTTCAGGCTGTCTGGCTTCAAGTCTGTATTTTGTTTGCTACCATCCATCCTGGCACCCATTACACACACTTTATTAGTTTATACTCTTCCTCATAGCGATCATCCCAATTTTTTGTCACTTGAATTCTTTGAGCAACCCATCATGTACACACTCTTAGACTTTGCATGAAAAAACACAATTAAGTTGCAATTTTCTATGATGGAAATATAGTGTTCTTAGAATAGAGGATAACAAGGTATTCTTTCTTGCAGCTCTTTAGCTGTGACAACTGGAAGAGGAAATTTGTTTCTTACTCCCCTCTGTGAGAAAGGAAGAGGAGGCTTCTGTTAGAGAATGAAAAGATGCTCGTCTCCTAAGGGAGGTTTTAGCTGGAAAAGGGAGATTTGAAACTGGTCTTTAAATGATGCCCCACAATTATTTGAGCCCAAAGTGGTGGAATTTTGTCAATAAACTCAGCGAAAACTTCAGCCTTGGCTTTGAAGAAAGTCTCTTTGTCCAAAGCTAATAAATCCCTTTCCAGTGGTGAACAGGCTGTAACGATGCCTCTAGGGTGAAGAGGAGTGTAAACCGGCCAGAGAGGCCTTTCCTTATCACACTGGAATGCAGTGATGGGGAGGAGGCAGGGAGCACCACCACAAACCACACCGCTGCAAAGGGGCCTTAACTGCACACGGAAAAAGATGTGAACGCTCGTTCCTGGCATCCCTAATGCCCCTTTGGAATATCGCATGCACGTGCAGTTATGAGCCAACTGCGCACAAGCAGCGTGAGAAATAAAAAGCCGAATCTGGCATCAGGTAGAGCCTGGAAGCAACTCTGTTAAAAACACTGTTGAATTTTAATGGCCTTGTCTCTTGGGGGTTTATAACACTTTAATGTCCCAAACCGCATTCAACTAAATGTCTGCACACACATTTCACTGGTTCAAGAATTTAATTGTTTCAATAGTCTCCTAAAAGCTGAGGCAGAGAGAGGAACCGGTAACTGCTCAGTGAACTCCCTTGCCTGCTTTCTAAGATAGCAAAGATGACTGATTAGTATGAAATGAAATTGTGCAACCATATTAAAACCTAGAGATTGTGTAGACTGGCTTATCTTTGTATTACCCTTCAAATTAACTTGTGATTTCCTTTAGTTCTTTACCGCACCGTCAATGGGTTTGTATTTGCCATTTCTGATTATTTTCTCAACAGTTTTTGCCCCAGCTCCTATAGAATACTTAGTATAAATAAACACTGTAAAATTTAAAAATTTACAAGACTAAGAAAACAGGCAACCAACGAGCCAGTTTGGAAGGAGGATGCAGAAAATTGTACAAATTTAAAACAGGAAGAAAAGATAAATTAAAAGCAGACTATTGCTAAATTTATATAAGTATATAACAAATGGAGTTTTATTTTGAGGCAAACAAACCCTCAGACTATGCCCCCACCCCCCCCAAAAAAAAAGCTAGTAATTTCATACAAACACCTGGAGATACCAGATAAGGATAGAAGTCTTCAGGGACAAGTGGCTAGGACCTTCTGAAAGGTTAAAATTTGATATCTAGATATCTAAACACTAATTAGTTCTGAAAATTCCAGGCCATATTTGTATGATAGGGTATTATTATTATTTTTGTGTATGACCTATAAGCGGATTGGGGAGAACCCCTTTGTGTCTCATAAGATTCTCCGTTTTCCACAGTCAGCCTTTTGGAGCTCAGAGACATACTCCAAAATTCAGGACGCTCGTTCAAACAGGTATGTAAATTTTCAGATAATCTATCTCAAAGGACCAAAGATCTGCATTAACCATTTGAACCACTTTATGGAGAATCCAGGCACTTTATTTCTGATGTATTTATTCTTCCCCTTGAAGAGTCAAAAGAGATCCATATATCTTTTGGGGAAATGGCTGGCTTTATACATTATTGAGGCACAACTGCAATAATTAGCAGTCCTTTGCCAGCATCATGCGCCACATATAGCAGAGCTGCTAATCTCTTACTGTTTTTCAGGGCTTTTGTCTCTTTAGTAGATGATATCTCTACAACTGGGTTTGATCACTTTGTAATGAATATTGTATCACAGTGAGCTAAGTAGACTAGTATCAACATGTTACTAACTTCTTGAGGATTAAAATGTATGTATGTGGGTAGTTTTAAAAGGTATTAGCACTGACTGG
Organism: Steatornis caripensis; assembly: GCA_013398225.1. Taxonomy (NCBI): domain Eukaryota; kingdom Metazoa; phylum Chordata; class Aves; order Caprimulgiformes; family Steatornithidae; genus Steatornis; species Steatornis caripensis. The sequence goes on from VZSC01010750.1 coordinate 52,620, forward strand.
AAAAATCCAGTATTTTCTAAATAATCATATTCTCCAGATTAGGACAGTCTTTGCTTGTACACAATGTCACTATGATGTTACTGGGTATAGTAAGTCCATGTGAAGCTGTTTCAGTTCTAAATTGGCTCACAAAGACAATTCATCATTGTCTCCATCCTGAGGTGTATACATCCATCGTGTGCTTCAGGGGACAGTAGCAAGTATTTTAATCCTGCTTTATGGATAAAAAACTCAACAATGAGAGCTGAACAGGTTTATCAGACACCACGGCACAGGCCAAGTGAAGCAAGAAATGTAGCTACAGGATACTCTGATGTCCTAACAATCAGAAGTACGTAGCCTTCCTAGAAAAGTTGGATAAACATGGACCTGCATTTTATTTTAGTATCCAGACTCAGCTTTTAAGAACTTCTGGCTGAGAAATTAATCCTATTTATTTCAGCATGCTAATAGCTGCAAGTGTCTCAGATGTAACTCACTACACCCAACCCCCTGGCTTTTCTCCATTGCTCTTTGTGCTTATATGGTGTTAGTTTCAGTTGGCTTATGAAAACTCCTAGGGCATGTACAATTCCTTTTCTGTGGCAGATGGTGCTAGGTTTGCATGTTGCAGAGCTGATGCCGTGAAGTGATGATCTTGCTGACCGTGGCCTTGTAACGTTCCAGTGGTTTGCTTCTGCAGTTACCATGCTTCAGTGGGCCACAGAAAATAGCTTTGGGCAACTTGTTGGCCAACTTATGCACTCTGAAATATAGTAGAGGGTAGAGAGTCAAAGGTCAGATATGATATGATGCCCTGTAGTCCCCTGATGCATCTGAAAAATGAAGACGAGGCCCATAAAGCGTTGGTCAACGTTTGCTGAACTGAGTCTTCAACTTGTGTCTCTGATTTGGATGCTTTTCTAGACTTGAGCAGGTATCGAATCCCAAATGACGGAGCTGTTTTTCACCACCATCCAAACCACTCTTTCAACGCAGAAAGCCAGTGAAACGAATCAAAATGCTGCATTTAAACCCGTGAAAGCATTTCATGCACAGAGTATTGCTCTGCTTAACACATTTCAAACCACAGTAACCGCTAATAAGATAAAAAGCAGTGACAAATCAGAAAATATCACCTCCGACAATCATGCATGACTTATCATGGCATACACATCCTTGCTGAGTGAGGAGAGTGCTCAGCGGCCGTTTCAGACCCCCTACTGCAGCCTTTTATGTTTTTTATTTTTGTCTCGTTTGTCAAAATAACGGCCCTTTATCAGGACTGATTGCAAAGATTTTGACTCCTCCCCTGCTGGGTTCCCCCTCTGTTCCTTAGGGGTTTTCTAATTGAATATTTCCCCTGTGAATAGAAAAGCTTTGAATAAGAACAGGAAAAAAATTATTAACAGTCTTGAAACCTCCCCCAAATCTTCCACCTCAGTTCTGCACACAAGCTCCTTTTCTCTCCCCAAAGTGCAGAATATTCTTTCAGTGAGCAGCCTCAGCTCTTTTTCTGAAGCTAATCACATTTATTATAGGCTGAACGTTGTAAATGAACTGCAGTAAGAGCCTAAACATGAGGAGGAGGGGAAGGAGAGAGAGATTCATTGAAAGTAAGTTATAAGAGGTGTCTTATTTGGTTAGAGTCACCGGTGCCTCATTTCTCACATTTGTGAGTCAAAAGCAAGAAATTGTTTACTGCCTGCGTTGAGGCCTGGCATTAACAATTTCTGCCTGTGTCTTGGTGGATGGCATAGGACTTTGAATTCATCCAAGGATGAATTGTAAACTCTGTTTCCTGGCACTATTATTCCCACTAAAACACCAGCAGGCTGCATGCCGTTGTTCACTTGAGGAAGGACCAAGAACTTGTGTTTCGTCTCTCGATGTATGTGGGAGATGGCGTGTTGGATTGAGACAGAAGGAGGACTTCATCTGCTGAGATCGTACCCTCACCATGACGGCTACTGCAAATCCTCTCGTCTCCTCCATTCTCATCAGAAGCTGCTGCTCAGGTGCTCTTGCTGCATCCTTCAACGGAGGAGGCACAAAAAGCTGCAGCTTCAAAGCCAGCTATGCAGTGGGACCTGCCTGGTTTGTCTGTGAAAAAACCACAAATAAAAAATGTCAATGAGGCTGCTGTGCACACCTGGCTTCTTCAAAGCAAGACAGACTTTTCTAGAAAAGGGAGGCTCTGCTGTATTGTTCCCTGGGATTTCTCAGTTAAGTGTTTCCTGAGTTTCAGAAAGCTCCCTACCGCTCTGCACACTAAATAAATAAATAACTAATAAAATGGATGGGGAAGATGCATGAGAAGGGAGGGAATCAGAGAAGATAGATAAGCATGGGAAAGACTTAAAAGGGCTGAAGGGAAATTCTTCTCTCTACATCCCTGCTTCTTCAGCCTCTATGACATCGTGGATTTATTTTTTCTTCTTTTTTAAAGGGAACTTTGTTTTTCGCATGCTTATGGAAATAGTCTCACAAAGATATTCCTCGTAATCTTTCAACTGCATCAGCTCACACCAACGAGAAAACCTGAAGTTTTCCCTGTCTCCAATTTAGCCCGGTTACATCCCAGCAAAAGTGGGCAATCTCCACTTTCTGCTCCTGCTTTCCCAGCCCCAGGGTTGTACATCCTTTAGCGCCTTTTCCCGTATCATTTCCCCACTTTATGAAGCAGGTTGGTGAATCCATGTATCAGCTATCCAGCTGCACATGCTGCAAGAAGATCACAGCTGAGAGTTATTTCTCCTAGTGAGAGTGAGCTAAAGGGCACGCCTCAGTACCTGTCTTCAAAGACCGTCTGTTCTCCTATCCAGTGACCTACTGCTGAATTTCAGCTTTGAAGCAAAATGATCTTGAGAAGAATGCCTGCTAGGGATAGTTAACTGGACTCCGGTACTCCCCGTAGATCATTAACAAGAGGTTAATTACATTCTAATTCCTTGAACAAGGCAGCTGAAAAAAAGTGGATTTCAGCAAGTTTCCCTATGTGTGTACATTGGTCCGCAAAGCCAGCGCCGGCACAACAGAAAAGGAAGACACAGAGAGACCTGAGTCTGCTGCAGATCAGGCTCAAGCGTTTTCACGTGTGTAGGCAACGTGGGATTCTGGTTCCAGGACAGATTCAGCCATCACCTGAGGAGAAGGATGGGCTGGGCGAGAAGACCAAGGTGGGGGATTCCTACACCAGCAGGCTGAAACTCCTCTGGACAGTCAGGTTTTGGGGAACTCCTGAGCAGCTGAGTCTGCTGCCTTTCCTGTCAACGTGAGGGTAGGAGACAGGTTGCAATTGCTGCTGGAAAGGACTGGAAAGAGGCTGCCATCTTATTCCCCAGCTCTGCTCTGTCCCTTATCTGAGCAAAGCAGCATTGGCTCTGGCTTTGTAGAGTGCATTAGCAAGGGGGAGAACAAGGTCCTGGACATTTAGCTGTTCCTGAGAGCTTGCTGCCAGTTCTGATTGTGCCTGGAAATGGCCCTGGTTGCAGGCAAGAAAAAGTAAATCATCCTTTTGTAAATGAAGCAGTTCAATACAGCTAGATACAGGGAATAAAATTGGGACCAGAGCTTCGAATTCCTGCAGGTGCTCTTTAATGTAGCGTGCCCCTTCTTGCGAGGCCACCCCAGGTACGTGGAAGAGCATAGCAAATGTGCTTTGCGCTGTGTAATCAAATATTTTGAGCAGAACAGAAATGGTTAAAGGCCATAGCAGAAGGACACGTAGTGCTGTGCATGGCGGTTCTTCTGGCTGATCACAAGTTGCCCAGTAAGTGCAGCACAAGGGAGCAGGCTATTAATAGTTCTGCTCATCATGGAAACAGCATAATCCTAGCATGAGGGAGTATGTGAGCCATGAACTGTAAAGCAAAAACTTCAGGCACAGAAGACAGCCTCAAAACTATGTAATACTTAACAAAAGAGGGAAAGAATATCTTTAATAGAGGCTATTTGTGAACCTACAGAAGACCACCTCTGCATTAAATAAAATTTTAATGAAGTCTTTCACCTGAGGCAGAGAGCAGAGTGTCCCAACTCACTCTCGCAGATACTATAAATGTTTTTGTGAACAGATCAATTAAAGTGTTTGGCGTACAGGTGCCTAATAAACAATGCTTTTGCTGGAGCATGTTAATCTCATTTTGATACACATCCATGTCCTCATTAGGGTTCATGTGTGCCTCTACAGCTATGAACTACTTCTACAAGTCATATGCTTTTAGAAATTGTTGGCAGAAGAGCACAGGCCTGAATTTCTATCAAAAGCATTGACAGAAAATGCATATACATTCAGTTTGACAGTGTCCTCAGACAGTTCCTAATTTCCAGTGAAGTCTGGGATAAAAAAGTGTGTTTTGATTATTTGTATGTGCCAAACACTTACATAAACACACATCTAATTTTAGTGCATGAAGTGTATTCACAGTTTCCTGAAATTACCAATGCTATGATCATGACTCTCAGGCAATAAGAAGGAAATCCTGTTAGTGCATTCCCACCGAGAAAAACAATATGTTTTGGAATAACAGTAGCTACTGAAGGCCTTGAAAATAATATATGTAGGACACAATATTTGACTAAATATCATAATATTTGTATGCGAGTATTATGCAGTATATTTATGAAGAAACCTCTGTTAAACGCTTATACCTTGATTAAATCCTGTAAAAAGTGCTAAGTATACATCTAGGCATATTGCTATTACCACTTTACAACATTTGAATAACTGGTGTTCAGGAGGTATGCAGATGGCTTTAGCTGGTATTTCTAACAAATATAATGCCATGGGGCATTCTTCTTGTCAGAACACATTTATTTTATTACCTAGATGATTATGGCTGTATTTTTTACTCACATATTCTACCTTGATCATACACTGAATTCTCAGATTTTCAACAAACACTTACGATGCAATTACTTTAAATATAATACAGTAACTTTTATCCTCAATTTTCACAGACCTTTAAAATTGTTAAGCTTCTATCAAAACTACCAAAGTGAACAAACTGGTTATGGCCCTTCTACATAGGTGAAACTATCATTTATATTGGGCCAAAATATTGTCATAAATATTAAAAACATGTACAATAAAGTATGCACATGCTCACACACAGAGTTTGGAAAAGATAGAGCTGTAGACTAATTATTTCAATATTTGAATTAAGAATAACAATTCTAATTTATAGGAAATGTTATTGTTGAAGAATTTGTTTTAATTCAAGGCGTGGAACAAAAAGAAAAAGCAATTTATGCTTTAAATACAGAGTTGAATGTGAGCTCTCGCCCTCTCAGATGTCTTATTAATCAAGCCCTAGTGCCATTTCTATTAGTGCTTTAACATGAACAGTCACTGGGAAAATGAAATAAGAAGGTATTTGAAATCATGTCCCCCACATCCTACCTGGCTGGCTTCTCAGCTCCTAGGCTAATAACTCATTTCTAACGGTTCTCATTTGTTTCACATTCTCTCAGCTTTCTATTAAGGCTTTATCAAAATTGTTGCTTTTATTTGTATTTTTTCTTTTAAATCACTTTCTTTCCAAATGCATAAGCTTTCAAGTTGTTTGCAAAATAGCCTGGCTAGGAAGGAAATCTATCTGTAGTACAGAATGCAATCAGTATTGGGTAAGGTTTATCAGAGGAGAAAGCACAAGATTATGACAGAATAAAAATTAAGATATACCAGAATTGAGGTCTTTCTGAGTTACCACTCTAGGAATCGCTTATTTGCAATGAACACCAAAAGAGGTGTAACACAAGTGATTAATACCAAATTCCCCTAAATCTTGTGTCAATAACGTCATTGATGATGTGATTAATATACTGTAACTTTTGTCCTGATTGCAAAAATGACCATCACATAATTAATTAATCCTTCTGTGATTAATAATAGACAGGATTAGCCAAATCTATCTGGACCAAAATCTAGGCAGCCTAACTCCAGATGAGGTCCTGTCAGTAGGGCTGTTGTAGATGTCAATATGGAAGACGTCCTACTTGGGCACCACACAACCTCTACTCTAATAGAGCCCTTGACCTTAAAACCAGATTTGGGTGGTTTTGATCTCCTATCTGGCAAACATAATATAGGCCTGTACTTAAATTTTGTCATTTCATGAATATTTTATCAGTTTGCTACAGGCAGTATGAAAATATTGGAAAAAGCAGTCTGCAATGATATTAGAGCCACCTAAATGTTTCAGAAATGGATCCTGAGTGTCTGCATCTCTATTTCCATCTAACCATAATTGCAAAGCATATAGGCTACACCAGTGGTACTACAAGAAGGCTACATTTCTAGGGAGTCTAGTCTCTGGTCTCTGCTAGCCATAAAACATTCCCATAGCAAGAATTCTTTGGAATGTGCCATGGGGTTTTTCCATATTAATAATACTACAGGCCTTTAACTTCTTAAACATAGTGCTGTTTGATTGAGAAGAAGCTCAGTGGAGGACAAATGAGGATGAGAATGTACAAGGCAGCACCTCTGTGGGTGAGGGATGATGAGCATCTCCACCAGCATCTGGCTTTGTGCAGCTGACACCTTCCCTGCGTACCATGGCACTGCCTTGTGGGCATGGACCCCCAGCGACCGACAGCAGGAGAGGGTTTGGCTCTGTTTGGAGAGGAGCAGGGCATCTGGCAAATCCCTTCCATTTTTTTTCAATGGCATAGCACATTTTCAAGAAGAAAGCATTCTCCAGAGGAGCACAGAAGCATCGAATGATCACCTATTAGAAAAAGAGAAAAAAAAAGTTTTCATTATTTTTTTCAGTAGTGTATATATATATTAATCCCTGTAGTTTAGACTGGTATCAGTCCTTCCCATATTTTACACACTATCTTTGTTTATTTGGGAAAAAAAAAAATTGAAAAAGGAATGAAAAGCTGTGAAATAACGTGATGTGCTATTGAGCTTGATCCAATCCCTCTGAGTGGGGCTTGTTGCTATGTGATGTTAGTCAACAAGGGAAGAACAACCACAGAGCTGCTTTAATTACTTGAACTATTCACCTGAAACTCCAGATAAACTGACTCTCCAAAGAGAAGTTTTTCTCTGCTACTGGAAAGGAAAATGCTGAATTTAAGCAAAATAATAAAAAACTTCATTTGCCTGAGGTTTCTACCCAGAATTCCTCCCATGACAGTTGGAGAGGGGAAGGGAATATAGAAGATGCACAAAACAGGGATCCCATTTTTGGCAGGAAAGATACCGCCAGTAGCACCTCCTGCACTCCAACATCTGTCTTCTATCACTAAGTGAGGAATGTCATGAAGCTGGCACCTCTGTGTGATAACATGCAATACCACAGTCTTTTTGTCGCAACGTTCAGGGACAGTCATCCCTACTCAGCTGCTAAAGGAAGTTGAAATATCAGAGCTGGACTAGCCGTTTATCAAGGTGCTGGAGACAATTTTGTCTGAAGGCACCTGAGATTTAGAGAACAGTCTACTGTGGTCCTGGACAACTGGTAGAGTCCAGTGGGATGCACTGCTTAGTTGCTTGCAGGTAAGAAATCAGTCCAAAGGTCTCTGCTCTGCCTTTTATCAGTAACCCCCTGTGGATCTCTCTTTCTGTGCTTACCTACCCACAGATACGTCATACTGTGTTTTTGCAACTCCTTTACACGAGCGCAGTAAGCTTTGTAGAACAAGTCTCCTTTGCTGAGTAGCTGTGCAGCAATTACCTGTTGATGAAGACAAGGCATCAGACATCATCAGACCAGGCAAGAGAGAAATGATATGGCAAGGAGATATTTACTTACGGAAAGCCAAACTGCAAAGGGGGAAGAAGGAGTTAATTGCTTCTGAATTTGATTCTGGTAAGTGGTGTTATTTTTCTTATAACAAGTTACTGTGTTTCTGCAAGTTGAGGCTGCACCTTCCATAATAGATTATACCAGGGTATTCTAGAAACTAATCAGGAATTAATTTCAAAGAAAAAACAAGATGTGGAGAGCTTAAAGTCTATTGTCATTGTAAAATTCTGTTTTTCTGCAACATTAATCAACATGGCTCTGCCTTTGAGTATGAATTTTTCAATTTACGTTTTCCATCAGAAGATGCTAGAAAACACACATCCCATTTTGGAAACATTTAAAGTGCAACACACAGGAAAGACAAAGTCAAAATCAAATCACAATGAGTTCTGAAACTGGGGTTATGCCAGACAAACTACTGAAGCCTTTGCAAGCCCCTTTGGCCCAAAGAGGCTGCCAGATAGTCTCCTAGGCTGTCAAATAAGCCAGGAAGAAAGTTGTGTTGTTGACTTTTCAAGTTGATTGCTGTGAGAATGGAGGTAATTTTCTTGCACTTGACAAAACAGACACAAAAGAGAAAGAGACGGTGCGGCAAAAAGTAGGGAAGCATGGTTTTGTGTTCATGTTCTCAGGGTACGCGGCAGCTGGTCAGTCACAGATGGATGCTCTGGGCTGGCAGGTCGGCCATGACAGCTGTTGCTTTAAACCTTGGCTTGCTTCCCTGGTCAGCAGCATCATTGGGATGGGTTGAATAAATCTCTTTCCTTCCCTCGCTTCTTGCAGGCTAGGCCCGAGTGAAGGGGTCGCTCTGTGCTGTGGTGTTGGTGTGGCGCAATGCAGCTCACTTTCAGGTCAGCAAGAATGACAAGAGAGGGGATGGGACAAGGCAGGGTTCAGTGAAGAAGGACATGCAGCCATGGGGTGATGGCGCACGAGCTCAGAGCATCCAAGCTGGATATCTCAACAGCTGAGACTTGTGCATAAAGATCAGAGTTATCCAGCCCTGCCAGCCTTACGCCAGTGCATCCTGCAGCAACTCATCACCTCTTTGCTTTGGTTCATAGTGTTGTGTTTCTCTTTGGGTGTGTACGTATAAAGCTCCTCAGACTAAACTGATATAAATGAAGTATGATATATTGGAGTCACCAATCAGATGTATTTTTTCTCCTTGACTTAAAGGTATTGATAATGCCACAGCCCCTGAAAATTAATAGTTTTTTGTGTTTGAATTATCCTATATTTGTCTCCTTTTTGTATTCCTTCTGTCATTAGTCATTAGAGACTATCTAATGACTAGTGACTACTGCCATAGGTAATGATATATAACATATGATGAACGTTCACCAGTTTCCTACAGGTGAGCTAGAATATTGGTGGCTTCAATTAATACCAATATATTTTTCTATTACACACAATGGCTACTCAGAATCAACCATATGTTCATAAGATTGCGATCACAAGAGGAAGAAATAAGAAAAATATAACTGTTAGCTCTTTCTTATCCCAGATCGCCCCAGAGACAGTTACGTACCAAAGCTCTATAAATGTCCTATTCTTCTCCATCTTTTGAATGCTTGCAACCCTTGATAAAGCAATCGCTGCCCTGATGTCACCAGGCAGGACTGACTAAATGATCAGCATTTTTAAGTCTCAGCTTAGGGCTTCCTAAGCTCCCAGCCCCATGGTACACACTTTTGCAGTGAGGCAGTGTAGGATGTCTGATCTGAAGCCATGGCTAAAAATATCAGCTAGCTGTGCTTCCTGGGTAGGAAGTCACATGAGGAGAAACTTCAGCCCTTGGATGCAGAGTTGTAATTTCTTTATTGCTTGTGGACCACAAGAGCAGCTGTGAGAATCTGTGGCAGGGAAGGGGAGATGTAAGGCAGGGACAGCTAAATTACCCCTGTGCTCAAGGTATAAGACATGATGTCTCAAGCATTGAGCGCTGCTGAACAGAGTGGGGAAATATCTGTGTACTCTGAGCTCGCAGCTGCTGAGACAGAAATGTTTTATTCATCATTTCTCGCAAAGTCTGAAAGCACATGCTGAAGAACGAGAGGAGCTCCGTTGCCTCCAGGAAATTCCAAAAAACTTCTGGATTTTGGTGAAATCATGACCAGGAATTCTTGAAAGGGATTCGCTTCAGTAGACTGTACCAGGGGACAAACGTAACTGTAGTGCACTCACTTTCACCACCTGAGAAGTCATCTGTTTCGCTATTCTGGTAGTAATTTTGGGGGTATAGGTACAATCATAGTTAATGTTTTCTAAAACAGATTATACAAATGCCAATTTACATACATAAATAGTGCTACAGCATGGCTAGATTGAATAAAATAATATTCACAGTCCCGTGATGGTTTGGAACTGCAACATATTTATGCATTTGTATTATTTAAAACTGTTTTTTTAACACAAATGCACTCATTAGAGAAAGAACATTCCGTATGGCTGAAGAAATGAAAGGTTCTTTAACAATTCATCTTGAAAATGGGATATATATGTATCTAATGCATGTATGCACAATATTTATATCAGTATATGTATATAACTCTACTATATGTGCAGATTTTTAATATGGAAATCCAGGAATGACACAGTGTTTTCAGTACAAATAGCACGAGCATATTAGATTTGAAAACACAAACATGAGCAAAATATAGCATTTGGTCTTCCAAACCTGAGAGAATATTCCAGTTAAGAGGAAATCGAGGTCAAAGCTTTTCAGCACTTGGGGAATGCAGATTATCATATAGCTAATTTACCCTGGGCAAATGAGCTGCATTTCCTAGAGGGCAAGACTTCTCTCTAAACTAAAACCCACAAAGACTAGATCAAATTCACATTTATGAGAAAGAAAATGTGAATTTGTTTACAATATTTTTTCTTTCCTTGTATAAAAAAAGGCAAAAAAGTGCTTCTTCTGGTGCTCTTTGTTTACTGAATACAGGGATTTTCCCATGTGCAGAAAACGTCTTCTGATTTCATTATGCATGCTCTTCACCAAGGGAAAATCCTGCTTGACCAACCTGATAGCCTTCTATGATGGCATGACTGGCTGGGTGGACGAAGGGAGAGCAGTGGATGTTGTCTACCTTGACTTCAGCAAGGCTTTTGACACTGTCTCCCACAACATCCTCATAGGAAAGCTCAGGAAGAGTGGCTTAGATGAGCGCACAGTGAGGTGGGTCAAGAACTGGCTGAATGGCAGAGCGCAGAGGGTTGTGATCGGTGGTGCGGAGTCTGGTTGGAGGCCTGTGACCAGCGGTGTTCCCCAGGGGTCAGTGCTGGGTCCAGTCCTGTTCAACGTATTCATCAACGACTTGGATGAAGGGACAGAGTGTACCCTCAGCAAGTTTGCTGATGATACAAAGCTGGGGGGAGCGGCTGACTCACCGGAAGGCTGTGCTGCCATTCAGCGTGACCTGGACAGGCTGGAGAGTTGGGCGGAGAGGAACCTGATGAAGTTCAACAAGGGCAAGTGTAGGGTCTTGCACCTGGGGAGGAACAACCCCATGTGCCAGTACAGGCTGGGGGTTGACTTGCTGGAGAGCAGCTCTGCGGAGAAGGACCTGGGAGTGCTGGTGGACAACAGGCTCACCATGAGCCAGCAGTGTGCCCTTGCGGCCAGGAAGGCCAATGGCATCCTGGGGTGCATTAAGAAGAGTGTGGCCAGCAGGTCGAGGGAGGTGATCCTCCCCCTGTACTCTGCCCTGGTGAGGCCGCATCTGGAGTACTGTGTCCAGTTCTGGGCTCCCCAGTACAAGAGAGACAGGGAACTACTGGAGAGAGTCCAGCGGAGGGCCACGAAGTTGATTAGGGGAGTGGAGCATCTCTCTTATGAGGAAAGGCTGAGAGAGCTGGGTCTGTTCAGCCTGGAAAAGAGAAGGCTGAGAGGAGATCTGATCAATGCTCACAAATATCTAAAGGGTGGATGTCAAGAGGACAGGGTCAGACTCTTCTCAGTGGTGCCCAGCGACAGGAGAAGGGGCAATGGGCACAAACTGGAACACAGGAAGTTCCATCTGAACATGAGGAGGAACTTCTTTACTGTGAGGGTAACAGAGCACTGGAACAGGCTGCCCAGAGAGGTTGTGGAGTCTCCTTCTCTGGAGATATTCAAAACCCACCTGGACGCTTTCCTGTGCAACCTGCTCTAGGCTAACCTGCTTTAGCAGGGGGGGATGGACTAGATGATCGCTAGAGGTCCCTTCCAACCCCTACCATTCTATGATTCTATGATTCTATGATTCTATGATTCTTTGCTGTGCTGGGAGTCAGGAGCTAAGCAGTGTTTTTCTCTGCTCCTCTAGCCTCGGTTCCCGAGACACACAAGGAAATTCTTGGCACCCTTCAGCTCCTCGGAGGCCACTGCAGAGACGATGGCCAGCCTGCTTGGGTTTGCAGCCTGCTACAGGTAGAATGAAAATATAACGACAAACCTGCATGAACTGCACCGCAGAGCAGTGCCGATGAGGGACATGGGGCTTCCTCCCTGCTCTCTGCCCAGCAGAGCAAAAAGAGGGAAAACAGCTTCTTCCTCGGTGACTTCAGAGCCCTGCTGAGAAGAAGAGTACGTCACCAGGCTTCAGTTTAACAAACCTTTAGCTAGACATCAGTCTAATAGGTCTTGTGTGGCAAATTTGGGGGGTTTTGATGTAGAAGTAAATCTAGATTAACGTTTCTGTAGAGAACGAGATTATACAGGGTTAATTTCTATTTCAGAGAGGAAGATGAACTGAAAAATGCTGAAAGTGAATACATGTATAAGAATTTCTTCAGGATATATATTCCTCTATGGCAGATTGTGCAGCCAGGCTGTGTGTAAGACTTTGCCTGCTGAGTCTGTGCTTTTTTTTCCAGTTTTATTTCAAGTAGCATCCATAGAGATCTTGCCAAGACTCTGGTGCCAGCTCATATGCTGCATATGCCCTGAAGTGGTGGACTGCTTGGGGTTTTGTTTGGGCATGGGGAGGAGAACAACATTGTTTTGCTTCACACACATGATCCCCAAGTCCTCCCATTTTACTCAGTTTTCAGCAAATGAACATACGGCTTCGGAAAATACAGCTCTTCGTCTTGGGCTGTGTCAGCTGTAATGAGGAGAGGAGCAGCACAAAACACAGGCAAGTCACTCACGTGTGTGTCTAGCACATGAAGAATATCTTCAAAGAAAGCTGAAGGAGTCAGATATTTCAGTTGGGAAGACAGCGCTCAGATTTGACTACTAACACTGTCATCATCTTTTTGGACGTCATTGCTGCACGCTTTCAAGATGTGCTGCAGAAAGGTCTGTATTGATCTGTTGTGCATCGTTAGCGAGCAATTCTCACAATCTCTTAATTCTCAAGTCAAAAAGGAGGTCTTCAGCAGAAAAAAAAGAAGTTAACCTTTATGAGGCTTAGGCTTCAAGTCACAATTTGTCTGTAATGCTGCTCAAAAAAAGGACACAATTTATTTCTTTATCATAAGGAAACACTTTCTCTTCCACCTCGCACCCACCAGTGGCTGAAACTGTGATATTTTCAGATGAGAATGCAACAAGTATAGATAAACAATTAAAATCCTAGGGATAACTGGAAATTTTAGCAAGTATAGAAAAGAATATTATTTAGTGTCTCTATGCACTGCAAAAGTGAAAGGGAGCTCTGCGTTTGCTGCAATAGGTACAGATCAGGCATCCGCTAAATATCACTAGCCCAGCTGTTGCGTGCTGTATTAAGTGAGTGAAAGTTTGCAAATACTAAGAGAGAGTAAAATTCTTGTCTACTTCAGTTAACTTCAGCATTTATTTCATTTCTGCTTTTCTTCTGAACTCCCTGACTGAGGACTCATATCACAAACGTCAAGAAAATAAGCATTACCCCAGGAATTTCTAAAGCTATCATCAGAAGTGGGAAGCACTGTATTGTAAAATCCATTGTCATTACACTGAAGCTCAATAACTGATAAGACCTACTATTATGCAACTTCAGGCTCCCAGTATCGGAGGAAAATAGTACTTTGCTAGTCTGCTTCGAGCCTTGCCAGTTATATGAATGGCTATAACTTGTTGTTCCATGCATAGTATCTTCACAATTTCTACCCAGTGCACATAAAGGGTGGACACTTGAACTGAAAATGTAAATAAATGAACTCAAGTCCCCAGCACCAGCTAGGCAGTAAAAGACAGCTGTAGTTCTGAGGACTACAAACCAAGATCAATGACATTTCAAAAGTACCCTGAAATTGTTTACTGCCGTTGAAGCACAAATGCCTTTGACTGCATGAGAAGCTAGGCTATTAAATGTCTGCTCTTGTTCCAGAGTCTCTTAAATGAACAAGCTTTAAATACATCGCTTTTTATATGCTGCACTTTTGTTTCCTTTTATGTAATGGAGCATTCAGAGCACTTTCTTTGGGATAGAGTTTGTCACTCAGATGGAAGTCATTTCATTTCACAAACACATTCACATAGCAAGGCACATGCCTTTTATACTGAACATTAATGCAAAGACATGCACTCTACCTGATTCAAGGAGATGTCATTCTGTTAGAGCCCCCGGGCTAATCTGCAGCTTTGCTCTGGCCCCTTTATGCAAAACCAAAGTGAAGAAAAGGTGTGAAGGTGTTCAAAAGTCCCTGGCAATGGCAACAGAGGAACTGCTCTGACCATGCACAGCAGAAAGCAGCCATGCAATTGCCCTTTGAGTAGCACTTCATGCAAATTTGAACACGGAAATTCTAAGTGTAGGACCTGACAGGCAGGTATCAAAGATTGTTACACAGAGTTTTACAGCGAGTCTGTGTTACGTGGGACAATGCCAGGCAGAAGCCTGGAGTTCAAGCATTCCCAGAGCCATCTCAGTCAAATGGCCTCCAGGGCAGATTGAAAAGCATTTATGCCCTATTTTAATGACCTGATCTGAGTTTCAGAGCCCTGTTGTTCTGCCTACCTGTGGACAGCAGGGTGAAGCTCGCTATGATTTTTTTTTTCTTCCCTATAGAGATTTTCTGGCCAGGAAGAGGAAAAAAATCAAACCTGCTGCAGTGTGTTATGTAAGAACAACTTTTTTTTCCCTTTCAGATGAAAAAGTGTTGATCCCTTCCTTTTTCACAGGCTAGCTTCCTAGCTGCTGGCTTCCTCACTTTTATTACAAAGCCCTACCACTTTAATCTGATTCTTTCTCTGTGCTACATCATTCTCTCACTTTAGCTTGTGAAGTTTGTTCTAAGGGACTTCATTCATTTTAAACGAGGTAACTGCTTTCAACTTTAACCAGACTGAAGCTGTGATTGTGTATTGTCTACCCACAGTACGAAAGGGGAAAACCCTCTTTGCTTGGGAGAGATCAGAGGAGATCATTTAGCCTGAACTGTCTCCACTCCCAGGACTGAGACTTCCTCAGGTGAGCTTGCTGACACGTCGAACATCACTTTGTTTACTCGTGTGCATTTTTTCCTCTGTCATTTTAATATTCATCCCCCAACTATCTATCAAGGTTAGACAATACTACCCTAAGATGTAGTTTATTTGCTGCTACAAACAGTGAGGGAACAGTGGCATCTTACATTATTTCTTCATTCATTGCAGGAACAAGGTGGTATATTTTCAAACATTTTTTTAGCCGAGAGATTTCCATCAACACAGCTGCTTTCTATGCAGCTACAAACATTTGAAAACCTAAGGCTTATGAATAGCAGCCAGAGCCACTTGTAAGAGGTGCTTCATGGCCCATTAACAAAGCTGTCATATACAGCTTGCCTTTAATTAAATATTGATAAGGATTTAGTCTTGGTGCAACATTTCAGACTAATATGGAAAAATCATTTTAATCTGCATAACGCATCGACATGCTGCTGCACTGCTCACCCCTGTACTTCCGGCTGGATGAAGCTGAGGCACTAAAAATGAGAAAGTTGTTCAGCTTTTGGTGCCAGTTGACTCCCCACAGTCTTTACCAGCACTATAATTAAGAGTGCCATCTAATGTCAGTGATGGTTTATGNTCACCCCTGTACTTCCCGCTGGATGAAGCTGAGGCACTAAAAATGAGAAAGTTGTTCAGCTTTTGGTGCCAGTTGACTCCCCACAGTCTTTACCAGCACTATAATTAAGAGTGCCATCTAATGTCAGTGATGGTTTATGTGAATGGTGGTTTATACACGATGGGATTTTAATTCCCATGAGGGGGATTACCAACCTGTTTCACAAGTTTATCAATAGGGATTTTTCCTGGGTTTGAATCTACTCTTGAAAAATTAAGAGGTCTGTAAAAGTTTGCCAGTTCAGTACCAGCCTTACACAAATAAATTCTCATCCTGAGAAGAATTTCACTACATGCTGCCCACTCCCTTGCGCACGGCAGGTACCCCTAACGGTTGCACGTCTCTCTGGAACACTTGCCTGTAGGTTGATCATCTTTGTGTGCAATTGCCAAGGCTCCTAAAGCATCTCATGTGACTTAGATGATCAGTGCTGTAGTCCACGAGAAAGAAAGGCAACTCCCTTTTTTTAAACTGCAGCCGTGTATTTGAAGATTCTTTCACTTTCAGGCCTGCCTTTTTTCATTAGCCATTTAATACGTACTTGTGACTAGTAAGCTCTAAACCTTTTTTTTATTATTGCTCAGAAAAAGATAATGTACTGACTTTCAATGTGAGTGCAGCATTGAAGACTTCTTTTCAGTTTTTTAAGAACGCATTTCAGGCTCAGGAGACATTCCACAGGATCAGCAAATTCTGACAAGTATGAATGATTCTTACACTCTATTTTTCTATTGTGTGGTGCTCATTTCTTCTGATGCTCAATTTTACTGGCAAAAGTGTATTTGAAGAGTACAAATGAGCTGCTACCTGGATGTAAAACATGCTTTGTATTGCAACTTTGCATGAATGGATCAGTCTACTTCTAACACGGATTTTTTCTGAATTTGGTTTTATTCACTATATTCAACATCACTTAAATATTTTCCTTCCTGACTTGGTACGGAATTTAATAAAAGAAAAATATTAACAAGCTTTCTTCTATCACTGACAGCATTTTATTCTCTTCATATCTTGTCCATACGAATGTCATTCTTCTCTCATCTCTGAGCATGTGAACATCAGCCGTAGCAGTATTGCACAACACAAGCAGAAGGAAAATGCAGCTCTAGAAACATTTAACTTTAAGAACAAACAATTTAAAGTCAGTTACTTATTGGAGTCTAGTCTGTAAAATCTGGTCCTGGCATTTTGCTCTGGAACTGTTTCGGGCCAGTGGTCCTTGATGGAGGTCTTGTTTGCTGATGTATTTCCAAGTGCTGTTATTACTAGACCGTGTAGTTCTACACCTGTCCTCCTCCAGTGAGGAAACTAGTCTCTTTAACGGAGCAATCTTGATGCCATGCTCAATGGATTCTATTTCTTCATGCACTTAGCATGTGGTTTTGAGTTAGTTCTACGATTTTGAGTTGTTTGAACGAATACTATAGCACTAGATCTTCTTTCAGGATTTAAGCACTGGCTGGAGGCAAATCCAGTTCTGCAGATGTTTTATTTTGCCAGGGCTCACACTGACAGAAACTGCACTTTGATTATTGGGAAAGCTTCTGCCAGCACTCAGTTCTGAGTTGTTAGTTTGTGGAACTCTGTCCTGAGATATAAAGGGTCCTTACTTTATTGTCAGATCCCTGAGTAATGGATAGTCTTTGTAACTGTTTCAACACCCCTTCAAATTTGCGTTCATTTGGTCTGCTTTGCATCTAGATTCATCTGCATCTAGGAAGGAGGAAAAAGATACAAGCCAAAACTGAAATTAAACTTAAAAAAAAAAACCAAACAATGAAACAAACCAAAAAACTTCAAAACTCCCAAGATACTCCAAGAGGTAAAGAAAACGAAGCAAATACATAAATGCTAGTTAAGCATTAGTTTGTATTGGGGGGGCGGGGTTGCAGAAATTATAGGCAAACAGGCACAACATGAGTATATCTAATAATTCTGCAAGGCATAATGGTAATGTTGGTCTATTTAGCAGCTAGTACAGAGCGAGGAAGCTGAAACAAACTCATAGGGAGCAAAATAATTGGTAGAAAATTCTTTTCAAGAGAGTTTGAGAATCCTGCCTATTCTGTAAAAACAAACTTTATTCAGTGATGCTGAATAGCACCTGTAAAGTAGAAGACTTTTCAGCAAGAGAGGATGAATATTACAGCTTCAAGAACGTATCAACTACTGCAGTGACGAGAGAGGTTGTGCCACTGAAATTGTGATATGTTCATTCTTCTGAATCCAAATAACAGGATTGTGTTTTGTGCCTCTGCAAGAGGTATTTGAGCACACGTAACATTCACTAACGGGTCTTTCTCTCGCCAAACGTGTATGGGATAGACAAACAGTTTCCCTATTCCGTACATGTAGAACTGAATGGTCGGCCCAAAGAAGAGACTTCCCCAAGGGCACAGAGGAAGACCGAATCCAACCATTGCTCTTGTCAACGGGCACACCATTTATCAGGTTGCTGATTAAGTGGAGGGTCCTACATTCTATTATTGGTGATGCTGGTCTGACAAGAAGAATGCATTAGTCCTGGCAAGGTGGCATACAGATGAACCATGTTAATTTAAGTACCATTAGAAACACAAGACAGAAGGAAGAAAATCAATGCTTTGTTTTATAGTAAAGAAAAAATCGATAAGGAAATAAATGGTATTTTCTAGGATCTCAGAAAATGTGTTGGACAATGGGGAATAGTTAGAGGGAATTAAAACTATTTAATATAAGTTGCTGGTGTCCTTTTGGAGAACGATGGTCTAGAGCTATCATTCTGTAATAAAAACCTGAGTAAAATTCTAAAGTACAAAGCTGTGAGAAGGAAATAATATCAAGTAGAGGCTGGTTGTTTTGATTGGGTTGGGGTTTTTTATAATTAAACTGGCAGCCCCTTGCAGTGGATCTGTGAAAATTGCAGAAAAGATGCTAACAAAATTAAAAAATAAACATGTACAGCAAATGAGAGACTACATGTAATCCCAAAAATTGCAAGGCAGGTTTACATAAGAAAACTGCGAGAGGTCCATTCCTAGTCTTATTTTTCTGTCTCTTACAGTAGTCCATAGCAGATGGCTAGGGAAAAGACATAAAAACAGGCCAAAATTGGAACAAAGTTTTCATGGTGTTCACTCTTGCTCTTGGCAGTCTGCAGTTTAGCGATATCCTGAACCAGAGGTTGCGTCTGGACCATCCTATTGAACAGCCTTTGACATTCCTAATTTTTTAACTGCTCTTTAAAGACAATATTCTATCAAAACAAATCCCACCATTCAAGTATGTATTACATTTAAAATCAGCAGGTTTGGTTTGCTTTAAACTTGTTTACTTATCGTTGGATACCCTTACTTCCTATAGCATGACAAATGCTGAGAACCTGTTCCCTTAATTCCTTCCTCATATAGTTATCCAACAGATTTCTGTTTCCCCTTGCTCCCTGTGCCCCAAAGTAACTTCTTTGTTATACTGTTCTGGTCTCGATACTTATTTTCTCTGAAATATAAATAATTTGATACCTCTACCTATAATTTTGCTCTTCGGTTTACCTCCATAGGTATCTTTGGTACCATACATAACATTTGGGATATGAATTTATTCAGTGTCTCCTATTTGTTTTCTATTTCTTCCTAATAGTTCCTAATATTTATTTTTTCCTTTTGACTGCCAGTGAGTTTTGCACAGTAGACTTCAAATACCTACAAACAGTGCCTCAGGAGTTTTTCCTAAGTGATAATATACCCAATGTCGAGTCCATCAGCTGTTTGCCCTTTGTTTTAATGTCTATTGTCACATTACATGAAACTTTGGCATTCATTTTTTTCACCCCTTCTCCAGATCCCTCTTATTATGGCGGAAAAAAAAGAGCAGGCCCCAAGCAATGCTGCCAATCCTGTCCGTCTGTGTTGCTTCCTAGCTTTTAGCTAGTTTTCTGTACATGAGCAGATCTTTCTCCTGTACCACACTAGTTTAATTTTTTAGCACCTTTTGGGGAAGGACTTTGTCTAAACTTTTACAGAAAACTGCAGTTTAGTCCACTTCAGTAGCTTGTTCATTCTTTGTCATATTTCCATGGACTTTTTTTTTATAATTTCAAGAAATTTGTGAGGCATGATTTATTCCTCATTATAATACATTTACCACCTGTTTATACACTCATGTATGTACTATGGCCTCACATAATTTGTGTGTCAGAAGGATAAAAATTGGTGATCCATAAGTACTTTTGGATGCTTTTTAACAAGTATGTAACTGGCATTATAAAACTATCTTCTATTTCTCTGATAGCAAGGCCAATATAAGAGGTATAGTGCTCACAGTACTCAACTGTTACCAATTTAATATTTAAATCCTTTAGAATTCCTGGAATTTCATTAGAAATCTTAGAACCCTATTCTGATGCCTTATGAAGAATTTTATTTATTTGTTGTAAAGGCTCTTTTGCTGATACTTTAGTTTTCGCCGTAGGTTCGTAAACTAGCATCCTGTAAGAAGGACTCTGGCACAGAAATCTAACTAAGGTTGTCTGTTTCATGGCAATAAAATTAGAGTACTTTAATTTTTTTCCCTATAGTCTCATGCTCCCTGACTACTCCTATTGTAGCTCATTTTCTATTTGGCATTTTACTAGTTTTCTTCTTTCTCATCTTTTGGGAAAAGTTCTTAACAGATTTGAATTGTTTTATCAGGTGTTCCTCAAAAATCCTTTTTGGTCTGTTATGTTCTGGGTTTACATTTAACTTGCTGCTTTTGCATTTTTTATATTTTATAACATCTCTGTGTATGTACAAAATATAAATATATTGTGTTAATATATTCCTACAACACATTCTGTATTGTATACAATATATTTTATATTTTATTGAAGTTCTAAATTTATACCACCAGTTTCATATTTCCTTCACTTGAACACAATTTCAGACCTTGAAGTAGTCTACTGATTCTGTTAACCTCCTCTACTTTGCTACTTAAACTATGCCATCTTTTTCTTGTTCTAGTAATTTCTTCTTGATAGACAACCTTGGTTTAGTCTGAGCAACTATCAGTGTCTCTAAACAGTCTTCCTGATATCTGAAAGTATTTTACCCTTTCCAGTGCTTCTTTCAATCCTTTTGCATAGATTTTTATGCAATTCCCTTTTTTGAACCTAAATGTTATGTAGTGGATGTTTTGGCTTTCTAACTACTGTGACGGAATGGATCGTTCTCAGATACACATTTACCAGGTTCTGTGTTGCCTGGGATTAAATCTGCCTTTTGTAAATTCTTATTGTTCCAAGAAAGTCTAACATAAAATGCAAATCCATTATGGTGACTAAAAATTTAGCCTCTGCATCACTTCTTCTTGTGAAATGTATCCAAATGCTTACCACTGGGGATAACTGAGTTCTTTTATTGTTGAATTTTCTATACTTACAGTATACGTAATAATTTTCAGCATTATGCAGTCCTTGCCACCATCCTCGTCGGGTGGCCAATTAAACTTTATGTAACACATTTAATATATAGTGATTGCATTTACGTATAGAATTTTAACACACAATGATTCTGTATGCTCAAAGTCTCCCAATTCTTTCATGTGGAATCTGTATCCTTTTGTTCCATTCTTGTTCTTTTTTTCTTTCCTATATTTAGGAAAAACAGTCCTAAAAGGCATACCATTCTTCTTCTTGACAATCTATCATAATCTGTCTACAAATTTAGACAGGCCAAAGTTGGTCATAAGCACTAAACTAATTTTCAAAAATGGTTAGAAAAATTGCAATAATAAACATTACTATGTGGCCCAACACCCTAAGCATTTCTGAGACAATCTTAAAATCACAAAACATGCGAAATACGACAAGACAGTATCTTGTAGAAAGTTGGAGGTGAAGTATAGCATTGTGCCAGAAGTTGCATTGAAACTGGAAGCCTCCCAACTCTCTGAACATAAGATTAACTTTAGAGGAACTGGGCACTGTTGGGAAAGAAGTTCAGGACATGTAGATTAATTCCTGAAATAGCACTTCCCTGGCCTCCTAGAGGAAATGGAGGATACGTGACTCCTTGCTAGTGCAGTAAAAGACACAAAACAGCTGTTGTGCACTAGATTAAAACTCCAAAGTTGGGCATCTTCCCCCTGAAAGAGGACAGTAGTAAATGGCAAAGGAAGAGTAGAGCTAGCACACTGTATAGTCATATACCTGTATCTAAGTGAGTTTTCCTGAACCAATTTCCATCCACAAGATCTTTTGGCAATCAATTTCACAGTTCAGTATGGAAGGTATGGTCAAAACATGTCTTCATTTGCTTTCTTCTAATTCTGATATAATGAAAAAAAGGTGAATCATAATTCTCTATTCACCTTCTTCATGTCACTCCTGACTATCATTTTTTCATAGAGTCATCTCTTTTATAGGTTAAGGAGTCTTGGTATATGCAGTCTTTCCTTGTCGTTTGAGCTCTTTGTTCATGCTTGCCACATTTTTGTTCTTTCCTCAGCCAACTGTATTCATTAGAGATGATAGGAATCAAAACTGTATGTATGGCAGTTCTCCATACTTTTCAAAATAATGCCTAACAAACATCCTAGGCCCTTTTTGATTAGCATCAAGCTGATATTTTCTTAGAGCTATCTATTATAACTCCAAAATCTCTTTCCTGAGTAGTAGGAGCTACTTTACAGTCCACCAGCTTTTTTTCCCCTCATACTTTACTTTGCTTTACTGATGCAGAATTTCATCTGCCATTTTATTGCTGATTTTTTTCAGTGTAAGACATCCTCTGCAATGGCTCTCAGTTAGCTTCTGCTTTTACCCCTCAGACTGCTTTCTTCCTGTCCAGTCCCTTTTCTAGATTATTTATGATTACAGCAGAATGAACAGGCCCCAGCACAGATGCCTATCTCCTTCCATTGTGAAAACTAATGCTTTATTCCTATGCTTTTTTCCTATGTTTTAGTCCATTATTAGTTCATGAGATTACATTCTCTTTTACCCATCTTAGTTAAAATCTTTTGGGAAAGACTTTTGAAAGCTTACTCTCTTCCAGATTAATGTTATCAGCTGGATCAGGTTCATCTACACAATTCTTGGTTTCCTCAAAGAATGCCAACGGATTCCCACAGTATATTATTTTGATTATATGCCTACTATTTTTATTCTTTTTTCAAAAAATAAAAATCTCTTTATTCTTTTAGCCAGTGCATAAGTCAGATTTTCTTCTACAGATTTTCACATTATGTCAGGATTTTCTGGAAAGTGCTATCTCTGGAACCAGATGAAACCCGTAATGAGATTCACATTACATTCTTCTGATACCAAGGCTGATGTGAGAAATTGCATGTTGCTGTTATAGTTCAGTATTAGGCTAGAATTCTTGGCTGAATCCTGAGAACTCATTGCTGTTCTTTACATCAACTTCGTTCTGAAATATTCAGTTTGAGATACAATCTTTGATGCACCCGTGTAAAGAAAGATTCTCCCACAGCGACTCCACATACATGCACTCTTGGGTTGTACCTACATTTTGGATACTGTGGAGGAGAAGGGTGTATGGCATAAACGAGGGAAGATGGGAAGATTCATTCTATCCTTACTTTAGTTCACATGCACACAGGAGTAAATCTGTTGAAAGAGATGAAGAAAACCAATACTGTAACTAAGTCCAGTCACTCGAAGAACAGTGGAGGAGAAAAGGTGTAGTAGGTTTATCTTGAGCTAGAAGTGAAAGTAAGAAACAGAAGCGATTCTTTTCTCCTGCAAATGAAAGCCTTACAATAGAGTTCTGCACTCAGCTGGAAGGAGACTTTTTAATGAGAAGTTTCTGTCAAACAGTTGTGATTGATTGAGTCAGACTGAATGCAGCCATGAAAGCATATCTGCTTCACTGGGATTTTCATCAGGAGGTTTTTGGGTGGCAGTAGAATAACGGTTACTTGGGGGTTGGGGCAATTGCATAGGATGCAGCAAATCTTCATCTTTATGCTTTACTGCCCGTACAAGTTGCTACTGATTCAGTCCCATTGGGTGATCTTTGATGCATGTATTTCTTTCTCCATGCTTATGTAGATAATCTTTGATTTGGAGAGAGGTGTTGAGGTCTATAAATCATAATACAGGGCTAGACAATATAAAGATGCAGCACTGAAAGCGTTACTGAAGCAACTGTGGCTTTTAGGAATAAAAATTAGATATTCTGGGATGTCATTCAGCCCTTCACCACCAAATACAATTTAATATGAATTATTTAATTTGAACGAAATCCAACTTTCTACTTCTTAAAAAGAATGGGAAATCACTTTACTTAATATACGACAGTGACCCAGAAACACTGCAGAAGTGTCTCTCAGATGTATTCTCCCTCCTGAACACATCCTTTCATATTCTACCTTTCATGGTGTGATGATCTCAAACAAAACTCTAAATAGAGACAGTAAACCAGAAGATTGGGCCACTTCAGTAAACTTTCTAACCATACTCTTCTATGAATTTACATACCTGTCAAAAGTCAAACGCTTTTGCAAACACAGTGTGATGATGTTGAAGTTCCAGCCCAACCCTCCCCGTGAAACCTGCCTGCTGTCCCTCTGCTGCCTTCTCGCTTCCCTGCCTTTTTCCCAGGCAGGCCGCTTGCTGCATTGCCAGAGAAATTCCACAGGCAGAGTTGAGGCATCTTCTATTTTTCATTCCAGCGAGGTTTTATTGCTTTGGGGAGAAAAAAGATGGGAGGAAGGAAGAGGTGTTTTTGTTTTGGTTTTTTTGTGGGTTTGTGGGGTTTTGTTTTCTTTTATTTTAATGTTTGAAGCATGCAATTCTGGGATCACATTTTCATGTCTAATTTTCAAATTCTTAGATGACTAGAGCTAAAATAATTCATTATTTCTTCATGCTAGTTCTATTCTGAGTATGAAAATCCCAAGTTGTGATGCCCCAGCAAGTTGGACAAAGCACTCCAGTTTTGCCTGTATTACTACTTCTTTCTCTCCCTGATAGAGCATCGATGCGACTGACAAAATATTGCATATATCTGTGCTGAGAGATTTGACCTGAGGCTTGTCATCAAGCTCCTACGGCCTTGATATAATTGACTGTTTGGCTTTGACAGTCCTTTTCAGCAACTGTATCAATTAACCCTGGGGACTGAGGGCTCCTCGCATCAGTACAACACTAAATTTCTCTCCTCTAGACAAGAAATTAATGGATCATCTAAAGCAGGTTTCTTCCTGAATCACCTCCTGAAACCTCTGTTTAAGACAAAGAAGAATTGTGGGACCCATTTGCCATAACTCAAAACCAAATAATAAAACATTACTAATAATTCAGGAGCCCTTGATTGTCCAGCTGCCAACCGGCAAGTAAAAAGAGTAACATATCTATTCACGCAGCTTCTTTTATCCTATGGTGTGTTTGGCAATCTTGAGCTGCTATGAATAAGAGCAAACCCTTATTCTTTAATTTCAATCCAGCTTCCTGGCAAATTAATCTCTCTCAGGTACACATCAAAACAGAGCAGTTTTTTTCTTGTGTAATTTGAGCTCTGCAGTGCAAAAGAGCACAGAAATTAAATTACAGTTGTGATCGGTGCAATGCAGTCTCTAAAAAGCAATGTATAGCACCAAACCGGGAAACTAAACATGTGAACTAAGGCAGCAAAGGAAGATGTGAGCATATTCTCATTAAATCTTGCTTCTATCAAAAGCCTGTGTCAACCTATCAAAGAAATCCCATTAGTACCAAAGCAAGACTCTAGATACAGACCTGGTGAATTACTACCAGATTTTTGCCTCTGCTTCAGGGATTTTTCTTCCATGTACAATTCACCATGGATTGGTTTAATAGCAGGAACTGTTTGTTTAAAAACTCAGGTGTGCTTGATATTTTCTTTTTCCAAAAGCAGTTATAACCTCTATTTTTCTAAAGAAAAATTAATCCCAATGGAGAAAAAAAAAAGCATTGGAGAAAGAAGGAGGCAGATTTTTTCCCTTTATCTCATTCAATTCTGTTTAATTGAAAAAGTAGAAAAGTTCTGGGAGCCTGTTCTTACATGTTTACTCCTTACTTAATGTTTACTCCTTACTTAAGGCTTCACAAAAAAAAAAAAAAAGGGGTTTTAAAATAAACTCCAGGCAAAAACCTTTGAGAAGGAGAGTTGGGAGACTGTGCCATAATCAACCATCTCACTTCTGTGAAAAGCACAAAAGTGTTTTTCACTAGGCTTTTGGCCAAAGATAGCTAGCTTGTATTAATAACATATTAGTAGTCTGGGAGAAATACAGCCTAGGGGTCTGAGCTATAGAGGCACCAGTCACCTGCAGCTCTGATCAACTTCAATGGGAAGTAGATGTCTCTGTAGATCAGAATTTACTGGAACAGAAATTCAGCCTCAGGATAAAATCAGACTTTTAAAAGAAATTTAATTTACAGAGAGAAATGTGACTGCTTAGGGCAGTTGCAAGCTGCTATATAAGCATCTCTCCAAAGGCCTCAACCAGTGTTTGATGGAGTAGTGGCAAGGGCATCTACTGTTGTGGCTACAACTCATATAAATTGTTAGTGTCTTTAACTAAAAATAAAAGAAAACAAAACAAACCCACAACGGGAAGAGATTGATTTCCAAAAGATACAGGAGGAAAATGAAACTCTAACAAAACATCAGGCATAAAAGAGTGAATGGTATGATAACTTCAGTGCTAGGGAGCAACTTTGGTTTGAAATTCTTTGAATGATCTTTATGTAGAAGTTACTGGTGTAAAACAAAAACTGATTGCTTGAATAAAAGTTCTAGAATTCATCTCAATAGTCCATGAAAATTGTAAACGTTCAAATAAACACCTGTTCTTGATCTGTCAGGAAAATAAAATTTAAGTGGAGACTTGTAATAAAAGGAAGGCAAAAGATGACATGAGGAAAAAAGAACTGTAATTGCCTAAGTTTCAGAAATCAAACAGCTAGTGAAACAAAGCAAATTTCAATGTCAACATCTAGCTTTGCCACCTGACAGCTACTTTTGAGAAAACAGGGATAGGGGCTGAGCTGTGGTTAGGAGCCGAGTAAGAGGATTGGGCAGTGTTTCTAGGGCATGCTAAGGGCTACATTTTCAGAAGTCCTGGACGCTAGTTTGTTTCCAATGCGATACTAATTGCCACATTTTTGAGAGCAGTTCCGTGCCCAGTAGGCTGAGGTCCTTTGACGAACTGGCTTGTTATTGTAATTACTTGTATGGCTAGCTAGGACTGTGGAAAGGCTTCCTGAGTCTTGAAGGTACCAGAGGCATTGATCTTCCTTTTCTTCTTCTCTACTGCTGCTGCTGTTCTTACACAGAAGCTGAGGTACAGCTCTCTATGAAATAACCACACCGCTTCAGCAGCCGAAGTCTGCTTTAGGAGTCAGTAATTGTGTTAAAGCTGCATTAATTTTAATAATGGGGGAAGGAAGGATGTATTTTGAAAACTTTTGAAGGCAAGAGTTTCACACTCTATGAGGATTACCAAGTTAGGGTTGCTTGGTTCAGGCAAACCAATTTATGGCTGATTCTGTTTAATATCCCTATATGTCTCCAACAACCATTTTACCCCTAAAGCAAGACACAACATTTAATTTTTTTTAGCCAGAGTTTTTGGCAGTTCTTGGTCTACGACCTTTGTTCTAAAAACAAGTTGAACAGGCTTTGCAGAAGTAGGGAATGACACCTTAAAGCATGAGGCCCTGTTCGTGTTTCATGTTTATGGAATATTTTCTGGCTAGGGCCAGATTTCACACAGCTTCGCTAAGGGCAAACCATGCATAACAAATTTGGTGGCCTTCTACAACGAAGTTACAGTGTTGGTGGACAAGGGAAATGCAACTGACATCATCTACCTGGACTTGTGCAAAGAATTTGACACTGTCCCACACAACATCCTTGTCTCTAAACTGGACAGACATCGACTTGATGGGCGGATCACTCGCTGAATAAGGAATAGTCACTCAAAGAGTTGCAGTCAACATCTCAATGTCCGAGTGGAGACCAGTGACAAGTGGCATTCCTCGGGGGTCGGTATTGGGACTGGCACTGTTTAACATCTTTGTTAGAGACATGGACATTGGGATTGAGTGCACCCTCAGCAAGTTTGCCAAAACACCAAGTAGTGTGGTGTGGTTGACACACTGGAGGAAAGGGAAGCCATCCAGAGGGACCTTGACAGGCTTGAGAGGTGGGCCCATGTGAACAACATGAAGTTCAACAAGGCCAAGTGCAAGGTCCTGCACAAGGGTCAGGGCAATCTCAAGCACATATACAGGCTGGGAGAAATTAGATTGAGAGCAGCCCTGAGGAGAAGGTCTTGGGGGTCTTGGTTGATGAGAAACTCTATATGAGCCGGCAATGCATGCTATAGCAGCCCAGAAGGCCAACCGTATCCTGGGCTGCATTGAAATAAGTGCGACCAGCAGGTCAAGGGAGGTGATTCTGCCCCTCTATTTCGCTGTGGTGGCACCCCGCCTGGAGTACTGTGTTCAGCTCTGGGGCCCTCAACATAAGAATGACATGGACCTATTGGAGCGAGTCCAGAGAAGGGCCACAAAGATGTTCACGGGGCTGAAGTATTTCTCCTATGAAGACAGGCTAAGAGAGTTGGGGTTGTTCA
Source organism: Steatornis caripensis (assembly GCA_013398225.1). Lineage (NCBI taxonomy): Eukaryota > Metazoa > Chordata > Aves > Caprimulgiformes > Steatornithidae > Steatornis > Steatornis caripensis. The sequence continues at coordinate 80,977 of VZSC01010750.1, forward strand.
GCTTGGAGAAGAGAAGGCTCTTGGGAGACCTTATAGCCCCTGAAGGGGCCTACAATAGAGCTGGAGAGGGACTTTTTACAAGAGTATGTAGTAATAGGATGAGGAGTAACAGTATTAAACTGAAAGAGGGTAGATCTAGCTAGATATTAGGAAGAAATTCTTCATGATGAGGGTGGTGAGATACTGGAACAGGTTGTCCAGAGAAGTTGTTGTGGATGCCCCCTCCTGGAAGTGTTCAAGACCAGGCTGGATGGGGCTTTGAGCCACCTGGTCTAGTGGAAGGTGTCCCTGCCCATGGCACAGGGGTTGGAACTAGGTGATCTTTAAAGCCACTTCCAACCCAAACCATTCTATGATTCTATGAACTATTAGAATAAAACATGTCTTGGATCCAACCTGTTTCTAAGCTGTATACCTGCGTTAGATGAGGTTTGCTTACGTTTTCCTGCTGGAGTTGTTCTGCCTTGACACTGGTGATGATTGAGTCCTGGTCTCTTCTCCAACAAAGTGTTTCACATGTATAAAGCAGAACAGTATTGAGTGAGAAATTAATCGCCTGGTGGTTAGGGATGGTAGGACTACGAGGCTAAATGTTCTCAGGTAGAGGAAGGAAACTTGTAGCTCTGCATGGTGTTTGGTCTCTGACTTACTGGTCAATAGCGTCACAGGGGAGTTTTTGTGAGCATCTGAGCTGTCACTTTCTTCATTGATCTTGCAAGCACCTAATCCAAAAAGTCAATTATTTACCAGACTCTGCCTGTAATAACTCTGACGCAGTACTGTGGGTAGCCAGGGACATTGCATTGTTCCCTGTCGTCTTCTTCCAAAAAATAGTAAACTCAACCATCATGACCAACTTGCATTCATTATCACAATCACAGAATACCTCTATTTCTTTCATGTTAGACCTTGCGCCATGGTGCTTGAGCACCCTGCTTGCTACAGTGGTCCCAAGAACATGAGTACATCAACACCTGGTGGTAACAACCGAACAAGGCATCAAGTTTTTGCACAAATGTGCACATAAATTTTTGTACACATGTAAAGGACGTAGTATACCAGCTATTCAGCTATGCACTCAGTATCTTACTAAGGAATAAAGACAACATGGACTAGCAAATGGTGCACTGAAAAGGGAAGACAAGAGAGAATCAGGAGTTTCACATTAATTTCTCAGCTCGGTTACTGACCTGCTGTATGACTTCAGGCCACTGGTTTCTGATCTCCTTTCCTTTCTTTCCCAGTCACTGGAGGATATACAGTTCTAGAGATACCAGCCAATGCGTTACGCATTTGTGCAGTGCCTGTATAATGAGGGACCCAGTTGCATCTGGGGTGTCTAGGTCCTGTGTGAAAACACAGAAAAATAATTCTTCTCTTTGTCTGTTTCCGACTCAAGTTCTAGCCCAAAGATTGTTTACTCTGACTTTTTTTGCCCTGCTCTGACAGCTCGTAGCCTAAATCATAATTTCTAAGCCATGTAACTTTTTCATTAGAGACAAAACTGTATCACCAGCCTCTATGATTGCAGAAGGTCCTGAACGTAATCATCTCCAGTAATTAGATCAAAAGACAGAACCCTTGGGAATCTGCAATTCATGAAACTTTCAATACTTTACAAATCAAAATTTGCCCAGTTTTAAAACTATGACATTATCAAATGTATAGGAATGAATTTAAAGGCCCCACTGGGCCTTTGATTTTTAAAAGGCCACCAAATAATCCGTTGCTTACCTGATACCGTATAAGAGGCACTTGCTAAGGGACACAGGGACTTTTACAGTAATGTAGGGAAGGGTAATGACAGGGAAGCAAAAGGATTTGAACAGCAGAATTAGCAGAATTTCTTATAGATTGGTGTATTTAAATCAGTTAAATCCAGCATGCAACAAGGTGGAAGCTCTACATGTCTAGCATAGCCCAGTCATTTATATGGGTACTGTCTCATGTGGAGTCGCTGTGGCGTAACAAGGGATGAGGTCACAGCATACCTTCAGTGACCATCAGTATAAGGTTGCTCTTCTCTACCAATCCACATCTTTTTGTGAAGCTTTAAGAAGTCGGTTCCTTCATCAAGTTTGGTTGAACTTAGTCAGCGTGTTCAAAAAGTAAGGAGGGCAGCAAGGTAAGATGTGTAAGCAAGTATGCATGAAGTGTCATTGCAAAAGCTTCAATTTTTACAAACTGGATAGTAACAATGAGAGAAAAGGAGGGCACAGAATAGGAAAAGTTTGAAGATGTGTTCTGGAAAGCGTATCACTGAAGGTTTCGTGTCTAGGGGTTTATGCTGAGCAAGTTTTGGAGAATATCCTCTAAGAGGCATGATGGTTCTCTGCACCTGCAAGCAGTTCTACTACAGGATCAGATGTCTGGTGGTATTCTCTAGTTCTATAAACCATGGGAAGAACACAGGCTTTTGCACACAAACTGTGAATTCCTTAACTTGCGAATTCTTGACTGGGCAAAGTTAACTTCAACATATATTTCATCGACTTCTCCAACGAAAATGAAGAAGGAGGGGAAAAAAGGTTCAGCTGTGATATAAAGCATTTTACATGTTTGATGACGCAAAAACTGTAGAAGATATTTTTAAAACTATTTTTTTAAGGGCTTGTCTTTGTGGGAGACGAGTTTATAATTACCAACGATACAATAAATGTTTTTACACTAATAAAGTCAACATGGGTATTTAAATAAGAACAACATCTTTTAAAACATTTTTATTTCACATATATACATACATTGTTCAGAAAACAATCTATGTTGTTTTCAAGTAATATAAAGAAAAACAAATACTAAAAAGTACTATTGCTGTTATGGAAGTTTTAAAGTTAGAAAATGAAACTAAACAGTGGTGTGAGTTATGGTGTTAAATCAGTTTTGATACCAATAGCTTTTCTTTATGCTCATCTTCCTGTAGGGTACAGAAGAATTTTTTCTTTTAATACCATTTAGCCATTAAGTTTAGTTTAATGTTTAATACAATAAAAGTTAAGAAATTCTGTGAGACTTGAAGAGAGAACAAAGCTGAAGTTATAGTTTTGGGGCGTTTGTTTGGGTTTTGGGGGTTTGTTTGTTTTTCCTCCAGTAATACTAAAGAGCAGTGAAGGGATAAGATCTACTAACTTTAAATGTGGAACAATACAGAAACTTTTTTTTTTCATAAACCTTGTGATAGTTGATGTTGCTTTTATTGAAGAAATTTTCTGTAAACACAAATACATCTAGAGGAACTTAAGTGTTATAAATAAAACAATAATATAACTATAAATAATGTAGAGAAAAGTTAATACTGATCAGTATTTCAGATTCCATCTGAACAGAGCTAAACACAAGCTTATGAAATACTTTGTTCAGTTTTCCAACACAATGACAATGTGAAAACTGAANTAGAGGAACTTAAGTGTTGTAAATAAAACAATAATATAACTATAAATAATGTAGAGAAAAGTTAATACTGATCAGTATTTCAGATTCCATCTGAACAGAGCTAAACACAAGCTTATGAAATACTTTGTTCAGTTTTCCAACACAATGACAATGTGAAAACTGAAAATGTTAGCAGTGCCTCCTTTGGCTTTGCAAAAGGGAAGAACAAGGTATAGTATGAACACTATTTTTAGAGGAAAGATTTTCTATTTAAACGTTTCATGTCATTTTGTTCACGTCCACATGTACATACATGCAAAAACATTTGGTTACCTCTTTTCCAGCAAAAAGGCACAAATATCAAATAACATTGTGAGCCATGATTAACATCCAATTTCCCCAGGCTACTGAAACTGTGGTGAAAATAGGTGCATCAAAATCCATTTATAATCACTCTCCTGTCCTGTAATTGCAAGCACAAAATACTGCTATTTGTATAGACAATTATTTTTCCCTCAGAATGAGCCCATACACACAGGTCCTGAATCGAATCCTCCTTGCTCTCCAGAAGTTTCACAATGCAATTTTTAATACTATTTAACTATCATGGTTAAGATGGTAGTAACACTTTTCTGAAGTTTATATTGCCAAAACCTCTATCAGAGATGCAACAGGCATGTAAGAACAGAAAAGCGATTTAAAGCGGTAGAATTGTAGACATCTCATACACAAAAAGGCAGCATGTATTTCTGTCTCTCTTTCATGGACCTGGAAGGGAACGGTTACTGAGGTGGAATACGTGCATGAGAGTCTCCTCAGAGCTTACAGGGCAGAGAAATTTGATCGCGTCGCAGAAAGGGAGCTTTTCCGAGTTGTTTTAAACAAAATCAGTCTTCCTTCCCACATTTTGGAACAAGCCTTGTTATGAATATTTTTAATGAGGATATTTTAAATTAAAAAATATTAAGTATTTTATTTCCATTATATTTACATTTTGCTTAATGATGAGAGAAATCTTAAGCTAAAGGAGGACTTCTTAGAACATCAACGAGTAGCAGCAAAGATTTTTAAAAGATGTTTCATAAATTTATGACTTCTAAAATTTAAATCTCCCACTGGTCTACAGAGATTATTTTTTTATTATTACAAGTAATTAAGTAAAATTTAAAATTAAAAAAATCATTATTTATTTCCCAGCATGCAAATTGGGATTTAAAGAAGTGTAGAGAAAGTCCTTGAACTGAAGAGCCTAAACTCTAAACGACAGAAGGTTTTCAAAGTTTTGTTTTCATGCACATAAAGCAGAAAAAAATAACGTTGCAACATATCATTATCCGTGATTAACTGAATAATTTAAAAACAATTAATGAAGACACAACTGTAACTACAGCTTGTGTAATACTTCCGCCATAACTACTTATCAGTCAACTAAAGAGACATCAGGCTGGTGAAAAAAGAAAGATCTGGAGCAGTACGCATTCAGTATCCTTTGACAAGTGGCATAAAGAAAATAGAAGAAATAAAAACGAAAAGATGAAAGCTAACCTAGTTTTAAAATAGTTATGGAAGTTTGTTTGTTTGTTTGTTTTTTAAAAGAGTTGCTTAAACTGCTTATTTATTATTGAGCTTTTCAAATACACATGATTTGTTAGAGTAATATGTACCTTGGCTTTGTCTCTTCTTTCTGTCTTCAGACTGACTGCTATTTGGAGGCCTTATTTTATACGGCTGGACTAATACTATTGCACAAATTGCTACCTTTCAAAGGCTGTGATGTGAACCTGCCTCAACAACTGCCACTTTAGCACTACAATAAAAAATACCTTTCATATAACAACTCTCTTCCTTTCAGAAGGAATAATGAAAGGAAGCAAAACAAAACGGCACGACCATCCGTTTTCCCAGAGGAGTCACGCTTTACGGACATTTTCTCTCCTCTCAACTTCTGGAGTTTCAGAGCTGCTGAGCCGAGATGGGCACACGCGGCGGACGCCTCCTGCTGCAAGCCCTGTCCTGACCGAGGCCTCAGCACACACCCTGACACCGACGCCAATCTCACTGTTGCGCGGGGTTTTCTAAGCACCCTCCTCCATGAACTCAGTCGCACTGGGAATCCTCTTCTGCCCCTCAACTGCCCTGCCCTGCCTGGCTCCTCAGGCTCTCACGGACCTTTGTCCTCTTTTCTCTCCCAGTCTTCTCACTTGAGACAGGGGACACTAGAGGATACATCTTTTATTAAAACGTGAAAGATGGGGCACGATCCCTGCATGAGATCATGTGAAGGGACGCGCGTGTTAGGTGGACCGCTGGTTTGCAGAGGCTGCGTGCCTGCGCTGGGGTATGTGCGTATCCTCTAGGATACCAGGCTAAAAGTGGTTGTCTTCAGTGCTCTTAGATGTCCAGATGAAGCGTCTGCATAGCTGCAAGGTTTTGGTTTTATATTGTTATTAACCAGGCAGATAACCCATTTTAACTTGGTAGAAGACATAGCCTACATTTGGGTTCCCATCATTCACTCCAAGGCTGCTCTCAAAAAAATATTTTTCAAAATTTCAGTCCCCCTAATCTCATGGACTACATGAGTAATCCAGTTTTTCTGACTAATAGCCAGCTATCTTCAGCACGGATGTTCATCCTCACTGTCTTGAGCCTGGTCTCATGGAGATGGTCATCACACCAGTTTAACTTAAGTCATTCCTTGCCAGGACCATTTTTATTTCAGCTACTGAGTTCCTTTCTGTTTCTGCGTCCTAGTAAAATTAAGCCCATTCCTAGCAAAATTAAGCTCAAACCAGTGCAGACCATTTTGCGCACGTGACGGTTCTGATTTAGCTAACGCAAAGTTCTCATCACGCAGACAAGACTTGGCAGAAGGGGAAGTGTCTTGAATGGAGATGCAGAATTTTATTCTCATCCAGAGACACAGTGGTCCTTGCTACTGTTACCTAGAGGGAGAGCAGAGTGGGGAAACCTGGACCCGTGCTTCTTACACTGTTATCTATTCTGTGAATAAACAGAACTACCTCCGTCTCTGGGGTTTTCTATGTTATGCCAGGAGTATAAAACTCACATTAAAGATACTGTTAAAAGCGGCCTTGAAATAATAGAATCTCATGTTTCTCTCTTCATCTAGTTCAGAATTTACCCCGAAGAAAACACCAAATATTTCTTACGTATCTACTGTCCGACCATTTGGACTATAACACATTGCAAGTTGATACTATGACACTAATGAAGCGGTCAGGTCTCAGTTCTGCAAAGGTCCTAATGCCAGGTACCATCCATCCCTTAATATGCCTGTGAATCTGAATAAACACAGGCTGAAGTCCAATGAGAAATCTCTTAGAAAAAGAAACGAGGATATTTACCTCCTTCTTTGCCAAGAAGGCTAAGATGAGCTGCAGTTTGTTGCTGTGAAAGTTCTCTTGAGGCTTTGCCCTTCTTGTCACACAGCAGCATCGCGAACCTTCAGCACCGGCTGATCTGTGTGCCATGTAATTAGATCTGGGAGAGGTAGAGCTCCTACAAAGAGAGTCCTGGATGCTGAAGATCTCAGATTTTGTACCAAAGTTTCACCGGGGAGCATGTGAAAATGTCAGAAACATAAACTGGCTTCTCTCTTCTCTCTATCACAGAAGAGGCATCGGCTTCCCAAGTCCCTATTTCCTTCTGCCTTGCCCTAGCCACAACCACACGCTGCTTGACAGCAAAGCTCACATGCTTGTAAACGCAAATGCAGGACAGTCATTCAAGTTTAGAATGTAGTGTAGAATTAGTGATGTGTATAAGTGTAGAATTAGTGATGTGGTGTACTGGTTGGTCGCTTCACATCAGGGCTTAAGCTATAAAAGGTATAAAATTACTGTTTTTAGAAAAGGAAAATATTTAATTCTTTATTTGGAGATAATGGGATGATAATTTGAAAGCAAATACTTCTTGATGATTATTAGTCAGGTAATGAGAAAGGTCTAGCTTGACTCTGCAAGAGTTAGTCTAGAAACTCAATAGTAATCTGGAATTTCATTTTACTAGAGTAACCTATGGGAACATTTGATTTCTTAGTAACCTTCAAAACTTTAGTCTTGTATTTTAAAGTTTGAGAAGATTAAACCATTATTTAGCTGGTTAATATCTGACTGAGGTATGAGATGGTGTCAACAGAAATAATTTTGTAAACTAGACAGGACTCATAGATGCTTATAGCGAGAACCCAGCAGCCAAAAGAGTTTAGCACCTGCCTCCTCCTGTGGAGGAGTTTAAGTGTCTGGGTTTTCACAGGCAACAGGCGCTCATGAAGGTACTTAACAGCGAAACATTAGTATCCAGCAGATTTTCGGTTGCTCTCCCGAGTACCAATATTGCAGCGCTAACATTTTAATGAAAAAAAATAAAATCTGAAAATTTTACCTAGCCTAAAAATTCCAGGTACAGTGCCAAGTGCTTTGGGAACTGCAGCCCCAGCCACCAGCAGGGCACAGCAGGCTGCTAAAGAGCTACTGCGGCAGAAGGGTTAGCACAGCTGGCACTGCGCTGCAACGTCTGTAAAGCAAAACCCATAGAAGATTATACTGGTATGTCATCTAATGCGGCTTAGAAATAAATACATACATAAATAAATAACCTTTTGGGTTCCAAACCCTCGCTCAGCTCCGGAACAAAAGCAATAAGCTTGAAGATCACTCTCTAGCGTTTCTTTTGCTTTCTGTCCCAACAGCCCGACCATCCAGGTTACAGCCGTCGTCTTTTCGACGGACCGCTCTGCCCATTTTCCGTACCAAAAAGTATGAAGGAAGAAAGTGCAATCACGTTGAAGTAGAAAAGCGTCCGTCAGCCATTCAAAAGCAGAAGGAAAAACCCCAACTAGCAAATCGCACAGCGCCTCATCGCCAGAGCGGGCTGGCAAGGGAGAGCTGAAGCAGAGCCCGCGCTGCCCCCACCAAACGCCGCTTCCCCGCCTCCGCCCGCGCCCCGGGCTCGAGGAAACAGCGCGGGGCTGCAGCCGGGCCCCGCCGGTGCGCGCGGCTGCGCCACGCTCCGGAGCGGGCCGCCTCGGCAGCGGGCACGCGCCTCACTCGACGACGAGCGGAGCGCCCATCCCCGCC
>VZSC01010750.1:91190-110876 GCA_013398225.1 Steatornis caripensis
AGGGCAGGGGGGAAGAAGTGCAGAAGCTGAAGTGTTCCTAATCCTTCTCTTCCTAGGGACTGTGAAGCGCTTCCCTCTGATGTGAATGCAGTGTCCCCTGTGGGATGCAGTAGGTGATGCCCAGCTCTACTGCAATGGCAATTGGAGCTCTCTCTAGTTCTCTTCTCGTAACCTGCTGCCTCATGGTTGCCCTCTGTAGCTCCACCATACCTGTACAAAAACTGGCCAAGGCTCAAGACAAACAGGAGATAAAAGCGAGCCAGGAAAAGAGGGATCACACATCTACAAGGGACAGCCAAACAGGCCCAGGGAAAATGAACGAGATCGGCAGGAGCGGGAGGGAAGAGGGCAGCAGGGACTGGAAGAGCAAAGGAAACAGGAACTACTCGAACAAGGAGTCTTGGACTAAGCAAAAGCAGGCTTGGAGCAGCCAGGGGACAAGCAGTAAATCCGGGAGCATTCAAGTGCAAGAGCAAAGGGACGCTGCTCCCGAGGAACCTCAGGTGGCTGAAGATTCGTCTCTCCCAGAAGCTCTTGCGAGCGCCACTCCCGAGCCTCCAGAGGAATACGCCTACCCGGACTACCGCGGAAAAGGCTGCGTGGACGAGAGCGGCTTCGTCTACGCCATCGGGGAGAAGTTTGCGCCGGGCCCGTCTGCCTGCCCATGCCTCTGCACTGAGGAGGGCCCGCTGTGCATACAGCCCGAGTGCCCCAGGCTCCACCCTCGCTGCGTCCATGTGGACACCACGCAGTGCTGCCCGCAGTGCAAGGAGAGGAAGAACTACTGCGAGTTTCGAGGGAAAACCTACCAGACCCTAGAGGAGTTCATGGTAAGGGCTGAAGCCAAAAGTCGTTTTGTGGGTCCTTCTGTCATCTGAAGGGGCGTTTTGTGTTCTTGAAGCGCTTTCTCAGAGGGCGTTCTGGGTCGCACCCTCCTCTTTTTGTTTCTGTGTTAATACTGCTTCTGCACTGCTATAAAGTATTCCCCTTAAACATGACCTTTCTTGCTCTGTGATACTGTAACATTTTTAAGTGAGGGGGACAATCTTTATTAATTCCTTTGGTATTTACAGTAAAAAATGCTACTTGAAAGGATGCTTCTTGGGTGGTGATGTAGATTTTATGAGAATTTCCAGCATTACATTTGCTTCCTTATTTGTTAACTGTGAAACTTACACCTTGCAGGGACCAAGCAGCGTTTTGTGGGCTGACTTTTCTATTCCCAGTAATTAGTCTGTGATGATACCTTTTTCCTAACAGTCATGTCTCTTTCCCTTTTTCGCTGTTTAAAGTGTGCTGCCGAGGTTGCATAATATTTGCTTTCTGAGAATGACTGTGGGCCTCCTTTGTAACAAGAGTGTGGTTTGCAGGCTGAATTACAGGGATATCTAAACAATGGACTTGTAAAGCTTTATGTTTAAGGAAATCCTTTTAGAGCAGAGCTTTTTTTGCACCACTGTGCAAGATAGTTATCATTGAAAACGCAACTTACTACAGTCCGATGAAAAGTTTTGGAGTTGAAGCTGATTGCCTGGTTGCTTACCTTGCCTTTTTCTCTTTAGTGTTTTATCGTGGCGGAGATCTGTGACCAGGCTCTAAGAATTTGCTTGCAAATGACTGTTAGGCACAGGGCTGGTTCAAAACCCGTTTTTGAACACACCTGAGATTTTTGAGCTGAATATGTTGAGAGGAGTACAAAATCCAGTTCAGGGTTCTGGCAGCTTGAGCCCCTCTCAGGCTGGAGAAAAAGAAAATGTATTTGTGAAGGCTGTAAGTAAGTTGCTGCCTCTGCTCTCTGTGGTATTTGTGTGTTCTCGGAAACTTAGCTTTGATTGATAATGTCTTTCCACATTCTTAAACTTCTTGAAAAATAAATAAATAAAGGAGCAGAATTACTCTCTCGGGAATAAATCACAGGGTTTCGCCTTGGTCTCTTTCGGCAGTAATGTGTAGATCATCAGTGATTTTCAAAGCATGGCAGGAAAGCATTGTAGCTTTCCATGGAAAAAGCTCTTTTTTTCCGTGTCATCCTCAAGGATTGCATTCAGCTTCAGGCTGGCCGTTTTCTACTTTAAAAAGGAGAAGGAAGGTACTTTTAACAGCACCTCGTTGGTGGGACCTTTGTGGAGATGGGTTGTGAGATCCTTCCTTTTCCAGAGAAGTTAATTCTGAGGGGTGGCCAAAACAGCGATGCTTCTGCACACAGTCTCTTTGTGTCTCCATATCAACATTTTAAAGGCTTCTCCCCCCATGCTCTTCTAAAGAGTTGCATTTCTTCATCTGTGTGTAGTGATTTCATATTAATGACTGTAAAGAAAGCCTAAAATACCTTAGTGCATTAAGCATGTAGTGAGAGGATAAAACTGTAGGGCTACCCATTACATTGGAACATGGGTGGCAGTGTTGGTAAAAAGAGAATGCTGAACGGTGACGTTTACAGAAGTGTTCTGAGAATACTTTGGCTTTCAGCTTTCTTTTTAACCCCATTCAGCCTTTAGTCCTTGTGCTGATACCTGCCTGCAATGAAACATCAGTTCCCTTCTTGCTTTTTGTTAGCCATCTTCGGGAACATGAGTGAGAAGGGATGCCTGCTCCGGGTGGGCAAGGAGAGTTACCGACACAGGTAGTGGAACTGCAGCCTGGTTTTTTTGTTGTGTGAGGACCTTGGTTTTCAGTTGATCTTCAATGCTGCTTCCAATGTTGTGAGCACAAAACTGGAAATGCAACTGTTGGCCCATGCCGCTGCCATCAGTGGCGATGTCTGGCGAGGTAAGGTACAGATGAAGTCAGATGACTGCTGCTCAGTGGAAGCAATTGCAAATGGAAGCAATTGCACATGATTTCAAAGGTCATTTTACAAGTTCAAAGTTGATGGTCTTAGAGAGGTTACTAATATGCTATTTTTTGGCTGGGGTTGGGGAAGTTGTTATCGATGGATAGCACCTACTATTTGTGGCAAAGAGTACCAGAGATCACTGAAGGAAGAAAAAGGTGACCTCCTAGCTTTTAAGTGACGTTATCTGCCCAAATATTTATGTATAGATGTGGAAATATGCATGCAAGCTTGGGAGTTTGCCTATATAAAATTCATACATGGCTTGGCATGGCAAAAAATTGCCCTGACCGGAGCCAGTGCTAACTCAGAAGCTGAGCGTGCCAGGGAATGGGAGGTTTGTTGCATTTCTTCATTGATCCACAGTCCTTCCTGCAGGCTTTGCTTGCTTGTGCGTATGCATGCGTTTTTCTGTTTTCAAAAAGCACGTGGATGTCGACACAAAACACAACACAGGTGTGGGGGAAGGAGGACATCTCATAAAGCTGTTTCCGTCAGCACCTCTGTGCTCTGCTGTGGGTGTCATGAGGCAGGATAGGAGAGGGATCACAGCATCCATGTGAGTGGAACTCGGAGCAGAAGCCTTAGTTGGTGAAATGCAGTGAGGGTAAAATTCTGCACTGTAGCTGGAGATTGCTGAGCACACGCTCCACTAGTGGTTTTTCAATCTTACAGTAAGATTTGAAAATGCAGGCTAACTTACACAGTAATGGCCTTACAAGGACCATAAATTCTTTTCAGAAGTGTAATATGGTTTGGGAAAGACCTATGTTTTTTGAAAATTGTTACTTCATGTGTTTTGTTTAGAATTTCTCTGCTACCAAAATTTGTATTTATTTATGAATAATTTGGAAATCTGGAAGTCAACAAGCCCAAATGGATTTTGAAACATCTGTGGTGTTTTGAAGACATAGAGAAGTAAAAACAAGGCTGATTGTTAGTTTATTCTTGTCAGCCTAACCCTGTTCGTGTTCTCCTGAATTGTGTAATGGGCAAGGAAATATTACTAAAAATTCCAGCATAATAGCAAATCAGTTTGGGGTTATGGTTGATTTTTTTTAAAACTTAGATGTTTTCAAGGCTCGAGGAACCGAATGTAGATTATGTGTATTTTTTTAATTCAGATTTTTGTTTGTTTCTTTTTAATTTGTTTTGAATTTTAATTAAAGTTTGGCATGTGGAAAGAAAGGGGGAAGAGAAAGCTCAAATTACTTTGGACAAGAACTTCAATGAGCGCAAATGACTTGTCACTTCTTAATTATGACAATTTACAGTAAACCTACTGCCTCTGCTAAGCTACAGTTTTCTTCATGCCCCACTAGTGGGAAATCTACCAGTTTACACAATGGTGTGTTTGCTTTTTTACAACATCTGCAAATCCATTTATACATCTGCTCATAAACTTCCTTTTAAACAGTTCTAAAGAAGTTTTTGGGTTTTGCCATCTGTACCCTATTTTCTACAGGTTTTACGGCTGCCTGGTGAATACTTGAGACTTCTGTGCCTCCCGTCTTTCTGCAGTTTTTGCATAGGCAGAACTACTGCTGTAGAGTTAATAGCTTCATCTGTAGACCACAGAGACGTGGTATCGGTAGTCTTCAGGGACAGGTTGATAGGTCGTATTATTTCCAGCCCAGCCTGGTTACGTCAGATGTGCTAAGGGTGGTGCTACTGGGCTGGTTATTTTCAACGTGAAGAAATGGGATGCTCGTTGTATTGGCTGCCACTGGGAACCGCACTGCAGGGAATACCCTTATGTTATAGGAGCAGAGGAGAGGAGGTGAAGGACCAAATGTGTCTTTGCATTCTCATTTATTTAGCTGTTGTTATATACGTGCGCTATCTTATTGTCTCTCTAGTGATGATTATGTGTCCAAGTATTAAGCTGCCATTAAGATGCGGAAGGAAATGGGGGTTTTCTACAGTGCCTGCTGGTGGTGATGCTACAGTTCCATATCCTGATGATATATAAAAAGCAATACATTACCATTTAGTCCAAAGATGAACAGATAAAGGTTGACACTAGTACCATTTTAGCAGCCACTGTGGTTCACTTACATGCCTGGAAAGAGCTTTGTAGAAGTAAGCACATGGAAACCTTCCTTCACTCTGCTACCAGTACTCACTTTTTGGTGGGTTGTACAGGAGACAGTACTTCTTGAAGGTGTACTATAGTTATTCCCGTGAAATCCCATAATCTATTACACAGAAGGATATTCGTGACTGCAGTATCACATTAACAGTGTACTCGTTCATGAAAGATGTAGTCTTCAAGTGTATGTGCTGTATAGGATAGAAATGCATTATTCTGGATCATCATTGTTAGATAAAGATTAGATCAATTTTGTTTCTCATTCAGTAGTGTTTTCAATGCTTCATTAAATGACATTGTCTTCTAGGAATTTTAGGCTTCTGTCAAATTTGAAATTTTAGTAAACAACCTACTTAATTAGAATATGTTTAAATTTTACAGATGAGAGATTTTAGGAATAACATCTGTGTGCTGTCTGGTTTCCTGATTATCATCAGATACTCTAGTTTTTACATCACTTCTAATATAGAATGGCACAGCTACTAAGTGGAGTCCTGGGAGGGGTGATATCTGTTGTTGTAGTTACTAGTCTTGATGAACTGTGATCATTGGCAAATTTGCATCTTTTTCAAGTGAGGGGAGTTGACCCTGGCTGGATGCCAGGTGCCCACCAAAGCCACTCTGTCACTGCCGTCCTCAGCTGGGCAGGGAGAGAAAATACAACGAAAGGCTCCTGGGTTGGGATAAGGACAGGGAGAGATCACTCACTGGTTACCGTCACGGGCAAAACAGACTCGACTCAAGGAAATGAGTTTAATTTATTACCAAGCAAATCAGTGTAGGGTAATGAGAAATAATTCAAATCTTAAAAATACCTTCTCTGCAACCCTCCCTTCTTTCCAGGCTCACCTTCGCTCCCCATGTCTCTCCCTTCACCCCCCTCAGCGGTGCAGGGGGATGGGGAATAGGGGTGCAGTCAGTTCACCAGAGATTGTCTCTGCCGCTCCTTCCTCCTCAGGCGGGGAGGGCTCCTCACACGCTTCTCCTGCTCCAGCGCAGGGTCCCTCCCACGGCAGACAGTCCCTCACAAACTGCTCCAGCATGGGTCCCTCCCATGGGGTGCAGCCCTTCAGGCACAGACTGCTCCAGCATGGGTCCCCCATGGGGTCACAAGCCCTGACAGCAAACCTGCTCCAGCATGGGCTCCTGTCTCCATGGGCTCACAGCTCCTGCCAGGAGCCTGCTCCAGCACGGCCTTCCCACAGGGTCACAGCCTCCTTCGGGCATCCACCTGCTCCGGCGTGGGGTCCTCCACGGGCTGCAGGTGGAGATCAGCTCCACCGTGGACCTCCATGGGCTGCAGGGGGACAGCCTGCCTCACCATGGTCTGCAACACAGGCTGCAGGGGAATCTCTGCTCCAACACCTGGAGCATCTCCTCACCCTCCTTCTTCATTGACCTTGGTGTCTGCAGAGTTGTTGCTCTCACATCTTCTCACTCCTCTGTCCAGCTGCAATTGCTGTTGCACAGCAACTTATTCCCTTTCATTATCACAGAGGTGCTACCACCATCGCTGAAGGGCTTGGCCTTGGAGCTGGCTGGCATTGGCTCTGTCAGACACGGGGGAAGCTTCTGGCAGCTTCTCACAGAAGGCGCCCCTGTAGCCCTCGCACTACCAAACCCTTGCCACACAAACCCAGTACATCAAGTGTTGGCAAAAAAATGTTGAAACAAATTGAAAGCTGTAGGTTTGCCTTGTTGCGCCTAATCGTTGGAATGAAGTTCTAGTAGTGTTCATCACGTAGGATTAATGAAAAAAAAAATCGATCAGTCCTCCCCATAAAACCTGTTTTCATAACTTAATAAGTATTGTTTCTGGATATAATTCCGGAAGAAAGAATTCTTACAGTTGACTTAGAAAAGGAGCTCAGGTTGGCTAACACTCAAAATTTCACAGGCAGTTCAAGTGGTTACCTGGAATACCTGATCCTCTTGCCTCTGGACACTGGATTGATCAGAAACTTCCTCATCCACTGATGCTTCAGCTCTGCAAGTGAACATGGCAGTTTATAAACAATTACAGGACAAAGTTCTTGTCCCAAAGCCTGCAATAAAAATCTGCAGTACTAGGCTGCCAGCCTTGTTGCATTTTGTAAATGGATGGTGTGGTGTTAGCCTGAGTAGAGTGTAAAGCAAAGAGAAAACTGGAAGTGAGTAGCTGGCAAAGGAAGACTGAAGTAAATAATAGTAATAAAAGCAGAAAGCGACATAGCTAGAGACCCTATTTAGGCTTTCTAAGCGCAGGGTGGTGTGGAAAGATACGTGAGTGCATAAGGAAAGAACAGTCCTGGCAGGTGGAAAAGAGAAGGGGCAAAGCATGGATGAGCGTTTAGTTGGAGATTATGCTGTGCAAGCATCAGCATGTTTGAACTTTGGAAGTGAGAAGATTGTGAAAGAGGCAAGGAAGCAGAGAATACATTTGAAGAAAAATGTGATGGGCTGCCTAAGAAATAGGGAGAAGAAACCAGATGATCTGCAAATTAGATGTCTGGATGACTCTTCACAAAGAATAATTTGTTTTAGATTTGATGTTACTCTGCTTTTATTGGAGAAATGCAATGGGTGGTTGGTTGGCATCAGCTGGAATCTGGAATGAAAAAGGGTCTGTAAAAAAAAGTGACCTCATCCTTAAGTAAACCTAGAATCTGCACACGTTGTAGATTTAGAGAATCACTGGTAATAACATTCACTTGCATTTTCATCCTCCGCTCTGAGCATGGATGCCAGTGTGGTTTTTTGGAGTACAACAGTGAGATTTACAGTATACCATTTATTGCTCTTTAGCACCCTTGCTTCCCTGTACCTCCAGCTCCTTATGTGGTACGAGGATGTCAGCAATGCGATGTGCAACACCTGGTCAGGAACACAGAAGAGGACAGCTGGAATTGTGCATGTGGCAAATGCAGACTCTTGAATGTCCATTTTTTACTAAATAGGGCTGTGATGCTGTTTCATTTGGAATGAATTTCATTGAAGTAGGTCATTCAAGTAATTATCTCATGGTACTCCTATTCTGTAGGTTTCTTCAAAACCAGTAACATTCCAGAAGGTAAAAAGGATGACCAGTATTTTGCTTCACCCCTTTCTTTGAATTGTAATTTCTTTTCAGGAAGTTACAAGTATCACAAGAATGGTACAAGTACAGTTAACCTATGGGAAATACCTGGTTTCAAAGGATATTTTTTTCCTGACTTCTCTTTGAAAATGATAATTTTCAATAAAATGCAACTTCCTGCTAGCAACAAGCTTTCAAACTTGGAAAAATTGCAGTAAGAATTTCCATTTAAAAAGTTTCATTTTTCATTTAGCAGAATTTTTCTTCTTTAAATACAATATTTTTTGCTAAATTACTTTTTGAACCTCTAATAGAATTGAACTGGATTTCATCTGAATTATGAACTTAATTTCCTGGAAGTTCATTAGAAATATGGTAGGGAAATTTTTACTTTATTTGTGTTAGAAGTCTAAAGTGTCAATGTTCCCAGGATCCCTTTCACTTTCCCGTTTGGTGCACAGGTTCAGAGCAGAACCTGTGTTTTTTTCTGCTGCGGTTTTGTAATTTTGCAGGAGCCCTGCTTCACTCTCTGCATTACTCGGACCACAAAAAGCATTTTTTTTTAAAGGGAGGAGGGAAAAGGAATGAAGGAAAGGACAATGCAGGTGGGAAGGCAGGCATTGCACAATCCAGGAGAGCGTTAAGTGAAAGAGTTAAAAGATGACTGGATTTGTATTTCAGGTTTCTCCCTGTGAGAAGTGTCGCTGTGAAGCCAATGGTGAAGTGCTGTGCACTGTCTCAGCTTGTCCCCAGACGGAGTGCGTGGATCCGGTGTATGAGCCCGATCAGTGCTGTCCTATCTGCAAAAATGGTGAGTGACGGCTGCAAAACTAGAAGGGAGCTTCTGTCGGAGAGATCCATGTCGCTCTGTTCCCGTTATGAAAAATAATTGCAATATTTTCCTTCTTCCCCAAATGGAGACGGAGAGGAGTTGCGTGTGGGTGGTGTCTTACCGGGGTGAGGAGTCAGATTTCCCCTGGACTGGGATGAACTCGATTATGCCCTACAGGGATTTGTTACCCAGGAGACAATTAGGATGTTAATACCAGATATTCATGTGGCTTCTGGATATAAATTTTGCAGGAACTCATCGTGGATTTGGTTTATATAGGCACACAGAATGGTACTCAGGCTCTTCGTGTTATCCATCTTTCAACATGAGCAGTAAAAGTTACTTTTGTTCTCCCTTCTTATTTATTCCCCTTTCAGTGATTCTTCTCGTCTTTTTTTTTTTCCTGAACCAAATAAAATGTACCTTATTGAGCTCATTTAATTTTCATAACTAAATGAATTAAACCCCCAAGTTTAATTGAATATTTTTTGTAGCTAAATTAGACAGAAAGTCTCTGTACTCCCAGCAAGGGCTTGCATTAGCTCAAAGCCTTGGTCTATTTAGAGGAAAAAAATTACATGTCACACTAGCTCATCACTTATAAAGAAGAAATGATAATTTATTAATAGCAATGAAAGCTGCAAAATCTCAAGTGAAATTATATTTAAAATTAAAAAAGACAAAATATTCAGATAATTTGCGGCTATATATTATTTCTCTAGAATAGGTAGGTTCTTTTACATTAGCTAAACCAAACTGATTAAAATGGTGGAAAAGCTAGTCAAGGAGAGAGCATACAGTGTATGCTTTCCGCAAATTCAACGGTAGATGATAAGGGATAGTTAATTGCATTGGAGGAGTTTTATTTGTATGGGTATAAATGTAATTGCTTCACATCCCTTAATTGGTTGTTACAACCCTGAAGGAATTTGTTCACAGCTGTACAGCTTAAGGGCACTCTGCTTTTGGAGATGAGGACAGGCATTTTTTGAGGCATTTAGGGACAGTTCCTGAGAAAGGTTGAATTTGAGAGCTGGTAGTGTCATAGCTAGCCGGTCCAGAGGATGCTTTAGCACTTGTTTGATGGCAAGAGCCTTCCTGACGTGCCCACAGGCGTTTTTGTGTGCACCNGAATTTGAGAGCTGGTGGTGTGATAGCTAGCCGGTCCAGAGGATGCTTTAGCACTTGTTTGATGGCAAGAGCCTTCCTGACGTGCCCACAGGCGTTTTTGTGTGCACCATGCTCTGCTGCAGTTCCCCAGGTCGGAGGGTCTCTTGGCGTGGAAAAGGTCTGTTTTCAGTGTCGGGGATGCGGTTACAAGCATGATGCGTTAAGTGTACATAGTCTTTCCCACTGAATTTCTCCAGTGGTGTTAACACTGTTTGGAGCTGGATTTGACTTTCCATCGATGCATGTTCTCCGACGAGCATCAACATAATGCACAGCAATTGCCATCTCCCAGTGGTGGCTTGCCTTTGGATTAAGGTGGCACGGCAGCGTGGGGCTTGGCTGCTCACGTAGATCCCCTGACACTTTTCCCAGGGCCTTTTTAAAAAATTGTACATAAAACAGCCTCAGTTGTGAGGAGGCTGCCTTTTTCCAGAGCGCTAAAGCTGAACTACCCAAGTTTTGCCTGCAAGAAAAGCATGGTACTGTCCTCAGTGTCTGAATCCCCAATATTATTTGCCTGTTCCTTGGGTGTAACCACAGGCTGGCATCCCTGACCCAGTTTAAGACCAAGGTGACCAGAGCTGCCTGTTTCCAGTGAGCTGTACTGTCACTTCTCTGCATATCAGAGAACCAGGAGTGGCTTTCCTTGTTAGCTTTTAGATGAGGAAAAAAGACGTTAACAATAACAACAAAACCAAGATAGTTCAGAGGAAGCTCAACTTTTCTGGTTCAGCAGCTTTGGTAAGTATCACAAATAAATTTCTGAGGAATCCTCTCTATCTGGGGAGTGCATTTTAAAAACAACACCAGGACGTTTGCTTTCAGAGCTTATTTTAAAGCATGGGACACGCACAGTTTACAAGGAACTTCAGTGAATTGCTGGATGTTTTTAATGAGATTGGAGCAAAAACCTAGTGAGCTGGAAAGTCTAGCCTGCCTCATCCTCTCGTTTTCAAGCCTACTGGAACAAATGCACTGTGAATGTGAGTCGGGGAAACAATCATGGCCTTGTGCTTCAGGGTTGATCATTGCCGCGATAACATCAACGACATTGTGTTAGTGACCCAAAAGAGTGATGTACAGGGAGCTCAGCCCTATGACCTGGGCGACGGGAAACGTGGAGCTGTGGAAAGCATTTGAGTGGGGAGACTGCTGTCATGCTCTGCATCCCACCCTTGGTGTGGAGCAAGGAGTGGGAGGTAAAGTTTGGGTTCTCTACATTTACTGACATTTGTGTGTTAAAAATGCACAAAATCCAAGTCAGATTTCCCTCCCTTTCCGGGCACTCCGTAACACGTAACGCTTTCCCGACTTGCCTGGCCTGCACATTGCTGGCCGTGGACCAACAGAGTCAGGGCTAAGCAACTACATCCATCACTGGTAAGACTGCACACAAATAACTGATTAAGAATTATGGAGGAGATCTAGTGAAACCCTGCCATTATTAGAAATGAATGAATTCAATCTCTTGACAGGTGTGAGACACTGTGCTTTATCCCTTGTGGGAAGGTGGCGTTGTAGTTGACTTCCCCAACCTGATTGCACAAAAGTGCTGGCAACCCTTCAGATGAGGGATGGATGGGTAACTGCCCATCAGGCTTGCACAACTGCATGCATGTATAGGTACAGACTTACTTTGAATGTAAGAAGTGGTGAATGGAAAGCTTGCAGAATGAAGAACGGTCTAATGTGTAGGTTTTAATAGCATTTTGTATGATATCCCAACTTTCAAGAAGGAGCCTCAGTACTCCCATAGCTGCAGATGCTGTGTTGTTCTTTGTGGGCAGGGACAGGGAGTACTTTTCAGAACAGACGCTTCTTTAAAGTAGTCTATAGAAAGGGTAAAAGGTGACACCTCACTGAGAAGATCTTGGGGTGGGGAGAATTTTCCTGCTTTTTATGTCTCAAGTGGCCGCAGCTAAGGGAGCTGTTTTGTGTTTACCTATACACATGTCCTGCAAGGAAGCAGGGTGGGGACAGAGGGCAATAGAGGAGAGGCTTTCTTCTTGTGTAGGTTGACATGTAGAGCTTCATGCTTTCAGCAACCAACAGCAGCAGCAAGAAAAACATCCAGAAAGTTAAATCTGACATCAGAGCATTGCATTAAGTAACAGGTGCCCAATTCAGATCTCCGTCCTGCTTTACAGTGCCAGCAATGTAGTTAATTCTGTGGAAGCTGTCCGCGTTCGCAGCGATATCAATAAGCTCAGAATTGGGTACAGACGTTTCTACAGTTTGTATGGAGTGGAGGGTAAAGATAATAGGCATACAATTCCCTTTCCATTAGGAAAAGGCTGGACACTTGTCACTGATTTGTTTGAGGCAGTGGGAGGGGGTGTTGGGTAATACTTAAAGTGAAATATCTTGCTAGATTAAATTACCTTGGTTGTCTGTTCCACTTCTGTTTCCACTATTAGAGCCCTAATAGGCATACACAGCTGAATGCCGCTTTGCCTGAAGCATGCAGCTGTGAAGCTGTCGATGGAGTTAAGGGTGGCCCTGCTCCTGCTGGTGTCTCTGCGGGAGGATGAGATTAGACTCACAGCCCACATGGAACCTGGACGGGGAGGCATGGTCGCTAGACCAAAAACCTTTTGTTCTAAGGTCCTCCAGAGATTTTTATTTCATTATACGGCTGAAAGATTGCCCCAGATAAGATGAAGCTGATCCTGGCGCCTTCCTAGCATTTATCTGTCTGTGCAGCAGTGTTGTTTCTGTGACTGCAGCAGGGAAAGCTGAACTTCTCCTGTCGGCGAAGGCTCGTAGCTGCACGGTTGGAAATAAAAGCACTGATGCCCGGGAAGTCACATCTGTTCTCAGGGCTGTAACATCCACGGGAGATGGCTTCTCTCTTCTCACTGACCATGCAATGGGGAGCTTTTACTCTGGATGTCGTAATTTCAGGTGCCTTGAGTGGCATGAGTCAGGACTTCATTTCATATTTGGGTTCATAGCTATGGTTGAAATGTACACATCATGTGGTTGAAATGGTCGCTGCTAGTGAGGTGCAGGTCTAACATGATGTGGCCAGAGAGGTCGCAGTTTTGCATACTCGTGGTGTGACGTTGACTCACTGAAACTTGCTTCAGTACCTTTGTGTACAATTACAATGTTTAGGCATGGGGTGACTTGAGAGTGCCTCTGAATTGCAGGTGGGGACCTCCATCTGTGCAAGGGAGCTCTCAAGGGGTGGTGGGCGGGGGGAACCTGGTAAAGGCTGGCAGAGCTGCCGTCCCCTTCTGCGACCGTTGGCACAACAGGACTTTGTCTCACCATGGGACCTGAATCTATTAAAATATGGTGCTGGTTGAGGCAGCACCGTAGCCCCTGTGAGCTGTCATCCCTCTAAAATCCAGGTGGAGAGAAGATTTGTTGGGCTGAGGGACCTGTCCGGCCGTAACAAGGCTGAGGATGTTTATGACGGGAGGATAAAGGGAAGCTCCACCTCGGCAGCGAGCTGGCCGTTTGCTCTTCCCTGCAGCCCCAACTTTGGTCAAGCACCATGGAGAATCTCACCAGTAAAATTTAATGTCATTCTGCAGTTTGTTTAAGGAAAGTATGATATTCCTTCGACCGTGTATGCCTTGATCTCAGCAATGAAGAAAGTATAATAAAGCTGTCCAGGTACAAGTCAGGGCAGGACTATTGCAAACCTCAGGAATTTAGTTGCTGTGAAATTTAAATAAACAGTGCCTTTGATTGTCCTCCCTTGCTCTTTCTGTTTTCATTTTAAATACTTCTTTTCAGTCATGCTTTGGCAGCTAATTTATATATAGCAAAGAAGACCCAGAAATTTTAAAGCCTGAGAGTGGTTCTTCAGTCTACATTAAGGAAGGGATCAAATCAGATGGTCATGCTGGTCTCTTCTAGACGTAAAATATAGGAATAATAAAATGATTGTAAAGTCTAGTTTATAAGATTGAAACAGTATTTCATTTATTAAAAAAGGAATTTACATTAAAAAATAATAACCTAGTGAACAAGGAATAATTTCATACTGTTCCCAGTTCCACCCATACTGTATGCACCAGAGTGATTTGTTCCCTTCTGATGTGTTTAGTTCAGGCATTTGAACGCCTGTGTATGCAGGGTAGTTATTTGTCCCATGTTTCTGTGTGCGTGAGTCGCTTAGCAAAAACTTCTGCACAAACTTCCCACTTTCATAGCCTGTATTTCACAAAATGATTTCTAATATGGGACTGTTAACCAGGAAATATTAATGTTTCAGGGGGAAAACGCCATTAGTTGCATGAACAGCTATATGTGATTAAAATTGCCTAGTGAATATGCAGGTAGTTTGAAAAACTGTAGCAGCTAATTTGGCAGCTCTATCGAAAACAAAGAAATACCATACTTGCTTCTTTGTGACTGCGTTGGGCATTTAAAGTGGCTTCCAAATCTGGTAGGTGAAGCCAGTAAAGTAGGTGCAGTAGTTTTTCTTGTTGGCTTCTGCTGTGGATGAAGTTGAGAGGAAGTTCAGTCTGTGTTGTCTTAGTTCAAGGAATTCCTTTAGTCCCATTTAATCTCTCTGCTCACCTCTCATTTTCTGTCTCTACTCTGGGAGAGTTGGTGGCTACACAAGCTGCATGTGCTTCCTGTGCAGAAATCACAGAATTTTCTTCTGCTGCTGTTTTTTCCACTTAAATCAGAACCACTGTAAATAAATGTGCGTGGATTACCACTGCAAACTGGGCAGAGCAAAAAGTTGTGCCAAAACCACGTAGGCCTTGTCGTTTCCAGCTCACATACATGTGCATGCATGCACACACGTATGGGATCCAGTGTTACTTGGTATTTTCATGTTGAGCTGGCTAAGAAGCGCTGGGTGTTGTTATTTCTTCTAAGGGTATTTATTTAGTGTACATTGTTACATTGACAAGTTACATTGACTTCCAGGGTATATGATTTTTTTATCTCTAATGATAGAAAGCTGTCAGAGGATGAGAAGGATCTGTCGGAAGACGCGGCAGAAGTATCTATTTATATAGTGTATATGTATTTATTGCATATACACGTTGTGTGTTTATATGTATTATTTTTTTCACCAGGAAGCCAAAATGCTTTCATTTGGGTGTTCTGCTGTCAAAAGCCAGCAGTAAGTGTCCCTGAATGTATAGCATCCTGTCATTTTGCTCAGACACATGAGTACAATCAGAAGTTGTATTAGTCTTCAGTATTTAAAGTAGTAGGATTATGTGGAATAGCCTGTTAAACTGTAAACGCAGTGTATCCTATAAACTTTCCAGAACTCACTTGGCAATATTGTCTCATTACAGGCTGCTACGGTGAGCCTGAGAAGCGTTTCTTTGGCAGTCAGTTTTTCTCCTCTTACCTGATACTGCAGGCTTAACTCATACATCACAGCTAAATTCTCCTGTATCAGTCACTTTCATGGCAACTGCTTGCAGGGGGTGTCACTTTACTGTGGGTTGAAGCAAAAGTCAATGATGATGTGCTCTGAACAGTTGTTTAGCAGTGACGGGTCCCAAGTGAGTGTGGGAAATGAGCTGCCAGCTTCTTGTGGTGGAGTCAGAACTTCAGTGTGCCATAGCTGCTGGGTTCTTAAAAGATGTTTTGCTTCAGCTCCAGGAGCAGAAAGATGAAAATGCTGTCTTTGCTGATAGGAAACAAGAACACTGAAATTCTTGGATGGGGGAGAAGAGTAACCTTTCTGGCAACTTCCATGTATTTTAAAAAAACAAAACAAGAACAGAGAGGGAGGGGTCTGATGTGCCTTGCACGGCTCACCATGACACTTTCACCTATCTGCCATCCTGTGTAGTCTTGGTTGCTGGTTCTGGTTCAGACAGGAAAGCGCCTTCGTGCTAATGTCCATCAGGATATTGGAGTAAACCGTGTGCTATTGCTTGATTTGTCTTCTCTGACAGCTTCTCTTGCGTTTGGGGATTTGCTTGTTTTGTAGTGAATCAGCTAACCCGTGCTCCTCAAAATGTAGTCATCAGTTGTTTTGGGGTTTGTTTGTTTGCTTTGTTTTGTAAGTTCTTCATGTAAGAATTTTCTGAGTTTGTATTGCAGTTTTATTTACACACATATATGGAGGTAGGTTAAGATGTAAAAAAAAAAATCCCAGAGCTCACATTATGCACCCTTGCTCCTCCATGCGGTGCCCCCTCAGCATTCATTCTTAGATGTTTAAATAAAGTTCAGAAAACTAACATTAAGCGATTTGAAGTTTTTCCTATGTCCAGTCTTCTTCTTTATGCTGTTTGTTAGAGAAAGTATTCCCAGTATTAATTTTGCTCCCCCATTCTGCTATTGGTTGCCTATTTTAATTTTGTATGTGTCAGTAATTGAAATTGTGGCAAAGATTTGGGGGGGGGTGTGAGATTTCAAGGTCTGAAATACTTGTGTGTGTCTCGCTGTATGTGATATCCTTGGAATAATATTCCCTATCCGTAGAACACTATGCTGTTTGATTAAATTATGAGCTCTTAGATTCTGAAACGCTGTCTTGCTCTAGATTGTGTTACAGTGGGTTAATGCGTTACCTGATGTTAGCTGAGCCACTGTCACTGCCGGCTTGAGCCCTCAGTTGTATTCTTTGCAAATAATCCTGTTTGTAAATAGAAACTATTTACTAGCTAGCTGCTACAGCAGTGATACAGTAATAGGGCTACATGTCTGATTAGTATTTTGCAGTGGGATTAAAAGGAGCAATGAAGAAAGATACATACCTTGTGTGTTTTGCTTTATATTCTTTTGGTTTTTTTCGTTGCTATTTCATTATGTTAAATGAGGCATCCAAGAGTTTGCTTGGCTTTGACGGGAGGTGGAGGCTTATATTGAAGTCTTGTGGTATGTTAGTATATTGGCACTGCATCCCTCTGATGATAAATGTTATGTTCAAAATGTCCTTTTACTTCCAAGTGCAGTGTAATTTTCTCTGCTTATTTTTCACAGGAAGTTAAGGTTTAGGTGTTAAGGAAGATGTGAATTGATCCAGGTGACTTACTGACTGATGGAAGCAGGGAACTGGCTGATTTCATTAAACTTCGTTTCTTAACACTTTGCTCTTCTATGGTTTGTGCTTTGCAACCATGATGGCCTTTCCACGCAGTGCAGGATTCCTAGTGCAAGGTCTGCCTTAACTCCCTGTAACTCCTCAGTCTTTGGGATATGTCTTAGGTGAGTGTGACACTAATCTCAGAAGTTTCTTCCAGTCCTGTTTGAACTGTATTTGTAAATGAAGTCCAGATCTGATGAAGAACAGGAAAACCTGTTCCCTTTCCTAACACCAGTTTGACCAGGAGCTGACTTGTACACCTCTGCCTGTGTTTGGAAAAGGATTATGAAGGAAGGGGAGCGATGGGTTCATAGGGGAGAGGCTAAAGCCTCTGGGGTTTATTAGTATCTGTAGAATTGCAGTGCTTATTTTTCTTGTTGCTTTAAACAGCTTCTTACTGTTTGAAACTACCACACTGGGGAACTTCCCTGTGCTGTGTGCTGTGAGAGTCCTGAATTAAGTCCCTGACGATTACCTTTGCCCAGCAGGCCAAACACCTTCATCAGCTGGAAACTCCAGTCCTTTCCTAATTTAAAACCTTGATCTTTAAGTTGGAAGCAGCTTTTACTTCATGAACCTCTGGATTGCTTCCATGGGGGTAATTATCCATGCAGTTTTACTTCCTGGAGCATGTTCAGCTGTACAGCAGTGATTACAAAAGAAAAAAATAACACCAACAAAAAACCAGACAGCTTTTAAGTAATTCCTTACCTTCACCAGCGCAATTACCATAATGATTAGCATTTTAAAGCTGATAGGCAACCAAAACCTTTGATTGCTATTTTCATTTAGCAATCTTTAACTTTAATCTGTTAATACTTATTTTGGGGTGTTCTTTGCTGCCTGCACTGGTGCTAGTTAAATTTGCATTAGAGGAGTGACTTGCTACTGGAAAACATCACTTTCTTCTAAATGCCCCATTCTTTTGCTGAGGCTTCAGCTCTGTTTGCTTGTTTATGTGCCAGTAGCCCTTGGATGGGAGGCCTACTAAAAAGTTGCATGCATAAATCCAACTTACCATACAGTCTTGGAGATGATGAGTATTTTTCTCCTGCATAATTTCTTCTTGCGTTGCGACACATCGCTGTTGCACGCTGATCACTGACTACCTTTCTTTGACGTATTTGCAAGCAGCAAGTGACACAGTTTATCACCTGCAGAAAAGATAAGCATATCTTCACTGCATGCTCACCCAACATGTGATTTAATTTTTTTTCTTTTCCAATGGGATTGATCAGATGGAGCAGTGGCAAGTAGAAAAGGACAAACAATGCATTGTAACGGGACTCAAAATACTATTTGGTAAATAGCATTGAATAAAGAAGATCTATATCCAAGCAATTGCTTTTGGGCCTCTTGTGTTTGAAATACTTGCCTGCAATTTTATCTCCTTTTTCAAAAGTTGTTCCACAAGAGTGTGGTGTTAATTGCTTTTCCCTGAAAAAAGTAAAGGTATTACTTCGTATGCTCCAAAATAGTTCCTATTCCTTTCTGACAGTATGATCTGAAGCCCCCTCAAACATTTTGTGTTCGGAAGGGAAACCAATGGTTAAGCTGTGCGGTTTTGAGATACGCGGTGAGTTAAAGGTAGAAAAGGAAGAAGGAGTAGGGACTGTTAATGATATATTATGAAGTCAAGTAACAAGACAGCACATTGGTAAACGAAATTAAGCAAAACCATATGTCAGGTAGTGAAAGAAATTGCTTGGATATTTTGATGACCTCTTGTTAAGATTTCTGCCAAGTGATTTTAGTTAAATATCAATGTGAAATGCTGTATGTAAACATCTGTCAGGCTTCATTAAAAAAAGCTTGCATTTATTAGAAGTATGCTATTATATAAAGATTGTTTCCTTGCACCTGATTTGTGTACTCTTCCGTGTTTGCTGAGCACTCAACAAGAAGAGGTTGCAGAAGTACAGAGAAGAGCAGCAAGAAAGCTGAATATTCCCCTGGGAGAACAGATGAGGTCTCTTGTAGTGATAGCATGTGAATTAAAAATCACATGATAAAGGGTGACGCTGAGGAAGAGGGATAGTACCAATGAAAATTTTCCCGGGTCTTACAATACCAAGTTAAGGGAGAAGCAAGAAAATCAAAAGGCATTGTACATAGTAAGGTCCTTAATGCATCATGTAAATGACCCGTGAACACCCTGCAGAAGGTAGTGCTGATACACAGTTTCTTAGGATTTAAATAAAGAGTATATATTTGATTGAAGGAATAAAATAACTTAATCAAGCTATGATGAAACTGCTTGGAATGACATGCTGTAGAACTGAGTAGAAGCCTGCTTATAGGAGTTCATTTTCACATGAGCAGAAATGTAATATTATCGTTTCCTGCTGTACACATGTTTGAATTTCCTTTTTGAACTGTCTCTTTTTAAAGCACTTTACACAAAAATGGTTTGGCTATCTTGACTTTAGCCCAGCCAAATCCATCCTGGAAGTGCATGTACTTTCTGGAGTACTGTGTCCAGTTCTGGGCTACTGAACTACTGGAAAGAGTGCAGCAGAGGGCTACGAAGATGATTAAGGGAGTGGAGCATCTCTCGTATGAGGAAAGGCTGAGAGAGCTGGGTCTGTTCAGCCTGGAAAAGAGAAGGCTGAGAGGAGATCTGATCAATGCTCACAACTATCTAAAGGGTGGATGTCAAGAGGACGGGGTCAGACTCTTC
>VZSC01010751.1:14624-63707 GCA_013398225.1 Steatornis caripensis
TGAACAGCCCCAGGGCTCTCAGCCTCTCCTCACAGCACAGATGCTCCACTCCCCTCACCATCCTCGCTGCCCTCCTCTGGGCTGTCCCCATCCATTCCCTGTCTCTCCTGAACTGGGGAGCCCAGCACTAGACCCAGCCCTGCAGATGCGGCCTCCCCAGGGCAGAGCAGAGGAGCAGGATCCCCTCCCTCCACTGCTGCCCACGCTCTCCTCAGTGCACCCCAGGACCCCCTCGGCCTTCCTGGCCCCGAGGGCCATGGCTGGCTCACGGTGACCCTGCTGTCCCCCAGCACTCCCAGGTCCTTCTCTTAAATTACTTTGATAAGTGTTGATACTAAATTCCTTGTGGTAAAGTTTAAATAAATAAATAAATAGCCATTTCTGACTGGGCAATGGGTGTGAACAAATCGATAGATCTGGATGGAAGGATTAAATAAACCCTACTAGCTGCAGGAAAAAACCCTCTGATTTCAGTTGTCAATCCAAATTGAATTCTAAAGCTTTTCAACTATCTTAAGTTGGTCTAGTTGTGTGCTGTCGCTTCATAAAAGTTTTACATTCAATTTAAAACATAAAAATACTGAAAGGATCTTTTTGTTTATTTGGAAGCTCTGTCGCAGAGCATTTCAGAGCTAATGCACCATTTCATATTGCAACCGAGGATAAGAACCTTGTGCTTTCTTTGAGTGTCAGTCCTTGCCCCTTTCCCCTATTATTTGGGGAGAGACATAATTTGGTTTCTCAGGGTTTTTTATCTAATTGTGAAGGAAAAGAGTTTTCCATCACCTAGTGGGGAGTTTCATTAGTTCTTCACTGCTTAACTGATGCAATTTCTGTTGGCCTCTTGCTATCCTAACAAGGAGGGATGTGAACACAGCCATTTATAACCTTGTCCACCCTCAAGAAAACTGGAGAGGTCTCTGCTCTAAGAAAAGCCTTCTAGGCTCCTGATGCCAGTCTGCAAGTACTCCATATTCATTGTGCATTGTCTAGAGCTTTGCCTTTCAGTAGCTGGATGCTCCTCCTCTATAACTGCAGCTGAAATACTGCCTCAGAGCTGTCTTGGCTAGAGTAGGATCAGAAAATGGGGAAGACAAATCCTTGGTGATGCACAGGATTTTTCAGTGTTTTCTGTTGTCTTTGTGAAGCGGAGGAAAAAATGTCCCATGGTAGTACATAAAAGTCAGCCTGAGCTCTGTGAGGCAGAACGAAAGCTAGGTTTTCATATAAAGACAGGGGAGATCTTGCTTTGTGGGTTGGTTGAAGCTGACGTAGTTCTTGAGGATCAGAAGCAATCTGTAAGTCCTTTCTAAATGGAACAGTTCTTGACATTCCATTATCATTATTAAAGAAGAAAAAAGATTTAACGTCTGTAGAGGTAGACAATTTTGAACCAGTGCTGTTGGAGCTGTTTAGAAGTACTGATATCTCTGTGTGTGATGTGCGCACTTCTGTGAGACATGTGTTTGCTTTTGCCCAGTAAAAATAAAGCAAGTTGGTTACTGTTTAATTCTGAAAATGTAATGGCAAAATTATCTTAGAACTATTCAATGATCATTCAGCTATTCAGATTTTATTTCTGTGCGGTTCACATTTATCACATTTATCCACCCTGTCAATGTTAATATTCATTACAATTGTTCTTCCTTTATATTCTTGGAAATGCGTTCTATACCAAGCATTTAGTTATTCCTGTATACCTATGTGTCTTTGCCAAAGGCTGTTGTGAATGCAAAATTTTAAATTCGTTCAAGGCAAGACTGGAAAGGTTCATTGAAGAGCGGTTTGTATCAGGCATAGAAGGTCCTCAAGATGGAAATAACCTTTGAGGTTGCTAGGGTATTGAAGGAAAACTTATCATATTGTAGTCTTGTTCATTTGTACTCTTCCTTGGTATCCATTTATAGCTATTTCTGGAGATAAGAGACAGTGCTAAATGGACCTTTGGTCTGAACCATTATGACCTTTCTTATATAGTCCTTGAAATAATAAAACACATACTTGTGTTTCAGTTTGTTATCAGATTTGATTAAAGTGTTTTCATTAACTGAGCCCTGTGTGTATCATGAACACTGTTCTTAAAAGAAAAAAAGATGGAATCATAGGGTTGACCAGACATGGTTGAATCATGTTGATATAATGAAGAGGTATGCAGGTCAGATGCCAGTGTGTAAAGCCTCTTGTAAAGGCTTACGCCTTTTAAGACCAGATGCTTTACATGTGGGAGGTAATTGGCTGTATATTTAAAAGTTGAATTTGGAGGAACTAATTTTAAGAAATTTAACTTTTGTGCAAAATGGGGCCCTATTTTTGTTCTTCTCCACCTTACTCTGTGCACGCCTGACCTGTGGGTTTTTTCCCACTAGGAAAAAAACGTTTAACCGTTCCGCATATCTGAGAGCAGGAGCTGGATAGAATTCACTTTGACTTCCTTGTGTCATTCATTAACCACCACAAAGATTTCCACAGAGGCAATGCTTCCCTTTGTCTTATGTACACATTTGCTGTTGGGATCTATTTCTAACTAATTTAAGACCAAATTGGCCTACTTGCAGGAAAAAAAAATCCATCAAGTCCAGAAAAGATGCTTATCTTCCTGATTGCTGTTTCTGGAAATGAGTTTTGTTTTAAACGCAGGTGAATACATTAAGGATGAGTCTGGCATTAGAAAGTTGCAAGTAAAACTTGGATTCAGTGAAATAAGATTTAACTGATGTTTTGCCGGAAAGTCTGTTGAAGCACCCGCATCTATTAATCACATTGAAAATTCTCTCCATTATCCAAAATTATACAGTGTCTTCCTTCTCTAACTCCATTTAGTCTGTAGTAATCAAGGTTGAACTGTACCTGTGAGGAGCTCTAAAAGCAATGGTATGATAAGTATAAAAAGACAAAATGTTCTTTGTCCTCATTAAAGACTGTGAGCAGAGTGTTAAATAATATTAATGGCTGGGATTGTCAGTACTTAACAGTACTTTCCTAGTACAAGTGATTTTATTGATCGATACAGTCTCAATGTAACAGGGCAGATTATTCTACTGATTTTATCGAAACCTTAACTAAGTTTGTTAGTGTACCACATATCTTTAAATAGATCTAGATGATGATGTAGATTAAGAAAAGCAGACCACCATCCATCTTTTTTTGATCAGTTAATAACTTAAATCCATCATTGCTGCGACCAGCTCTTTTAAGATTCTGTTGTGCATACATGTTTCCTTGGTGGTACAGATACGTAGCTGGTTTTAGATCGCTGTGGATTTTAAAGAAGCATGGCTAACACATGCAGGATTGCATATTTGTTAAGAGGCCATAGAAAGCAAGAGAAAATGAGAAAGCAGAATAATTCTGTAGATAATTTAAAGGACAGCCATTTATTAAGAGTGTCTCTTTGCAGAGATGTTTCCTGCAGAAATATTTTTCAGGCACACTTAGAAACGTTACATGGTTTATGTTTTGAATTAAATTTTTTGCTTTCAAGTGGTGCTGTGTTGTGTTTTATGATTCGTATTTTTTCCTTCAATAATCTGTTTGGTTTTGCTGTATGGAATCATGCTGCATGAATTTCTCTCTCATTTCACTCTTATATGTTAGGGCTGATCAAAATACATTTTACTCAGTTAAAAGCAGAATTTGCATTAGAAGTCATGACAGGTTTAGAACGCATGTCTAAGTGCTCGTTCTCTTTTCATTGTACTATATATCATAATGCTATTCTAGCACATACTTTCACCCAAGTAAAGAGGAACATCAAACTGTACTGATTGTGTATTTATATACATTGAGAAATGGTCTCTGTCATGACATGCATATGCTCAGAAAAACTCTTAAGATATTTTAGGAGGAGGGAGAAAGAAATTAAGTTCTGTGCCTAAGATGTCACAGCCTGAGCTAGGGATGTTCAAACTCAGGTGCTGGCACAGTGCTGTGGTCACTATAGTCTGCTGATGGCCAATTGTTCTAATAGCTAAGATTCCTTCTAGAGCAACACAAAGCATGAGATACTTATTTCATTTAGGCATGATGAAACAAAAAATGGCCACGTTTCTTATCCTGAAGGCAACTCCTCATTTGGCATGTACGCAATAAATTTTCTTTTTCCTTAATAAATTTTTATTATGCTTAAACTTATTCGGGGGGGAAAAAAATAACATTTTTGTCCATTATAGCAAAGGAAAGAAGGAGGGAGCTGTAATTATTGCAAGCAGTCTTTATTATCACCTGAAGTATGGCAGAAAGACTCAGTTTCCCTCATCTGTTTAACCAACACACGGCATTTTAAACACATGTTCATTTCCTGCTCTGTGTTGTTTTACGTAAGCTAATTCTTATTTTCTGGTGTACAAATGACTATTGCTTTTTTAAATTGGACTTTCAAGGCAAGTTAAGTCTTAACAGCTTTTCTTCAAAGTTTGTTTGTAAAGTTACTTAATGAATTGCCAATGAAGGGAAAAACTTATTTTGTAGTGAAAGCGTGTTTTATTATTGTATGTGTAGTATAACACGCTATGCCCTGTTATAGTTGTTTGGTAATGTACGGTACTAAATTAGCATATAGTTTAGGCCTAGGTCTGCCAAATCATTGCCTTTATGCAATCTGATAGTATTCCTTTGCCTAAACTCTTTGTGTGACTGAAGGCCAATCGTTAATATTCTTTACGCATTTATAAACTGCATGTGAGGGCTGGTGGAAATGTTAATGAAGAAGTGAATAATTCTGTCTTTATAGCAGGATTTGAATTTGGGCATAAGGCACCGGCCACAATTGGAGGGGAGAGGAAGAAAAGGAAATTGAATGTATGCTGAATAGCTGAATACCATCCGTTCTGTTCTTTGGATGAAGAACTGATTCTAGAGGGAAAAAGTAGTATGGTATCATGTAAGCAACATTAAATAAATTGTTACACATAAGCAAGCTGAATTAAATTTTGATTGATTAACTTAGGCTGACAGTTCTTCACTTTGAAGTTCTTATGGCACACTTCAGTGGTTTTGTCTAACAGTGTTTGTGTCATTTAGCATAGAGCATTCTGTGGGGGGGGGGGGGGGGAACCAAACCAAAAACCCAACAAAAAACTGTGGAACTAATCACAGAGTTTTACCAGTAAGATACTGAATTAAATAAGCAGTAATTCTCGAGCTTCTGCTTTAGAGATGTTGCAAGGAAAGAACACAGGAACAGAAAAATTCTTCACAAGAAGGGCTGTTAAGAAGTAAGAGCTAGTCTGTAAGTAGCTAAGAGAGGTGAGCAGAGGAGGAGACGACTAGTTTCCCTCAAATAGGTTGTGGGAAGGTGGTCAGTGAGCCTTCTCCTTCAGTCCTGCAGTAAATTGGACTCTCCTGCAGATACAATTCCCTTGTGCGTGTTCCCTTTTCTTGGCTTTTACGCAGTCTGGCATGTCTCATTTCTGAAGGATATGTTGAAGGATTTCAGAATGAGCTAAGGGGAGAAGGTCCGGTGCTCATGGGTAGCCTAGGAGAATAACAAATGCTTGTTATCTTCTGCTGACGTAGTCTGTCTCCACACACTTCAGCACTGCCTGCCTTTATTTTAGTTTTCACCTGCTTATTGTCTCTGAAATCCAAATACAATACGGATTTAGTTAAGTATAAAAAAGCTCACTTTACTGAAACTGTTGACTGAATAATGTCTTGACTGAGACAGGCTTGAATTTAAATGCATGTACATTTACGAATAAATATGCATTTCTGAAAGATGCCTAAATTTATAATTCTGGTATGGATTTTACCTATTGACTTTAAAAACATGGACATTAAAATAAGGAACTTTACAAGTTTCTTGTTGTGATAAATACTATGAATTATATATAAGAAAATCATCAAGAAGTATTGATAAAAAAATTGAGTTTTGTGGTGCAGTTTCTTCCTTTTAATTTCTCATAACTATTGATGTCTTTATCTAATATACTTTTTCTTCTGTAGATGAAAAAAGTTTGCAGAAACAAAGCGTGAAGTAGAAGTAGAACCTTTAATTTCATTAGGCACATTGTAACTGGTGAAGATTAATGTATATATCTCTTGCTAATTCTTTTCAATTACTCGGTTCATATAAATTCCCAAACCTTGTTAATTATGCTGAAGTCAAGCGGTAATTTTTAACAGTATTTCTACAGCAAGGGAATTTTCCTGGTCTAACCTTGCCCTGCTGCAGAAACTCTCAGCAGATTAGGCATTCTGACTCTAGTCCATTCATTTTCAGCACAAGCCTAATTGCTGCCGACTGCCTGCCACAGGTACCCTGGTTATCGTACATTTCAGGGATGCAGGTTCTTCTGAGAACAAATGAGGAAAGATTAATTGTTTGTTTTGTTTCATCCCAAGAGAAATGTGGGAGCTTAATCAAGAAAAATAATTTCTTCTGTTGATTTGGCTTATTTGTGGAAAGGGATAATTGTATAGAGGCAGGCGTAGAGCTATGCATTTTGAAAGAAATTTTGCCATTTACCTACTTGGGAAGCAAAGATGCAGCAAAATGAATGTAACACAGCATTGAAATTGATGGGGATGGTTCACATTTCTCATAGTAAGTAATTTGGCTGCTGGGCTTTTATTTGAACCAATATTGCTAGGTGGTATTGTCATTTGTTTTCTCTGCTTCTTTGGAAATCTAATCAAGGAGACAATAGTAGGGGGAAAAATGCTTTTCCAAATTGTCCTTAATTGCTAGAGCACGAAGTGAGCTAAACACTCTGGTATTTGCAATTAAAGAACTTGTTTCCAGCAAGCACCATTAAATCTATCTTTCCCAATCTGATAAATAAGCTATCAAAGAGTGGAATAGATTAATTGAGAGCAATTAGTTCAAAGCTCAGTATAACAGTCAGAGTAAACCAACGTTATCAATGAATGCAAATTTTACATAAAGCAGTAAGAAGCACTGATGCAACGAAATAAAGTTGAGAGTAACGACTAAGCACAAAGGAAAATTTTATCTGCGGTACAGAAATTAGTCCTGTTTGTTTCTCCTCACAACAAAAGCACTAAAAGCCATTTCTTTTCAACGCCTCCGTTATGGTAATTTCAAATTGTCTTTGACACCTTTGCTATGTACGTTCCTCCTTCAACAGGCTGCAGGAAATAACAGACATGAGAAAATCACAGATCCTACACTTTAGAGCCAATCACAAGATTTACTCCAATTGCATCTAAAGCTCAAGAAAGCCCTGCTTATACTAAGTTTGTGTTTGTTACTGTATGGTAGACGTGGTAATCTCTAACCTCTGGTTTGTGTATGCCAATAACCAGTAACCCCTGCGTTTGGTAGAGACTTTAGCCTAGCACGTTGGATTTTGGTCCTTCTTTAATACAGATGGATGTTGTTAATGTATCTAGACATTTTTGATGAGTGTTCCTTTCTTCCAGTTGTCTGTGCATGCCGAATGGTATTGACCCACGTGGTGTAAGCATCATTCTGCATATGGGTCCTCTGGATATTTCCCTTAATGACAAACTATAGGGAAAAATGCCTGGAAGGTCCCCTTAAGTGCCAGCTTTTCACTTTTTGAGAACAGGTGCACGGCATGAGGAGAAAGCCTCTCTGTCACCTTAGATATTGAAATAAATTTATAGGCTTTGAGTGTTAGTATGTTCAAAGAAAGTATTGCGTGTTCATTTGGTTGTTGATATTTGCTGTGTATATAAATCTTTGGAGTAATATGCTCCATCAAGAAGAAGGCAAGAGAGGAAACAAGTAGCCTGCTACTCGCTAAGCAGACTAATTTCTAAGTCAGTTTCTACAGAACTGCCTTGGCTAGGTAAGTTGTACCCCTGCTGTGTGTGTTAGCATCACTTATGTAAACTGACAGCGCAAATATACCAGCTGCCACGGCTGTTAGAACTGCTCTCTCAGAACAGCAGTTTGTGTGGTGCATCCCTGGCCTTTACAGCAGCAATGTGGCTGGAGTCTGCTTTTGTAGAATTACAGTTACAAAATGGTTGGATAAAAATCTAATTTCTTATGCTGTTGCAACCCACTGGGTATGTCTATTCTTGGAAATTGAAAAGGTCAGTGATAACTTTTGCAATAAAACCTGCTGAGAAAATGTCATTCCGATTGTGTGTATCTGACTGGGGGAGTTCATCCTCCATTTTTCAAGGGTCTTGGTTTTTATTTCTGGAATATCATCATCAGTAGGGAAATACAGTATTCGTAACTGTGGTGGTATGTTGTCGTGTCAGCTCGTGAACTGATGATAACAGACATGCTGCAACAGACGTAGCACTTTGAACACAGGTCATTTACAGTATTTTTCTTTATATCCTTGCTGGCAAGGCACTGGGAGATCACAGTTGTATTCTGAGTAACTGGTTTTCCAAGCAGCTTCCTGGTAACGTTGGCTTCTGGAAAATGTTCAGAATGTCCCCGAGGAATGATGAGGAAGTTAGATGAGTGAAACCCCTCCCAGTTTCTCCAGCTGTCTGGAGAACTGGGCTTCCAGTTCTCACAAGTGCGCTTCTCAGCATGGGATCCAGCTCTCCCACCTGGTTCAGCGGGGAAGATTCCTAATGTAAAATTTCAAAAGCACTCATAAAGGGAACAGGAGATTACGGAGGAGCAAAGACCATGCACAGGATTCACAATCAACCATCTTGCAGCCACCAGTATTTAAGCAGCTGTCTCTGCATTGTCCCATCAGATGTTTCTTTGTGCATTTGGACTCATTCAAGGTTGTGCGGTGATACATGCTAATAGTTTTGAACAGCAGCGTTAAATGCTGGAATGATGAGGACATGCACTGCAAGAGTTAAGTTAATATAGGGTATTGGGGTCTTCTTGTAGTACTGGAAATAAAGGTTAGTGGGGTTTGTGATGAATTTCTGCTCTAGTGATGCAGGAGGCTGTTGATAGCTGTGGTCCAGCGCAGATACTCAGGAACAGTATCACTAACAAAAAAGTACAGACAGCACTTCCTTGAACAGGTCTAGCAGCCAGGCTTGGCATCTGAAAAAAAATTTAATGTGGCCAAAAAAGAAAAAAGAATCCCGACTGCTCTAGTTTGGGTTTTGCCCAATTTTACAAAGCGGTGATGTTCACCAAGGAAGTCAGAGGGAAGTCCACCATTGGACCATTGATTGATGCTGAGATAGAGGACAGGCAGAGAAGCTGGGCTTGTTAGTGTGTGGATACAGACATCCAAATTATTTTCCCTGTAGCATACTGATCAGTTATGACCAGCATGTTACCATTTTTGTATTTATATCTTACCTCAACCAGCATGTTGCCATTTTTTTATCTATACCAGATTCTTTCAGTTTCTCGTGTCACTACCCATCTTACCACTTTTTCTCGTTGATTTTTTTTTTTATTCTGAAATTTCATTTTGTCACCTTGACTAGTTTATTCAACCTATGGATCAGTCATAGTGTTGTGTTCTGATGATCATGTGTTGAAGGCCACATCTGTGTCCAGTCAACAGAGAATGCAAGGGGTTTTGTAGACTTCAGTTCTACTAGAAATACTTTATGAACCCTTATACTATATCCATGCACTTTGATTTTGGGGCATCACTTCTGCAGTTATACTTGCACTGATGGCATACTCTCTTTTATTTGCTATTACCTGTTATCATGGAGTCTAGAGCCCAATTAAGCTCTCTGTATCACAGTTTTATAATGCTGTTCTATGCTTTCATTGAGGCACCAAGAAATGTGGCTTAAAATTTAACAATTTAACCTTAGCTTCAGGTGCCAAGGCTTACTTATAGGGTAAACCAGAGCCTTCAGGGGCAGAATAACCACTGGGAAGGAAGGGTACAACACGGCCTTTTCGCAAGTTCTTTTTGCATGGGAAACCCAGAGACTAAAATGCTTGTGCTAAAAATGAATAATAGAGGTAAAGAAGGTTGCTATCTAAAAATGCCAGAATATGTTATTTATGAATTCAAGATTCCCGATTTCACCCTCATTTGTGGACTTCACTGGCCAAAATTAAGTAGTTGTCTGGTTGCCGAGTAAGGAACATCAAGCAATTGCTAAGTGTGAAGATAACATCAAAAACATGGGATTTATAGAGAGCAGCTTGAAATTCTTGCAGTATTTTAATGTTATGATAATTTTAAACAGAAATCCAGACAGCTACGTTACTTCTGTTAGGGCGCTAACTTGCAATCTTGTTTGTCCTTTCCATAGCAGTCATCCCTCTTTCAATAACAAGAATGTGGAAAGTTTTAGCCAAATCAGAACATTATCTGCATAGCTGCTGTGCTGTGATAAATGCAGCCCTCCAACTGATGCTGCTTGTCTGCCATCAGCACAGAAGAACTAAATAAGCTTTTGCTGACCACGTTAGGATGGTCTCTTTTCACAAGTAATTGCATTATTCCTCACCTTTATCAAGGACTCCCTTGCCAGTGAGTTTTGGGAGGGACAAGTGTCAAGGAACAGAACAATAATGGAGTACCTGCGATTGAGCAAGTATTACATTGCTCCGTTAATTCTGTAAAAACTTGTCAGTTTGCCACCCAAATAAATGCCTAGAGTGCGTAAAACATGGAGAAGAGTGACCTCTAGAAGAAAAATCAATGGCAATTCATATTTCATATGTCTGTAATTGCTTGTGAGAGCATGGCAGCAGTTTGTTTATGGAGCAGCTCGTTCTACCAGGGATTGTTTCGTGACTTTTTCTTCTTTTCGGTGGTGATGCCTCTCCTGGACTGTGAATCACAGCCAGACGCAGCAATAGACAAGTTTTATTGGTGGAGATTTTTTATTATTGTTTTCACATTACTGTCTTTGGAATTGCTGTACCGTGCTCTGTTTGAACAAGTGCACCAATCTATAGTCACAAGTAAATCGTGTTCACAACTGCTTCCTTGGAAGGCTCCTGAAGCTGCTTTTTACCTTCTTTTAGTAGGCAAGGCTTTGTCCTCTGTGAAGTTACACATTTGCTAGTATATTAACTGTCAAACTGAATCCATTGTGTGGCCTTCATCTTTAAGCAATTTGTCAGAGAGGCAAGGAATTCTCACAGTGTGCTAATTTAAAGACAGAATTTTGAAAATATCTTTTTCCCCTCGCTTTGCTTTGCCTTTTTTTTTTCTTTTTTTTTTAAGAAGCTGTTGTAAGATTTCTATCCCCACTGAGGACTGAGATGTCATAGGGATAGAGAAAATGCTGCTCACTTTATGGATTACTGTTAGGTCAACAAAACTTTGGCAGCATTGATTAACTTGACAGTGAGTACAGCAGTACATTTATCACTTATGGCTGTGCTGTAGAAAATCTAATAAGAGGCAAACAATTCCCTTTAGAGCAGTAACAGGTTCACTGTGGCTAACAGTGCATGCACTGGAAATTTCTGACTTTAAATTATACCCTTGCTGCTAGTTGGGTCATTGACTCAAAACTACTGCACTTTCACTACTGTATTCTCTACTGTTAATTTGATCAAAATTGTTTCGGCTTCTGTAAAAGCGATGAAACCATATATTGGAGTTCATATAAACTCATAAGCATTTTTGAAGAAGGCACGCAGAAGAAGCTTGATCCAAGCTTCGTTATGTAGAAGGGGCAGCTGCCTGTTACAACTACGAATATTTGAGGTCTTACAAGGTTACAAAAGAAGAATTTTGAACTGTTGCTTGCAAATCTGCCTTTAATTCACCGATTTAAATAAACCCAAAACCCAAACCTATCACACAATTAGTAAGTTTCATTCATTGGTCAGAAGGACTGTTTTCATATGTGCAAATGTGTGCTTTATTAATTACCAGTAATTACCTTAAAAATTCTATACGAGTTGATTTATAGATACGTTCTTCCGGTTGTCTTGTTTTTGTAAGAATTATGAGAATTGAACAATGAGCAAGAGATTTTCTGTCTCTCCCGTGTATAAGTGCTGCTGCTTGACTGCAAGTTAGTGTTTGCTTCCAATCTGATGGTGAAATTATTTTTCACTCCGTATTGCTTGGTTTCACTTTAATAAATCTTTTTCTGGGTGTCCCATGACCAGTACGTCGGGAAGTATCTTTGCATTGCAAATATAGAGAAAATAAGCATTGTAATTTTTTTTTTAAGTTTTGTATTTTGTAGTTCTCTTAAAGGGAAGCCCCGCATAAGATACTCTTTTACAGAAGTGTACAGTGAAAAAAAAATTTTTTTTTTCAGTTCAAGTAACCAAAACTGAGTAAAGGCAACATACCTGAATAATTGTGTTTCTAGGAACAAGCAGGAAGGAACAAGCAGGAAGAAAATGCAGCATTAAGTGCAGGTCAGAACATACAGTGTGCAACTAGTTTTGTGGCTTTATCGTTGTGATATAATCTGCAAAATCGCCGTTCAAATGAGAGAGTATGTGCTTTTTTTTGATAATAGGATAAATGGCTCAGTAGTGTAGAGAGCCTTTGTGAGTAGCAACTGTTATTTCAAGTACTACATGTTATTTTAGGAAACTGTTTACATTGGAGGTTTTGTTCTGCAGTATCTGTAAAAATGATGTCATTTTCTTTGTTGGGAGAGAAGTATTCTACTTGAATCAATTGTCAGGAGGGTTAACGTAATAAGGCAGTTTGTGGTCTGACTAAAAGAAACACTGTGCAAAAGAAATTCCCATAGCAGTTTGTTTTTAACAGAAAAACTGAGTTCACCTGAAACATAAATACATTAAAAACCAGGACTTAATAAGGTAGAGCAGCTTCAGAAGGAAACAGAGTGGATTGCTGTCCAAAGTACATCTTGTAATGACTGTGATTTAACCAAATATCTGTGTTAATGATGGCATCGGTCTATCAACAGCGTAATAGCAGGTTCTTTGCAACAAACGATCAGGCAAGCTGACTTAAGTGCCCTTTGCATAGTGAAGGGGGAAAAACGCAATTAAAATAGCGCTTCCTGCTTAATTTTCCGGTTTTTTATTTGCAGGAGAAAAGTTCTGTCTCTCACTCTCTTAATGCGTTTTGGAGGCAACAAGACACATTTCTACACTTTTTCCTGGGTTTGTACAATAAAGGAGTTACCCTACTGCCTGCCTTACTGAACAGAGACCTGATATTGATTAACTATCACACTGGCATCAGAACTACTCTTAGGATTCAATTTTTTTGTTGTTTTGCATATTTTATTGATCAAAAGTGGTAAATGAGCATCAAGCGTGCAAGAAGACGATGAATTGTTTACTTGCATAAAATAACCTTTCAATAAGGGAAGATGCATTGCTCACACTTTTGGTGCTGTTCTGCTGCCCGAAGCAGATGGCATTCAGCTGCTATTGATTTGCTCCTATAGTTACAGAGCAGCATGTAACAAGGCATGCTCATTTCTCTGAAAGAGAAGTGAGGGTTTTTTGCCAGGGTGGCGCAAGTGAAAAAGGAAGGACGGGGGATTTGGGGATTGTTTTGGGATTGGTTTTTTTGCAAGAAAAGACGGGGAAAACCTTGCAACTTCTGTTAGCAGCCTTGTGCAAACAAAAAGCAGGATTTATATGCTTGCAGAGAAAGAGAGGTACTTTGTCTGGTTCTAGCACTTCTGATAGCATTAATTCCCACTGTAGAATGAATCCATGAGCACGCAAGTACTTAAGATTGTAAAGAGCATCCAGAATTTGGCATCACAGGCACTACACTACAGTTCTTAAGCTGCTGTGTTTTTTATTTATGCATGTTTTTTCCTACTTGTGTAACGACTGTCAACTCCTTAGCAAGACCAAATCATACTGCAATATGCTGGACTTGATTATGCAAACAGTTGATTTCACTGATGAGTAAAGAATTTAATAATTTGCTGTTAGATCTCTCCTGTAACGGTGGGGGTGGGGGAAGAGGGACAAAGAGAGCTTTCTCTGAAAGTTTATTTGAAAGGGTGTTTAATGCAGAGTTTTGGCACGAACAGGATCTTTAATTGTTCGACAGATTTTAATGCAATGTAGATAGAAGAGGAAGGTTTCAGTAAATAGAGCATAGTGATGATTGTTCTAAGACAAAATGTGTTAGATAATTTAAGGTCTTATTTCTGGAAAACTAGTGCGTTGGTTGATACTGAGAAGCAGGGTGCAGTCCTCCATCAATCTGTTTTAACGTAGAAATAACCCATCTGTCAAGATTCACAAGTGTGGTAGTTTGAGGGTTAACAAATTCATCCTCTTGACGGGAAAACTGGACCAGTTAAATATTTTGACAACACGATTGTCACATTTTAAAGTCTTCCGTGCCCACCTGCCTGTTCTGCAGTGACTCGTGCTTACTGTTGGTTTTTGAACAGTCTTGAGCATCCTACTCTGGTGTTATTTGGGGAAATAAAATAATTTGACATAATGACTGCCTTGCTATCCTCCATGTCACTTACATTGTCTTCTTTTTTAATGGAAATAATCCATGAATTATGACCCCTGGCAAAATATTCTCACAGCATAGTTAGTAGCTAGTTATTTATCAAGAATTTAATTTAAACGTGCATATTAGTGTCTGTTAAAAAATGTCATGCTTCATCTGTTCAAACCTCTGTTCTCTGACATCGATTCCAGCTGGCTTGCGTAATTTATGAAATGCTGTCTAAGCTTTTTTAATATCCATACGGTTGGGTGTCACTACATCTCGACCATTTGTTATGTTTCTTCCATAGCATAAGCAGGCAAGAAGAGATTGTCTGGATCTTTGACTTTAACCTGTTGGTTTCAATCCAGAGTAAAAATTTCTTGTGAATGTGTTTCAAAGAGAATAAGCCTTGGTGAGTTTTTCTGGAAACAGATGCTTTTGAATCAATGGGTAGTGCTGGCAATGCAGCATTTCCTGCATTGTTCTAAGTTGACTGGGTCTTGTTCTCCTATGGGGCTAGGGAAATGTTTTAAACATCAGAATTATGGAGGTTAGACTAGATGATCTCTAGAGGTCCCTTCCAACCCCTACCATTCTATGATTCTATTACAAACAGAAGTCAATTAAATGGGACCTGGAAAAGTGCACGTTTTTAAACAGAGTTTTCTCTGTTATAGTGGTTCTATGAGAAGATCGGTTGCTTTCACAAATTAAAACAAATACATTTATATAATTGTTCTGTTCCTGTGGTATCTATGTATACTGTTAGGACTGACTCCAGTTTTCCTCAGCCCGTCTCTCTCATTTCTGAGTTTGTTAGTGGTCAAAACTTACTTGGTGCTTCTTTGCCTTTGTGTAAGCGACCACCTCATTAACTACCTGATTCGGATATAGATTAGTATATTAATAATTCAGGAAAAAAAACAAACCGGATTTTTACCTTGCTTTTGCTAAGAGTAAGTGAATGTTTTGCAAATGCAACATGTATTTTCTTGCTAAGCTGAGTAAAATTTAATGTGAGCTTCAGAGTTTTTAAAATCAAGCTTACCAATTTCCTTGCAGTTAGTCTTCCAACGTTGCAAAATAGCCTAGAGTTCTTACTCAACACCACATTTTGTGCTGAAAGGGCTACCAACACTCAAAACTGAAAAACAAAACTCCCCCAAAACCCCATCATGCAAATGTAAATATATTTGGTTACCTTATCCCTTCTTTACCTCTGCAAAAATTACACAATTAGTTCATTAACCCCAAGTGCAGTGAATTCCCTGTGCTTTCTGCATTCTCTTGTTTGGACTTTGGTGTGGGTACCTGCTGGTTAGTCTAATTAGTTTCAAAGGGAATGTCAAGTCTTTTCTCAAGAGTTTACTCTGACCCAAAACCTCTGACAAGAAAATACCAGGGAGACAAAAAAAGAAGTTATTGTAGAGTTGAACAGCATTTTTGTTACAGTACCTTGTGGAGACAATGCAGATGAGGAAATCATCCTCAGATGGTTTCTAGATTTTTGATATATTTGAGTGAAATTGTCCTTCTTGAGGATAGTGAGACTTGTTTTCAGAGCTAACTTCG
The DNA here is from genome assembly GCA_013398225.1 of Steatornis caripensis. Classification (NCBI taxonomy): domain Eukaryota; kingdom Metazoa; phylum Chordata; class Aves; order Caprimulgiformes; family Steatornithidae; genus Steatornis; species Steatornis caripensis. The sequence continues at coordinate 30,464 of VZSC01010751.1, forward strand.
TCAGCCTTCATCAACTACCTGACTCTTTCCTTGTTCCCAGCAAAACCAGCAAAATGAGTTAGAGCTGTGGGACGTTTCTTATGAAGCAAAAAAAGAAGTGAAAATGCTATTTCAAGGCTATTCTTAAACGTTTCGGCATTTTTCTGCGCTTTTTCAGTTCTTTTGAAGGTGTGGTATTTGTCCAAAACTACATTATCCAACCAAAAAATCCAACATCCAATCCAATATCTGCATCTTTAACAGAATAGTCTGTGACATTATCCAGAGAGTGGGGTTTTTTGGGGCTGAAGAGAAAGTTGGTCATGCTGCAGAGCTACTCCTGTGTTTCTCTGACTGCTGAGGTAATACTCTGCTGCATTTGGCTCTGAAGAATGGAGTACAACTTAGTTCTTTAATCAATGCCTTTTCTTCAGGCTTGCTTACAGCTTTCCTCCACAGGACTATTTACAAGCATACTAAATATAGTAGATAGAAAATACATCAGCATAGGAAAAAATAGTAAACGTATTCTGTGAAGAAATAGGTGCAAATTTTTTCAAACTCCTCTTTGAAATGGAACATGATAACAGGAGACAAATTTTTTTAGTGCATTCTGTACATCTAGGAAGTAAATGTGAAAATACAAACGTTGCAGCCGTTCTGCCGCTAAAACTGTTCTCTGTCAAGCAGCGTTTTTAATGAATTGTGAATTACTTTAATACATCCCATAACCTGCTTACATAAAACTTCTAGTGACTTGAAATAACGGTCATTTCACTTTTATTTCACGTTCAGAAATATAATTTCTCTCAGATAACTTGTATTCAATACAGGTAAAACAAGGCAAACAATATTTGGTTCCAAGTGATGTTTTAAGTTTTCTTAAAGTATTTGTTGTTCTTTTCTGTTTTGTCTTTGTTTTGGCCTAATATTATTTGGCTTTGCCTGTCTTTATGTATGTATTTCTAAAATAAAACTTCTCAGAGTTGACAGCAAGAAAGAAGTGTTGGATTGTCATCCCCACATCACCCCTTCATCTTCACTGCCTGCAAATGGGGGGTCCTCTGTCCCCAGCAGTCCTTCCCACAGGATCCACAAAGCAGAACAGAGCTCCCACATCCCTTCAGCAAATCTCCATCCTCGCTAATGCTAGGAGAGGAAGGAGGGAGAGGGGCTGTGGATTCACAAAAGCCGACAAACCACCTTTCACCGTGGGGTTTTGCTGATGAGGAGTGGCAGGTGGGAGCAGGTTCTTCCAACCACCTCAATGGCACAAAGGATAAGTGAAACAGAGAGACAAGAGCACGATCTGGCCATCTCCCAGCCACGCTGCATATTCCTTCTCTAGGACAGCCATCTGCTACTGTGGACTAGTACAATTAACGTTGTAACTCCACTGCTGTAGCATAAAATAATAGTTGGAGCAGATTAGACCAGAGGTTCCGCTGGGAGAATAGCTTGCCTCTGATAGTGCTTGAAAGCAGGTACGTGAGAGACAACAGAGAGAACATGCTTTGATAATTCCTCAATACACTCTGCCATTTCCACACAGTTTCAGTTCAATGAATTCCTCTTGTATCAATTCATTCAGCCTCTCCTTAAACCCATACAAATTTTCAGCACTGCAATGTCCTGTGGCTCATGGTTCAACTACCTGTTTCATGGAGAAGTCCCTCCTGTCTGAAGTGCCTCCTTTTTTAAAATAATAATATATAACAATAGTTTCTAATAATGTCTTAATTCCTTTTCTAATAGTTTCTAATACACTTTTGATTTGCTTTTTTAAATTCCTGTTGGATACTGAGCTTATCTTTTGAGGGATATATTGTCACTCCCAGCATCTCACTCCTCTGATCACTAACGGTCCGTTCTAAAGCCCATCATCATTTGTTATTTTTTTTCAATATGCATCACTCAGGCTGTGTTCTCCTAACCTGTCTTTCAGGACTTGTAACTACTTATTTATCTTGCTGCTGGGCTTGCCTTAAAGCCTTTGCTGGGCCTCTTTTTCAAAAGCCTTTTGGAAATTAAAGTAGGCTCTACAATAGGGCCACATTTGTCTGTGCCTGTTGATCCTTTCAGGGGTTCTACTAAGTTTTGAAACAGGATCTCCCTTAACAGCAGCTCTGTGATTCTTTTCCATCCAGATATATTTATCCGTGTGCCCACTAATTCTGCTCCTTATTGTAGTTATTACTAACTTCCCTGGTACAGGCATACTAGTTTATAAATCCCCATTTCTCTTCTGGCATTCTTTTTTTAATTTTTTTTTCATTTTTTTAGTCCTCTGGTTCTAAAGCAGCCATAAAGAATATGGTATACACCAATGTTAATTAAGAGAATTCATCAGTGAGTTCCCTTAGGCCCTTTGGAGGAACGCTGCTGACTTGTTACTGTAACAAGAAAATACTCTTCTGTGTATTTTACTACCTCAATTAGAGACATCCTTTGATGAGGATCCAAGGAAGAAACAAAAAAAGGCAAAACCCCAAAACTTATGCTGAGGGTTCAGAATTTAAGTCTGGCATGATGATGTCTGCTCATGACTCGGACAAGTGTACTCTTCACTGAGTGAAGAACTGGCTGGATGGCTGGGCCCTGAGTTGTGGTGAATGGAGTTAAATCCAGTTAATGGCCTGTCTCAAGTGGTGTTCCCCAGGGCTCATTATTGGGGCCAGTTCTCTTTAATATCTTTATCAATGATCTGGACAACGGGATTGAGTGCAGATGACATCGAGTGGGAATGCTGACCTGCTTGAGGGTAGGAAGGCTCTACTGAGGGATCTGGACAGGCTGGATCGACGGGCCGAGACCGACTGTATGAGGTTCAACAAGGCCAAGTGTTGGATCCCGCACTTCGGTCACAACAACCTCATGCAGCGCTGCAGGCTTGGGGAAGAGTGACTGGAAAGTAGCCTGTCCGTCTGAATATGAGCCACCAGTGTGTCCAGATGGCCAAGAAGGCCAACAGCACCCTGGCTTGTATGAGAAATACTATGGCCAACAGCACTAGGGAAGTAATCGTCCCCCTGTACTTGGCATTGATGAGGCTGCATCTTGAATACTGTGTTCAGTTTTGGGCCCCTCCCTACATGAAGGACATTGAGGTGCTGGAGCATGTCCAGAGAAGGCCAATGAAGCTGGTGAAGGGTCTGGAGCCCAAGTCTGATGAGCAGCTGAGGGAACGGGGGTTGTTCAGCCTGGAGAAAAGGAGGCTGAGGGGAGACCTCATCACTCTCTACAGCTACCTGACAGGAGGCTGCAGCAAAGTGGGAGTCAGTCTCTCCTCCCAAGTAACAAGCAATAGGATGAGAGCAAATGGCCTCAAGTTGCACCAGGGGAGGTTTAGATAGGATATTACAAAAAATTTCTTCACCAAAAGGGTTGTCAAGCACTGGAACAGGCTGCCCAGGGAAGTGGTGGAGTCACCATCCCTGGAGGCATTTAAAAGACGTGTAGATGTGGTGCTTAGGGACGTGGTTTAGTGGTGGGCTTGGCAGTGTTAGGTTTACAGCTGGACTCCATGATCTTAAAGGTCTTTTCCAACTTAAATGATTCTATGATTCTAAGAAAGGGCTGTCGCATACTAAGAAGATGTGAACATGCACTAAAAGGAACGATCTTAGGACTGAGGAAATGCTTGCAAGTTTGAAAAATGTAGAACTGACAGTTTCAGTACCAGCTTTATTTGCACTGAAGTAGAGTGTTTATGACAGTCTTTAATTACGTGATCAGATACTGTTACGGGCTTTTGCTTCTTTTTTCTGTCCAACCTCCTCCTCAGTGCATAAGGATCAGCATAGAAGGAGGGTAGCATCTGACTCTATGAGAAACAAAAAAAACCTGCCAGTTTCCGACGTCCCAGATGTTGTAGTTTGCAACCTGAATGTTGGGAGATTTTTTCATTACAGCGTATTTGTATTTAGTCCCTTTAAGCTTTAAGAAAGCAATACTGCAAGTTTAAACCTCTTCTGCTTTATGTATTGTTGTATTGTGGACTGTAAATGCGGTTGCTTTTTTCCAAACCTTCTTCCCCGTAGTCTTGAGAAGACTTTTTCAAGCATAACTAATTTCTTTACCTTCTAAAGGCATATTTCTGGATCTACTGATTGATGTATATTATTGTCTAAGGTATTCCTGCACCAGTTTGTTATCAGCAGCATTATTGACATGGTCTTAATTACTTGTTAATTGTCCATTGTCTTAGTGGTCCATTGACTTTTAAACAACACTTCAATTCAGCCATTTTAAAATCAACGTTTATTTTTGTGTCTTTGTCACTAATGGATCTGCGTACTCTTTGTACTACTTTTTCCTGTTACTTGTTTTTAAAAGCCTTTCTTGTTTCGACTAACTTTTTAAAATATCATTAACTCTTCCTGCCCTTCTGCTTCTTTTCCTTTTGCTCTGTTGATATCTTCATTTCTCATCCAGCTTTGTCTTAACCTCCAATCCTTTGAGCGGTGTCTCAGGAAATTATATTGACTGCTTGCTTTCAATTTTATTTTTCAAAGGAACTGTAATCTGTTGTACTTTGTTTCTAACCTTTCAAGGGCTAGTCTGCTATTTTGCTGCACGTTCACTGTTTGCTCCCACTACGTTATGTTCCTAGTTTGCTGAAAAAAATTCAATATTGTATTTTTCACATCAAATGGGCTATATTTGCACACTTAGCCTCAAGTCAAACTGCCCTGCACTCAGTAGTTAACTTTGGAACTGTAAACTGTAAAACTTAACTAGCCTTCTAACTAAACTACTCACTACCTTAAAACTTACTTGGTAGTATTTTTAATCAAAATTAGTAAGTGCTTTAAAGTTCGGTTAGGTAAGGCTTAAGTAAAAACGTTGATAGCTTGTAGACATTGTCATGAATTTTTGCATACGTAGTTTCAGTGATGAACCAGCAGACATTTAACCTATTGGGCTTCCCTTCCATCTCGTTCATTTATCCTCTGTGTAGCTTGAAAATGCTGTCATAGATGGATTTGTCACTCAGGAGATAGATATCCTGTGAGTTTTAAGCTGACTGGAAGTATGACAAATTGATCTGAAAGTTAGTGCAGGAATTTTTCTACTGTTCTCCAGTCTGAGGTTCAGAGGTACAATTCCCCTCTGCTCTCCTTTTTTCACCAAAACTTTTGTGACTTTGCAATAACTTTCACATAGTAACTTATGGATCTTTGTTGGAAGTATTTTCGCATGTAATACCTGCACTCAATATCTTGTTCCCTTTCAAGCTCCGCTGTGTAGATGGCACTCTCGCTGTTCACTTCCCTTTGATATGCAGCCTGGGAGTGTTAGCTAGCTGGTAGTTCATATGGAGCATCACATGTCATTGTATGTGTGTTTGCGTGCTTCTGGTGTCTTCATACAGAGTTCTAAGCATGTTTGATAACCCTTCTGTTGTTACAAAACTGCCCATCAGTGAATGTTTCTGGTAGTCGTGAAAAGTAGAGAGGCCTTACTATGACAACTTAAGTGACAACTCATTTAGAAATAATTGTTGTTGATAGCCTATAACGACATCCTCACTGAAGAAGGGAGTGAGTTTCTTCATAGCTCTCCACAATGCATGATATAAAACATTATTTTGTCTGCTATTACTTTAAAAAAATAGGAAAGCCTGCTCTTAGAAGTCTGGTTCCTTCATCTGCTTGTTTTTTTGGTTAATGTGTTCTTTTGGTAACCTTCTTATCATTTCGTGGGGCTGTGTAAAGCGGTTCAGGAAAAGCAGGTTAATAGAAGAATATAGACTCTAAAGTGTTCTAAAAGATGTGGGTTTTGGTCCCAGTGGAGACTGACACTCCAGCCTACTTACTGTAGCTGGAACGTATTGATTTTCTTCTCCCCCGTTTTAGCTGCACCACTGAATTAGGTATTGTGAAGCCTCTTTCCCTGTGAAGAGAGGAAAAACTGTCATGAACTTTTTCACCCTAACGGCACAGCATTTCAAACTAAACTCTATTGAATGGAAAAGTCTGTAAGGACTTTCAAAAACCTTGTAACTCAGCTCCCCATTCTCATTTCTCCCTTTCTAACAGCTGTCCCAGCAACCTTGACAAAGGATGAGAGATGATTGTAAGAAATTAATTTAAAAGCCTTTTTTCATGAAAAACAACAATAATAATAACAATCTGTGAAAACAGCCGTTCCTGTAGCATGATCTCCTAAGGTTAGCAAAGTGTTCTTGTTCAGGTTTTCAGCAAGATGTTCAGTTACTGTTATAATTGGCTGATGAGTAGGTTTGGACCTAACTAGAATGCCAGTGTTCGATTTCACAGTGTCCTCTGTGAAGATATGTCACCATTTACCCTGGCTTTAGTGACAATTTTCTAAAAAGGAAACTCGTGGGAAATCATTATGCTGTTTATATATCTCCCTTGTTGGAGAGCATTATCCTGTGATATTTTAGCACTGTTTTCCACTGCATGATGGCATCTAGCTAAGGTTAAGGCAGAACAAGTCCCTTTGCAATTTTGCAACTATATTTTATTCACTGAAGGAGAAAAGATAACCGACAATTAAGTATTTCAGATGTCACTGAAAGAACATGTGCAACTAATCAATGACATCCTCAGGGAACATGATTTTATGAAACTGATATGGTAGAAAAATTGGGATTTTTGTGATTTGTGTTACACAATAGTAATTGCACCCTTTCGATGAAAAAGACATTTCTGCTGATGTAAACATCAGGCTTTCACATGTGGGTTTTTTTTTCCTGAAGCACAGAGTACTTCATTAAAGTGTGACAGTAACAGATAAACACCCTTTACGATTTTCTAAGAAAATATAGCGCTTATACTCCTAGTTAGCTGAAATCCATGATTTTGAAAAATGTATTTCTGGAGTCACTTCCCAAATCACTTGCCAGAGGTTGTGTTAGGTGGTTTAGTTTGGGGGGGGTTAATTTATCTTATGAAGGAAATACACATACTGGGTTTTTTCTTAAATTACAGAATCACAGTCTACTTAGCACTCTGATGCCCATATTTGAAAATCATAGCTATCATCTTGGTAGAATTTGGGTTTATTAGAAATACATGTTACTAACAAACTAATTGTGATGTTTTATTTCTTTGAAAAGATATACCTTTAAGTTTCTGATTGCAGAGCAAACAAAGTAGTAGTCATGTCTACAAGCCGATGTCCTGTGTTCACTTGAACAAAGGCTGCGGTTGAGCGTGTTACATGACAAAGTATAGGTCGTGGTTTAGAGACTTTACCTGCTGAGTCCTTTTCCGCTCAGCTATTATTTAAAGTTCATCAAATTTGCAAAATACGTATTTCTTGCAAGTTTTCAGTCAGAAGTCAAAAATCTGTTGTGTTATGGGTTGTCCCAGGTAAATTAAGCCAATTATGGTATTTATTTCTGATGTTAAGTATTTTTCTGAACACTTAAATAGGAAGTTGAGAATGCTTACATTTTTCTCTGGAGATCCACTCCAGGCCACCCCCAGAGGTAGGAAATGCAGGTAGACCGACACACCTTGTGGCTGGGTTTTGGGTTTGTTTTTTTGTTGTTGTTGCCAAGTGATTTTTTTTTCTTTTCCTCTGGTTTCTACTATGTGTATTAGACATCTGGATTATGTGCTGGCCCTTTTTTGTATCAAAGCTAATGAAATCAAGCCAGAACATAATTTGCTCCTTACTAGTATAATTAACTTGTACCTTCATTTATTTTTTAATTCCTTAAAATGCATGTCACATTGCATTGCTTCAGTTGAAAAATACTCCATTGTTCAATGCAGTCATTCCTCCCTTCATAAAATTATGGAAATGACAAAATTCCCAGAGGCAGCATCCAAAATACAGTGCCGTGCAAAATTGCCTTTGTTTCTCTGCAAATTCTACATTTTCAAGTTTATTGATCACCAAAGCAGAGTTATTGACAGTTAACAAACTGCATGGATTAACACACTAAAACAGATGCTATTTGCTGACATCTTTTTGTGAAAAATATTTGGTCGGGGCGGGGTTAGCAGGGCTTGGGTTGACCTGATGCATGGTGTGGAAAAAACCTAAAAGAAATAGAATGAGGTATTAATCTGGAGCGAGTGGAAGTGGGAACAAACAGGTTTGTAAGAGCTGTCAGGAGTTTTCCTTTTATACAGTGATGCATCCTTCTCTTCTTCCCTGACAATCACTGTTCTATTCAGCAGCCTCAGCAGGCAGTTCAACTTCTGGAAAAAGCTACCAGGAGGTGTAAGTACGAGGTTGCATGTAAGCATTGGATGCCCTTAAACATCTTCATACGACTTTTTGCAGTTCTTCATTGCATATAATTAGTAAGATGGTTTTATTTGAGCAATGCGTACGCATTGTTCTGCAATTCACACACCCTCTGAATATGCATCCACCTCCCCGCCCCGCCTTCTGTGCATAACCTGAATGCAGAACAGGATAAATTTTGCAGCAGCGGAGTGCTGACTTCGCAGAATGCAAATGAAGCAGCATTTTTTAATGCAGCATTTTCATATAGAGGTGAACTGAAAGGCTTAACACTTGCCAACGTTTCAGACCTCCCTGTTCGTTACATCCATTGAAATCTATAACAGAAAAGTTCAAAAGCTGCATTTTTCCCCGTTCTTTTTTTCAAACTTGTTAGTCATGGCCTCAGCTGTTGAAGAAATGTGGACTCTGAATGCAGATTTGCAGATACAGCGTAAAAAAAGAACCTGTACTCAAAAACCTTTGTTTTCTGATGTGTTTCTCTCTTAAGTCTATGCACATCTTATGTAATTTTTACACTAGCTGGGTTTTGATTACACAGATAACCAAATCATTTGCTATAAAACCTGATATAAAATCTATGTGACCCATAGATGTCTCTTCCAACCTTTTTTTTTTTTTTGTGATTCTGTTATCCTGTACATACTGTTGCATCTCCGTAGTGACACTGTAATGTGTTTCCTCTAACGTGGGGCGTGAAAATGAACGCGATGAACGTGGATAGCTTTACTTGTACAAGTAGTTTTATTTATAAATCTAGTGACATTTCTTCCATACATACATTCGCTCCGGATGAGGCCTTTGTGAATGAAAGCCCGTTAGGGAAGGGCTTTGTGGTTCTGATTTGCATGTGCAGTATGTGTGTTATCAGAGTGTGTGGCAGTATGAGCAGTAAATGAATAGGGGCTTAATCTTTCAGGTGAGACATTGGTTGGATTTATGAACAGTTTGGTTTGCCTCATGAAAATTAAAAGATCAGTGATTATTTTTAATGTGCTTCTATGAAACTGTCAAGAGATCTGTTGTTTCCTTTAGAAGTCATTCTTTTGTGATGACCATGCACCTAAGCATCTCATGTATTTGCTACAAATTTTTAACTGTACTTGTAATTAATTTACTGAAGATTGCAAATCGTCTTGTCAATGGAAAAACCAAGGAGGATGGAGTTTGGCCATTATGTCGCTGCTGTGGAAGAATGTGGCAGGTCTGGCCAGCAGCTGTTTGGTCAGAGCTTTGTCATTAGGAGTCCCAGTACAGATACAAGGAGTACTTGTAAGCTGATCTGTCAAGACGAGCCAAGAGTTGCCCTTGTTAGCATTTACCAAAGCGTGCATTAATGAAATTGCACAAAGTCAAGACTTCCTTTTTCCACTGATGCGCCAGACGGGAGTCTTCTGTGAGGTGAGCACGAAAGCACTGAGATGTAGCTGCTTTATTTTATGTTGGAAATAAACAGAATTTTATTCACAAATAAGCCAATAACCTAGCTCCAGAATCAGACATCTCTGCTTGAGAGGTATCTAGCTTGGCACCAGTGATGGCAGGTAAAAAAGAGTGTAATAGCATAGGCTGAATGCATTTATATGTGATTCATTAAGAACTGTGGTTTTCCTATTGAAATGAAGTACTCCAAAATAGGTGCAAAAAAACTGGAGAAATATTGAAAAGTGTTGCAAGTGGGAAATGTTTTCGTAGCTTGAATAAAAGTGCGATATCTAAAATAATAAAAAATGTTGGGTTTCTATTGTGCCTTTTTTTTTCTGTTTTGCAGACAGTCATTTTAGAAAACGAAGAGCTCCCTAAAATATTTCTTGATTTCCTGAATGTGCGCCATGTACCTACCTTGCCAAAAGCAGAAAGCTGTGGGTAAGCTCTCATTTACTGAAAAATCCACGGAGGCCAAAAGGCCCATATCCACTCGGTGCTGATGCAATTCCATTGACTTAAAATGGTCTTGCTGCCAACTCTAACACTATGAAATAAATGGGCATTGGGTTCATGTTAAGTATGTTTATGTATCTCTAAAAGGTGGTAAAATAAATCCAGCCTGTTGAAAGACAGAAGTGAGGTTTAATGTAATATTCTTGGAAAGCGAAAGAGAATTTAGATGAGAAAAATATGATTTTCTCATAGATCTTGAAGTATCTACTGAGATTAGTTTTGTAAGATACTCATAAACACTCGCTAAAGTTGCATAGAAAGCCTTTGCATGTGTTTTATGGTCGTAGTATCTGGTCGAACTAGAAGTTTGTTCTGTGATCATTTTATGATGTCCCACTGTGTGTTTGAAAATGGCATCTTTCACCTTTCTGAGTACATCTACCCCAATGGCCCCATCGCCATTCCCCTGGGAAGGGTTCTTGATCAGGGCAGGAGAAGGGAATCTTAGCATGATTACGATGGGCGTAATGACCGCAGAAATACCCAAAGCAGTGTGACTGGAAGCTCTGTTACCATCTGCAGCTGTAAGGTTTGTAGGGAGAATAATTTCTTTGGCTATGCAAGCTGACGTAGTTGGAAAGCCCAGCAGTGTTACCAGAACTTGCTCCCCAGAAAGCTATGTGCCCTTTTCCTCTTTGGGGAAGGCTGTGTGGATCTGCGGTGCAGAGAAGGTGAGTTGAAAACACTGGGGGTAGTTTTGAGGCCTGCTTAGACTTAGAGGTGTCTACGGCCCAGAGTGGTCTCCAGAGTGATTCGGAAGCTGACAGACTTGTATTTTTCCACTTGCAGTTAATGGCATCAGCCGATACCCTCAGTGGGACTGTACCCCATCACTTCGTAGATAGGTGTGCTCGTGAATCTGTTACAGATAAAATGGATGCTGTAGTTTCCAGCTAGCGGTTGTTGTAAAATGATATGACCTCCCACATTTATTTCTTCACACTGCATTATGCATCTACTGACCAGAAAAATGTTGCTCCCTTTGATGGCTGTTAAAGGATTTGGGGTTTTTTCTTTTTTATTGTAGAGTTTATTTTGTTATAACCAAAGCTTCCTCTCACTTTACTTGCAGCTCTTTTGATGAAACAGAATCTGAAGAATCAAGGTGAGCTTGATTCCTACTCTTTCAGGAACACCAGATTAATAAACTACCTAAAATTACCAGCGTTTACTGGTTTTGTTCCTTGCAGTTCACAAAATAGCAGCAGTTTAGCACCAAAATTATATGTTTGTTAAATATTATGGCTGGTTTCATCAGGTGTGCTCGATCCATCCATTTCTAGTGTGAATTGAGCATCCCTATGCTTGTATTGAGAAATTCCTTACAAAACCCTAATAGAATACTGCTACGTCTGAAATATTTCTGTGAGTGTTTTTACCCATTGAAGTGTATTTTTTGTAGCAGGAAGATTTAGCAGAAGGAATTAGAGGTCTGGATTCTCCCCTATGCATTTGATAGCACATTGTATGTATCTGGTTGCACCACTTGGTACGTGTATGTGCAGAGCAGAGCAGAGAGGGCTGGTGCTGGCTGGGGGAGGATTTCTGTACCATGACCAGGGTGGGAGACAGTCCTGCGAGGGGCTTCCAAGGACTTCCTGCCCATGGATGAGGTGTACAGCATCCACTTTGGGGGCTGGAGGAAAGTGGTGAAATTTTGAGTGTGTTGGTGGCCTGAAGAGCCTGTAGACCATGGAGCCTGGTTGTAGGCAATTTTGTAGGCTGCATTACGCCAAGTACCAGGGAGCAGAGCAGGATCAGGAGGTCCCAAAGCCAGCTGCAAGCCACTCCTCCTGGATGCAGCCCCTTCACCTCCAACTTCACACTGATAGTTTCACTGTGTGGCCGAGGAGCAGTGAGCTTTGCTCCCAGGAGATGGAGCCTGCCCTTCTGGGGCAGCGCTGGTGTACGGAAACTCACCAGCAGGGCTCCTGCATGGCTCAACCACCTCACTTTGTCAAAGCTAGTTTGTAGAATATTCTGTTTGCTGTCCCTTGATACTGACATCCCTGTTCTTGACCTTTCCAGCAAACTGTCCCACCAGCCTGTGCTGCTGTTCCTAAGGGATCCGTATGTCTTGCCTAAGGCCAACGGTAATCAAACCTGTCATCTGTTAACAGCGCTTTACTGATCTGACCCTGCACTGCATAAACCATGTTATTATTAATACCAGCCTAGTCAAATGACACTGGTCCAAAATCTAATAACCTGCCAATGAAATGATAGTTCTTGTGTAAGAAACCATTAAAACACTAAGTGGGGTGGGTGATTTATAAAAGGCTGGAATTTTCTCTCCCAGTTGTTCTCTTAGATAAACCTACTGAGAATTCAAATCAAAAGCCGAGGAATGTTGCTTTTCTTTTCTTGTTGTTGACCCTTTGGGCTGTTTTGCTTGAAGGATTTGAACTTAAGAGGCCCAGTCCTTTGTAAGTGCTTTTTCCCTAAACACCAGTCGATCTACTGTGAGCATGTTTGTATTTCCATTTGGATTATTACTGTTTATTATCGTTTATAACCTCTAGAGCTCTTTATGGGGGGAAAAAAAGAAGAACGTATACTTTAAGTATAATTGATGGGTTTCACAGGACATTTATGTTAGCCTCCATCTCTTAATACATGGTTCAAAAGAGTGTTTGAAATAGCTTGTTATAAACCCTTTTTCTTTTATTTTTTATTAAGTTCTTTGCATTATTAGTTCAGAGAATTTACCCTCTGTCTTCAATTAAATGTGTGCAGGGAAAAAAATACCATTTTTAGTAGTGTGTTCCTCCTGGTTTTGTCATTTTATTTGTTTGGACTGTTGCTTCTACTAAATTTTGTATTGAAAATGTAATACACTTTCAAGGGAGAATTTTTTCCCAGAGCTACAAATTAAGGGGGGGAGTGTTATGTGGCATTTGGTTTGATTTTACAAAATAATGTGTTGAAATCAAGAGTCAGTTCTTGAGCTGCCTTGACAATCATTAAATTTTTAAGAGCAAATTTAGGAAAGAATGCTTGTTTGCGTGGAGTTTCTTTGCCAATGAAGTGTACATCCTTGAGATTTTATATGTACAAGATGTTTATAAATACCTGAAGGGAGGGTGCGAAGAAGACAAAGCCAGGCTCTTTTCAGTGGTGCCCAAAGGCAGGACAAAAACATCAAGAAACACTTTGTCCGAGGGTGACTGAGCATAGGCACGGGTTGCCCAGAAAGGTGGTGAACACTTTGTCCGAGGGTGACTGAGCACAGGCACGGGTTGCCCAGAAAGGTGGTGGAGGTTCCATCAAGATACTCAGAAGCCATCTGGACGTGGTCCTGAGCAACTGGCTGTAGGCATCCGTGTCCATCGAGCAGGGGGTTGGGCCGGATGACCGCCAGTCAGCTCTTCCTAGCTGCAACCATTCTGTGATTCCATTGTTTTTTCAAGCTGTTTTTCAAAATCACAAGGACTAGGCTCATGTATTTTGAGAGGGTTAAAGCAGTCTCTCTTGCAGGCAATTAGTTAGTAGTGTAGCCCAACAGTATTGACCCTATGGAGTCATACTGAACTTAAAAGTTGTAGCTCTAGAGTGAAACAGCGAGTGCAGAGGTGCTGGGTGACAAACGTCCACATTGGAAGACACATTACAGGGTCGTTTAGTTTTTACAGTCGGTTAGTTTTTACTTTGACTTGGCACTAGTCTGGTCACGTGGATTGATTGTCCATTTGAGGCTGGAGTGCAAATCACAAAATTGACGAACTGAAGCACAGTAAGGGGAGGTGGTCGTGTCACACAGTCACTCCTGACCCAAGTGACAACAGTAATGCAGAGGCACCCACAGAGTTACCTCTGTCTAAAAGTTGGTCCAGATGCTGCCTATACTAATACGTAGGGTAAGCCACAGTGCATGTCTTAATCTTACTGTTTAATGCTCCTTTTAATTGCAAACTCGGATTCCTTGAGAGCAGGGTGTAGATTATGAAACATCATTTCATTCCATACCATTCCTGAGAGAGAAAATGGATCTCATATGCAGTTATCCTAAAAAAGTAAGACAGTGCTTAGTGTTTCCAGCCTACACGTAACATTTTACTTCAAGTCTTCTATTCAAGATTTGCGGTTCTGTGATGGTATTTATCTTCCTTTCCTAACGGGTACGCCGAGTAAGGCTAAGCTTCTTTTTCTTGAAATCATAAGGAACTTCATAATGAATTTTGTAAGTACTCTTTTAATTAGTGCTTTACTTGGATTAAGATAAAAACCTCTTCTAATGCGTGACATGTTTAAACATTAAGTAGGTTTCATTAATGACATCTGAAACAAAGGACTTTTCAGGCGTTAGCCAAGGCATTTTTTGGCTTTGACAGACAATATTTAGAACCTCATGTGGCAGGTGAATATTCTCTGTATTTTAAGATCCTAAGACATCAAATTCAATTGCAAGTCATTCTTTAAATTAATGAACTAAAACACAGGTTAGAATGTGAGTTGTAGTTTGAAAAAGGAAGAAGAAAACCAAGTCAAGTCTAGACACTCTTACTAGTTGACTCGAGTGTAGTTAGAAACTAAGTTTTTACACAGCTACCATTGCCTTTAGTTCTTTCTCTTTCAGCATGCAGCACAGAGAAAATACAGATGAGCTTTCTAAACTTTTCCCTCTCAGATCAGTTCTTCAATAGACTCTGATTCCTTTGTAAAAAGTAGCCAAGGTTGTTCAAACTATGACCAAAAGTTAGTGTCCGTTAGCGAGTAACTATTCATTGTGCGTACTCTTTGAAGAAGGTGGTCTGTGACAGTTGTTTGGATCAGAAGTGGAGTTAGTCTTTCCTGGATACAGGAAGGCCTGTGTTAACATCTTCCCATAAAATAGGAAATTGTGTATTTGTGGGGTTTTGATGAAATAAATAGTTCTTTCTGGAACATAATTCTCAAAGAACAATTTTTTTCCCCTCATTGCACTGTTACTTGTCAAGTATAGTCTTGCCATTATTATTCTAATGACTGGACTCAAAGCATTGTTGAGTTGCAAGACAACTTTCCAAAAATAAGATTTACAGCTACAAATCTCATCATTGATTCTCAGGCTCGTTTTTTTGTGATGTGTCTAACACAGTCTGAGTGTGTGAACACATCGTTTTTTGTGTAAGGTGGCCACTTCTTTTTGAGAGCATGGAAAAAAACCCACATACTATTTTGAAGACAAATGAAGGAAAATCTAAAATGCTGCAAGTTGAGAATGATAGCTCAGAAGCTAAAAAAAATTTAATCTCAGACTTCCTGTCACTTGTTTGAAAACTGTTCTGGCGATTCCTTAAGCCGTGTAAGTATCACAGATCTGCAAGGCTGCTTTGGTGTATTTACATGTTTTACTTAAATTAATATGCTTGGCTTTTTTAAGCAACACAGCCTCACAGTAAATCGGTTGCTGTAAAGTTATAATTTTTTTTAATCAATACTCATTTTCCTATATGTACTGTATGCTATAGAAGAACCAGTTCAGCAGGTTTCTGGAGCTGCAGCACGTAATTTAAAAGGAAAGCATCAGATTGCCCTTACAAGTGTATTTTTAATAAGGTTAATGACAACAGCATACGGTTATTCTACCAGGGTGATCTGGGATAGCTGATCTTGCAGGAATTGAGGAGTCATTACTAGATTCAAAATATTAACAGGTAATTTGTAAATGATGACCTGCGTCATCACAAGTTGGGGAGAATTATGCACGTACTGCCCGTGGTGGAAGTCGCAGCTTATTAAAACATCCTAAAATATCTCTGTTTGTAACAACTTTAATATACAGGAATCACCTTTAAGCTAATAAGGATTATTTTTCTCTTACTGAGTCCAAATATGCTTTTTGCTCAATGCCTTTACCTCCAAAATGATTTCAGCAAAAGAATTAGGAGCAAAGCCTAATTCCCACCCACGTTAGGTGATCTAATTTATGGAGTATCTAATGATTTTTATAAAAGTTGCATCTCCTCTTTTTGAACATCCAGTAGGCTGATAGGTGGAGGAAAGATTGGGTTAGCGTGGAAGGTTCTGTATCAGAAACAGTCTGTTCTTCCAGGCAAACCCAATTCCTAGCAAACTAGCAATTTTAAGATCGTAAGATGTGGTCAGAAATTCTTACTCTTAATGGCCGGTGATTTCACTGAACGCTTCATTCAAAACACAGGAGTTGGTGCATTCAGAAAATGTTTGCACTTCAGTGATGTACATTCTGCCATTCCTCTGTGTGGAACCGTTACTGTGTTTTATCGGGCAATTCTTTCACGCTAAATTTAACGTGAAAATTAAGTGCCGGTTTCCTCTGCATCTGTGGTAACAACATGGTGGGGTTTTTTTTCCTTCACGAATTATAGGATGGCTTCTTGTAACCCGTCACGTTGTATGTTGATTAGACAGCCTGAAATTTTCCTGCCTCAAATAATCATCTCTGATTGTATGGGCATCCTCAGATCTCCTCAGTCTAAACACTGCTGTAAACCACAGCAGAAAAACAGCTTTGAAGTATTCACAGTAGCAATCTTGGAATTCCTTCAAGTATATTGAGATCTTGTTAGAAATTGAATTGCCAGTGTAATCCATCTTCCTTGTGAGAAAAGATTCAGATAAAGAGCTGGAGCCTAGCAGCATTAAGCATTAGAGCATCCCTTTAAATCAATAAGCTACAAATCTGGCAGCCCATTCATGTAATGCCCGGTGCTACACTACAGTGGCTTTAGTGCTGAAACAGCATTACTAATAGCACATCCCCAACACGGATAAACAGCTGAGTGATGCCGTAACCCGAATTACAGGAGGCCTTACATAGTTAAGTTTCACAAAAACGTTTATATTGCACTGACATAGATACAAACGCAAGGCATTTTCTGTTTCTTTCTTTTCTTCCAGATGACTTTCCAAATGTGGTCATAGAAGGCATTCTACGTGGAATATTTTATCCTCATTTACTGCCCAGGTAGAAGTGACGCGTGGCTAGAAGCTGAATCAAGTCTCTGAGCCATGTTTAATGGAACTAACAGGAGTAAACTTCTGTGATGTGAAAACTCTGCTCAGAAGCGAGGCACAACCTCAGTTTAAGTTCAAGCATTTTATCTTTTTCAATAAAATCAATGTCACTACAATTGCTGCTTTTAAAAAAAAAGATATGGAAACAACAGTATTGAAGTTATTTATACCTTCTATACGTTGACATGCTCTAACTATTTAACACTAAAAACAAAGTCATACAGTGAATTACACTAACCTTTGAAAAGAATTGAAAGCTTTACTAACTATTATTTCTCTAATTTCTATCATAAATTACACTAAACCTTTTTGCACCAGGATTTTTCCCAGCACGTTATCCATTGCTGGCAGTGGATGGACTAAAAGTACTGGCACTGAAGAGACTGTGAGAAACTGCCAAACTAAAAAAAAAAAAAAAAATTAAAGCAAGGAGTAATTGAAAGCAATTTCAAGTATTTTGTTCATTTTTCTTAAATTCTGTTGAATCTGCTCCTTAGTATCAGGTTGGGAAAGAGCCAGTGCAGGTGTATGCAGAGTTCCCAGTGGAAAACAAGCTTCCACATTCTGAAATACATAGCGCAGTCTCAGGTAATTTTCTAGATTTGAAACTGTTTTATCTACCGGGAGATTTTACGTGGCACTTACTTACGCGTCTCCAGTTATGACATCGAATCTGTGTGAATGTTTACTCTTCATGTCAACTTGCAGACTGTATTCCATATCTTAACATTTCATAAGTGACAGAGCATACAGCTCTGTGGTAGGCTGAAGCAAGACTATGATTACATAGTAAAATGATAACGCTAAAACTGATATATACTTATATACGTATTTGTTCAAATCTAACTGGAAATTTGTACGTATGTGTGCTACTGGACTTTAGAAAATAAATTACTACAACATGAATGTACCGCTTCAGCGTACTTTTTGCGCGTTTCCATTCCACTAAGGCTTGTCTCTAAGCTTGCCTTGTCTCAAGGTGGGCCACGCAGGTATCTATCCCCACATGAAGCATGAGCAAATACCTGGGTGTTCACTCATTTAGAACTCTCAGCAGCATGCTAACTGAGCATGCTAGGCTTATAAAAGTTTGTGTCTTGTGGGGAAAAAAAATTCAGTGTAAATAACTGAGCAGCCAGTAAGCCGTTAGGCTCACCAGGGAAAGGGCGTGTTGCCCAGAAGCAGCAATGGCAGAGCTAGATACAAACTGAAGTCTGATCCTGGAGATGCATGGGTTGCCTCCTGCTGACTACTAAATCTGTTTTAAAGCTGCTCAGGGCTGGTGAAAAGCTGGGATTTGTATAAAAGGTAGGCCGGTGACAGCAGCGCTTGTTCTGGTAGCAGAAGTCCCTACGTGCTGTGCAGAAAACTCAGTATTTAGCCTCGGGAGAGGCCCCAGGACTGTGGATGGTGAACTAGCAGAAGCACCCCCATAATGACGCACCGTAAGGAACGAATCCCTGCCCACAGCATTCTGCTTCCTTGCAAGGGGGCTGCCAGGAAGTACCTGCAAGCTCTGTGCCGCAGTACTCGCTCTTCCCCTGTGCCATCCCAGGTCTGGATACCTGATGTGGGCTCCAGGACATCCCTCAGGAAACTAGTCACTACAAAGGTAAATGTGCTGTGCTACCTACTGTGCACGTGGATGAATCCTTCATGAGATCTTGGCAGCCGCGTTTCTAACTTGAGTTCTCAAACTCCGGAAACTCTAAAAATCCGCATTTCTTTCCTGTGGAGTACCACGTAACTCGTTAAGGAACCTAACAAGACAGCTGTCTCTCCAAGTGGTACCTTAGGTAGCCCTCATTTAAAAGCTACCAGTGGAGTTGTCACCTTAAGAGTTATTTAAGAAGCATTACAAAAATAATGAACCTGAAGTTGCATCTCTGACACACAGCAAAACTGTGAGAAAAAGCGTTTGAGCTTTATCATAAATAACATGAGCTAGGCGTCCTAAAGGACTCTTCTATTTTAATCAGTTTCTAACTGATGATCTTACTTCACAATAGACAGAGCTGCTCCTTCTTGATTACAGGACTGTGTCCAAATACTGGGTTTTTTTGAAAGATGGCAGGGACTTTGACACGTTAAGATTAGATAAATTTACCATCCCTGCTCCAACCTTACAACCTTCATTTCCTGGAAAGCAGCACTTCCTGCATATTTTGCAGAATCAGCTCAGGTGAGAAAAAAGGCCTTTAGAGGGGAAAATAACATCTCTTCATGACGTATTTATTTGAAATCAAAGTTTATTTATTCAATACACTTCTGTATTTTACTTTTTTTTTCATTTTTAAAAATGCTGATACTGTTACAGAAAATAATATTTTCAGTTGAAAAGGCAGAAACAAATACGGCAAAAATTTCCAAAGAGAACAAAATGACTGTATTTCAAACTCTGAACAGAAGTACTTCTGAACTTTTTCATGAAAGACTTTTTCTGCAAGATCTGTGATTTAGCAGGACACATCTCAGATTTCAAGGAGATACAGCTCCATCAAGCTGTTACGGAACCGGTCGTATCTTTTATGTATTTGGCAAATGATAAGTATTGTCTAAATACGGCCTCATATTTTCGGAGAAGAGCACTCAATGGATAGTTGACACCAGTCAAAAACAGGCCTTAAAGAAAAGTGATGAAGTTGTTCTTACCATTCTCACTGTTGGTCTCACCAGTCACCTACTTCAACTATGAATGGTTCTTTTACAGCTATTTTGCCACTGTTCACAATCACACAGTCTTGAAGAGGCCGGTCATGTTCATCTGTCTGCTGGAGTTCTATCGAGTGCACCACAGACTGTTGAAAAACAAACAAAAAAAAAGAGTTCTGTTTAGCTAAGGATACTCCAGTGGCTCAACTCTGGTACTGGGTGAACTACCGAGTGCTCCTAGAAGCACGTGGAAGGCTGTTTGCCCTTCTATAAATGCTTCCACCCAACAAAAACATTATGAAGGGGCAACTGAAAATATCCTTTCAGCTGATCGACCTAGCACGTACCAGGTCTACCTGTAGCCTACGAGCAGAATGTGAATCCAGAGATCATAAAGAATGAGCAGTAATTATTTTTGTCAGTTTACAGCATAACTGTGTTTGAAGAAATCTGGTCACTGCATTTACCTTTAGTGTAACACAGAGACATACACACACACTCACACACACACACTCTCTCTCTCTCTCTCTCTCTCTCTCTCTCTCTAAGCGTGGTACCATGCCCTAGGCAACTCATTAAAGTAGTATTTTTAAAGGACAAAATTCAGTTAGGAATATTAACTACCTGGCTTTGGAGACTTGTCCATTAATCTAACTAAACTAAAACTCAGCCGAAGTCTCTCCTCAAAAAAGTTTTCAGCTACTCCTGTAGCTCATGAGAATTGTATTCGTTATGCACATGGGAGTGGGGTGCATGTGCTCTGAAGAGGTTTTCAAACTCCGGAAAGAACTGGTCAGTGTAGCAGTTTGTCTTTCCTGTGTTGGTTTCAAAACACAGATTAAATGGTATAATTTAAAAGGAAAACCATACGGCTAAAAGTATGATCAACTTCAAGTACTGTTTTTAAACTTAGATTCTATTTGGCCTTTGATCAGTTTTGCAGCTGTGTACAGTCTGAGGGAATTAACTAGATCTTTTTTTCTTTTGAAACAGATCTGAATATATGAGTTTGTATACTTTACAGTCACATGCTTCTACAAACCCTAACCGTGAAAGTGTTATCCAGAACTAGCACATGCTGCACAAAATTAGATTTTAGCTTGCAGAAATACAATTATTTCATGGCTAACAGCGTTAGTGGAAGGGGGACCTGAACTTACTCCATTTGTAATCTGCAAAGGTGTCAGTGTTGATTTCAGCAGTTACCGGTCTGAAACAAGAGCTGTGAAAGCCAAAGGCATGATTTAAGTTTCCATTTCTGCAGTCACCATTTGCTGTTTCAGTTCTAAATCGTCCAGCTCCAGGCTCTTCACAACTGTTTTCTACCATGTAGCTATTAGGTAAACGCCCAATTGTTCTGAACCACAATGGTGTAAGTTAACACTAACACAGACAGAACGCGGCAGGATTTGTCCAGATTTTCTTAGATTAATCTTGCCGCTACTTTTAGCTTACCATTCCATCAAGGACTTTGCCAAATACTACATGTTTTCCATCTAACCAGGAAGGCTTTGTCACACTGATGAAGAACTGGGATCCATTTGTGTCTGGGCCAGAATTAGCCATGCTAACCCATCCGATTCCATAGTGTTTGAGCTTGAAGTTTTCATCTGGAAACCTTTCTCCATAGATGCTTCTTCCTATGACACAAAATAAGAAAGCAAACTTTAAAAAAAAAATAAACAAAAAAACTTTTTGTTAAAAACTGAGAAAAACAAAGTATAAATTCAGGGCAAAGATTCGTTGTTTGAGTAAGCACAGCAACATCACTGTTCCATCATCAGTGATTCCGTAAGTAAAAGCATTTTGGGCATATAGGAGAAGATAAGCTAAAACACCACATATAATGACAGAATATGTAAAGCTGATGGTGCTTTGTCCTTTGAATTTAACAAGCAAGCTGAGTACCTTCAAAGGTCCTGCTTACACGCACTGCTGAACAGCAGTATACCCTACCCTGTTCAACAAATTTAAATTACACAACTGTGGCCACTAAAAATAAGGTGACCATGTTTTGACAATTTTAGTCTTTACTTTTACAAATTTCCCTCCTGATAAGAAGCTGCTTTAGACATGTTTAGAAATATATGAAGACCAAATGTAAGTTAGCCTAAAAGGCTCGGTGTGGATCTGTGCAACCATTACATAAGGATCTTGTTGTTTCTAGAATAGTTCAGAAGACAAAACATTTGAGTTATGTTTAAACTGCCATCACTTTCAAAAGAGAAGGCTGTCTGTCTCATTCTTAATCTGTACAGTGCCTAGCACAATGGGGACACTGCTCCCAACTCTGCCAGGTACCAACCCAGTCCACAGTTATCAGCAGGCAAACAAACACTGCCCACCTTTCATGCTAAAACCACGCTTTTGGTATTTTAGTCTTCCCCATTGTTTGCTGCAAGGAAAAGGAATGCGTGTTTTCCATTCTGTCCCAGGGGGGAAATCACTAACATTGTATGCAGACAGTTCAAACCACAGCACGTGAAGAACTCACGTGTAAGGGAAGAGAAGAAATCAGAAGCCAGAACACATGCAATGCAAGAGATGGTGCACTGGGATTGCCCTCCTTAGTGGACTGAACTTGTCTTCTGGAGGGTCAAGAGGGAGAAGTGATACATCCAGAATTCACACCACCGTTAAGTTTATGGTTTTAAATTTAGTAAAAGAAAAAAGGGGAGAAGGCATGACCCTCATTTTCTAACTTCTCTACGCCGGTTTTGAAATAGCATGTTTCAGAGGGTCCCACAGAACTGGCTGAGCTGAGAGGGCAGAGAGAACACCCTGGTCCTTCCCTACCGCATTCCCTCTATGCGCTTTCACTGTTGCATCACGGACTAGCTTTCTGCTGAAGACTTGCACCGGTTCACGTATGTATGCGCAATCCACGAGCGCCTCAGGCAAGGAGTGCTGTCGCAAAGCCAGAGCAGGGGAAGGGTGGAGACACCCGCCTTCTGGAGACAGCGTGCTGTAGGAGCAGCTCAGCTGCGCACAAGGTTCCAGCCCACCACGCAAAGCCATGCTTCTCAAATGGAGAGAAGTCACAGACAGAAAAGAGCAATCTGCAAAAACTGAGCACAAAGGAAGCTCTACACATACTTTTCATCGGATATTCCAGACAACTGCAGCTTATGTTCCAAGATGGTTGGAAAAGTACTAGATGCTCTAAAATAAAAGTTCTTTTTATTTATTTGCGAGCTGAAAGAATGAGGGAATACGCTGTTTTGCCCATCTTTTCAGCAGAAGAAAGGAAACGGAACGTGGAAGATAGTAAGCCTGTTACCTCCTGATCCATCTCCAGCTGTAAAGTCTCCTCCTTGAATCATGAAGTCTTTGATCACACGATGAAATTTACTTCCTTTGTACCCGTATCCTCTCTATGAAAATGAAATAACTCTTTAAATTAATCTAACATCCGGTTCTACACAGTCATATGGAAATACGCATGCGGGGAATGGCCAGATTTCAGAAAATATACCACCACTGGACACAAATAGTGGCAAAAAACAAATCAAGCTGAAATGCAGGTGAATGCAGCTGGGCTGCACTGCCACAAAGCAGGTATTATTCAGGCCATCAAAGCCATTGCCTTCGTTTGGCTGGTATCTGACCACAGTACCTCTGCATGCTAGATCTGCATGGCAGGGACAGACTGAGGTGGCAACATCCAGCATCTCGTAATTACAACCTGTGAACCAAGACCCAAGGACCTAAGAAGACATACATCAGTGCACAGCCGTGGGGATGGCGCTCTTGCACAGGCTCCACTGAATTGAGATTGACAGTTCACAACTGAAACAGCATTAAACAAGTATTTACTTGCCAATCCCAACCTTGAGTACACAATGAAAGAAAACCACAAACGTACTTCTCCAGTCGCCAGCACAACGAAGTTCTCCACGGTCTTTGGGACAACTTTTCCAAACAATCCAATTACAATTCTGCCAACATCTTTGTCGCCGATCTTCACGTCAAAGAACACCTGAACATTTTTGCGAAGAGAACATAAGTGATGCAAACATGAGTGCAACAAAAAGGCCAAGCTTTTGAAAGCGTAAGGTGGTAAGAAACTGCTTCTGGATGGTCTGTTTTGATAGTATCCTTCAATTCCTAAGAGTGCTGTTCAAGAAAAATCCT
The DNA here is from genome assembly GCA_013398225.1 of Steatornis caripensis. Classification (NCBI taxonomy): domain Eukaryota; kingdom Metazoa; phylum Chordata; class Aves; order Caprimulgiformes; family Steatornithidae; genus Steatornis; species Steatornis caripensis. The sequence goes on from VZSC01010751.1 coordinate 54,380, forward strand.
TTCAGAGCTACCAAATTATGCAGAAAACTGTTTGAGAACTGAGCGATTATACGTTTTGATTCTTACTGCTTTTAACGGCTCAGTGAGACTGCTGCATCACAAGTTTAAAGCTAGCATTCCAAGAAGATTTTTCCCAGAGACGCATGTCTTCAAAGCTGTATGGAAAAGATGAAATATGAAAGTAACGAAGAACAATTGCACTATTCCATAATAGCGTGGTGAACAAGGAACTACACTACTGACACTGCCCACAAACAATGGTTTGCTATCCACTCATAATCTTTACTGTTATAGGCGTTAGTATGTATGTGATTCCATATAGGTGAAAGCCTAAATCTCATCAGACTGAGAAACAGTGGGACGAAAATCCTACGGCTCAAGCAAGGAGTCGCTTTCCTATTACTTCAAACCTGACAGAGAAATCACCAGGCTACATTACTGAGACAAGCGCCTAGAAGCTTCAATGTAGACGTTGCTAAAAAGCAACTTAAAAAACGCAAATGAGTTATAAAGCATTTTAATGTAGTTCAGAATATATGAATGCATATTTGAATGTGCAAAAATGTTCCAACAACTACTGAAAACAGGAACAGCTGTCAGGAAACGAGGCATTTTTAAGTTCTGAAAAAATTACATAAAGACTATTACAACTTCTAGGAAACAGCAATGTATATTCCTATGATGTGGTATTTGCTGTTCTTTGTGGCACTCGACCAAATATTACTTGTCTGCAATGCTAAGAAATTAATCCAATGATGATAATAAATGACCACAGTCTCTCCAATGTGAATGCCTCTTTCACACTGCCCTACTAAACATTTCTACCGTTTCTTGATCTTCCATGTGGTTTTCACTGTTGAACTTTTGGCTAATGCTACAAAAGCTCTGTGAAGAAAGTAAAATTCCTTTTGATACACCTCATTCATTTCCTTGGTACTTGGCACTAAATAACATACTTCTTAGATGTGTGGTTCCCAAAGTATTAACAGCACACTTTCACTAACTTCTTAACATTTTTACAAACACACTTCTTTGAATTCTGCGGCCAAGGCTATCCAGGTAAGGGGTATTGCCTGCCTACGTTTTCTAAACACACCTTATTTTGCCCAGAAATGTTGTCCTAGTAGAAGGACTGCCTGAAATATATACATACATAAGTAACACAACCAAAGCTGCCAAATAACAACCCCAGATCACAGTAACATCAAACACTTTCACAGAGCACATGGAGACAGGCCCACCACATATTGTAAACCTAAATCAACCAAAAGGCTTCACTTGCGGCAGAGCAGCAAACCCAGCACTTCCACAAAGCTTTGCTTTGGCTTAGCCTGCGTTTGTGAACCAAAAGTAAGTTCCTGGCTTCCTGTTAGCACTCTGCATACCGGTGCTACACACTTGGTGATTTTTGGAAAGCTCTTCCTAATTATGCATCACATAACACATCTGTCCATATTTCTGGCCAAGAAATCAGATAGATACAGAAATATTTGGTAGCCCTAAATGCCAGTTTTGCATAAAGAAGCCACGTTCTTTTAAGCGTATTTCCTCAAGTTCTCTGGAAAGACAGTAAGCATGTGGACACTAGTGAGGTGGTCAACAGAGCAGTCTCAACTCTCAAAAAACATCCGGTCAGATTCTTCACCAAAAACTCCTAAAGAAAATAAATATGATAATTTTTCAGTCTTATTAATATTTATATAAATATTTAATCTTATTTACAATTTGCAGTAAGTATTTCAAGACTGAAATGAAAAAGAGTGCACCAGTAAGTGGCTGGTTCTCATCAACATACTCATATATAACCTACACAAGATGGTGCATATCAAAGTGAAAAAACCACCAAGAGTATTCAATTATTCGGGGGGGCGGGGGGGGGAACTAAACTACATTGACTGTGAAAGAAGGATCTCATGATTCCTAGTGACCAGGTAATGTAATGACAAATGAACGCAGGATAAATGCAAAATACTGCATGTGGAAGACGATGATACAGCCACAACAAGGGGTCCTAAACTGGCTACCACGCAGAACATCTCAAGTCACCCTGAGCAGTTTGATGAAAAATTTAGCTCTGGGCTTGTGAAGGCCAGAGAAGGAAAATGAATGTTAGAAATAACTAAATCGGGTAAGGACAAGAGACGGGCATATTGTGCCACGGTATACAACTGTACTGTGCGTTCACATCCCGAGTGCTGCACCCAATTCTGGCTTCCCAATCGCAGAATGACAAAACCAACCTAAAAAAAGGCAAATGGCAGCACAGATGCTCAAAGATCTGGAACACCTTTTATATGGAGAGGTTAAATAAAACTATGCAAGCTGAAAGAAAGAAAATTGCTGTGATCTGATGAGCTCTGTAAAGTTACGACTGGCTTGGACAAGGAACAATTCTGCAATTCTGTGTGTCCCACGACGTAAGCATTGGAGAAGGGGCATAAAACGAAATCGCAGGCAGACGGTCTGAAGAAGCAAAGTACTTTGCCCATAGTTCAACTGGAATACATCGCCCAAAGACGACTGGAGGGGCCAAAGCACATGAGCTTTACCCCGCCAAAAAAAATCAAATTCACGGAGCAGACGCCCACGTCGACAAAGCCGTAGACCGCTGTAGACAACCGTGGCAGGGAAGCTCAGAGGGAAAGGCTCAGCCCGTGCCGCAGGAGCCGAAGCCGAGGCCGAGCCCGGGGAAGCGGCTCTGCCCCTGCCCGGTCAGGCTTTCGGGGGCGCGGGCACCCTTCACCAGGAGCACAGCACAGTGTGGGTGTACGCACTCGTGGGCAGAAACGTTCACTCGCGCGAAACCCATTCCTGCCCAGGACGGAGACGCCCAACGCCGAGCAGCGCGGCGCGGCCTCGCCGGCAGAACGCTTCGGAGCGCGACGCGGTGAGCGCTAGGTTTGAACCCGCACCCGGTGCCCGAGCCCGCCACGGGCGGGAACAACGAGAGAGCGGGAAACAAACGGGCAACCAACCGGCAGCTCACGACGCCAAGAATTTCAGCGAAAAGGGGTAAAGAAACGGATACGGCACAGCCCAGCCCCGGGCGCCGTCAAACCCCCCACCGCCCGGCGCAACCCGAACGGCCGCGAACGCCGCGCAGCCAGGGCGCGGTCACGCGTTTTAAAGCCACCGCCGCTGCGAGGCAGGGCAGGCTCGGCTAACTGGAACTTTGAGGTGTCCCAGCGCCTACGGAAACAGGGCGTGCCCAGAGGAGTTAAAAAAAAAACAAACCCCAAACAAACCTGAAGAACACTTATAAAACGGCAAAGTTAAGCCGTTCGCCCGAGCCCTGCCCAAACCCGAGCCCCGCAGGGCCCTCCTCTCCTCCCGGAATCCGGCCCGGCAGGCAGCGAGCCGTCAGGGACAGGCTCCACGCTATGAAGCCAGGGTAAAACGCAGCCCGGCGGCCCCTACCGCGTCAGTAACCCCGGGGGAGGGGCGCGGAGCCGGCAGGGAAAGCACCCGCTCCGGGCCCCTCACGAGCGATGCCGACTCGCCTCAGGCCGGCGGCCGGGCAGGCTTTCCCGCTCGGCGGAGCGGCCCCGGCCGCGGGCGAGAGTCACCTTGGCGGTCACGCTGGGTCCCCTCTTCTTGAAGCCCTCAGCCCCCGGAGCCAGGACGCAAAGGCAGGCGACAGCGCCGAGCAGCGCGGCCAGCCCCCCGCGACCCATGGCGCTGAGACGAGAGCTGCGGCGCCTGCGCCCGCCGCCGGGCGGCTCCTCCCGCGCCATGTGGCGGTGGCGGGGGGGCCCGCGGGCCCGCGGAGTCAGTGGCTGAGCTGACGCATGGCACGGGAGAGGTGCTGGGACAGCCGGCTGCCTTCACACCTTCCGAGAGGGTTCTCCTCCTTCTGTGGAACGGGGTGGGGGAGCCCCGGAGCCCTTGGGTGGGTGTGAGGAGGTTACAGATGCCGGGGCGGTCACAGAATCACAGAACCCCACCACGGCGGGGTCTGGCAGGGCCTTCTGGAGATCCCCCAGCCCCCCTGCTAAAGCAGGTGCCCCCAGCACAGGGGCACAGGGACGTGTCCAGGCGGGGTTGAATCTCTCCAGAGGAGACTCCACAGCCTCTCTGGGCAGCCTGGGCCAGGGCTTGGGCACCCTCATGGCAAAGAAGTTCTTCCTAATGCTCAGGGGGAACTGCCCGTGCTCCTGCTTGTGCCCGGTGCCCCTTGTCCTGTCACTGGGCACCACTGAAAAGAGCCTGGCCCCGTGGCAACACCACCCTTTAGATACCGATCAGCACTGATGAGATCCCCTCCCAGCCTTTTCCTCTCCAGGTTGAACAGACCCAGGGCTCTCAGCCTCTCCCCACAGCACAGATGCACTCACAAGGTGCACAGTCCTTGTGGGGGGCACAGGGCGGGGGCAGGACACCGGGTGGCCTCCTCGGGGGGCTCAGCCTCACCAAACAGGAGCCTGAGTAGCCCGGGTTTTGACTTCAGGCGGTCCACGTGCACAGGAGGGATGCCTTGAAGATCTCACAGGTGGGTGAGGTAGCCGGAACAGCAGGTGTTCAGGGGGTTCTGAGTGTGGATCGCTGGTCTTTCATCTTGGGTGTACTGAATGTGCCGAGTAGAAGCGCAAGCCTGTAAGGCGCTTGTAGTAGTTCTGGTTTGCTTTGCGTTTGTGGGAGAGGTGCACTGCTTGGAACCCATGTCAGCACCCCTGGCTTTGAACAATAAGGAGCTGCACTGCACAAATTCATCAAACGCAAATGTCTTTCTCGAGCCATTGCCTACCAAGACGGGGAAGAGCGATCCCAGTCTAGGAGATTACCTTTGGCAGCAGTCCCGGTCTAGGAAATTACCTTTGACGCTGACCTTCTCTGCTCAAAAATCATTTGCGTTCAGGACCTGTCCCAAGTGGTGGTGCTGCTATAATCCCTAGAAAATTTGCAGCTTGTAACACATGGTGAAATTTGCGGCCTCCAAAGTGCCAGCATATGAAGGAAAAATAATTAGTAGATACCGATAGACTGCAAGCAGGTGGCTTATGTAAACACACTCGGTATTAAAGTCAGCAGTGCTGCGTTTCAGAGTATATGGAATAGCACCTATGCAAAGCATTTGGTGCTGGTTGCAAAGCCATCCCAGAGCTGGGTGGAGTGCCCGAGGGAGAATAAGCCCTGCACCGCCGCGTCTATGCTGTCGTTGCCGCTCAGCATCTCAGCTTGAGACCGGCTCAGTTAGTTAGCAACACAGTAGTTGGTGCTGGAAAGTTGGCGTCTGCACTGTGAGCTTTGCAGGCAGTGTGTCCAGCCGTCCAAATGCCCACTAGCAGTTGAAGCGTGCTGGACATGCTCCTGGAACACATCTTCTGGTTTAGTTTCATGTGGCAGGAACCTAGTTTGTGCATGGCAAGACCTCCCTGCATCAAGAATCAAAGCACAGTCAGTGGGGGTCTTGGAAAGATCCACTTCAAAAGTGCACTCATGGTCCAGACTGAAACATAACATAGACATACTGTAATGCACACCTTTGACTATAGATTGATCATAGACTGTTTTTCACGTGTCACTTTTCTTTTGTTTCCCATGCTGCCCCATATGCTGCCTACACCAGTGCATCTGAGTGCAGTGAGATTTCTCATCAAGTGACTGTCGTAGAAGCTTTTCTCAGGTGAGACAGCGGTGAAAGAACCACCTGGACTAATCTAGGGCTTAACTTTGGCACTTGACTGATGTGCTGGCATTTTGTAAAACTGAGGGCTTTACCGAAGCCCTGCCGGTGCATACTACTGAGGGCTATGGGCCTTCAGGGCATGGTTTGAGACATTTACCTCATTTCTCTGTAGCCGATTAGATCTGTTCCTCTTAGTGCTGAAACAAAGCTAGTTCACATGTGTATAGGTGATTTAAGTACTTCTTTGATCCTGTTGTTAGCAGTTCCTATATTTCACACTCACATTCTTCTGTAAGTATCAAAGCAGGCCCAAAACTTTTCTGTCTCTTATGCTAGATTTTTTGATATGTCAGTGCACTTTAAGCAAGAATGTGAGTATTGGAGTTTACTTAAAATGAGTATGTGTTTATTTTCTTTGCCAGTTTGATAAGGTACTGAGAATTTAAAGTTATGATTCAGCTGCTTTCCTTGCATTGCATCGCCACATAATGATAGTGTTTGACTGAGTTAAGATTTACTGCAGAAATATAACAGACCCAAAAGATACACTGATTTGTTGCAGTAGTTGGGTATAAACTTTGAAAGGACTGTATTATTGGACAAGTATGTTAGAAAATAGTTAGGGATTTTAACTACATGCTCACAGAAACCTTTTGCAGCCGACCTATGTAGCTAATCTCATAAACTTCAGTAGTTAGAATCCAGAAGGTGAAAACTTACCATTTCCATCTCTCTGTTTGTCACTGCAATCTACCTTTACTACAGCTACCCATTCAGTATTTGTCTGCTCTGAAATTGTAGTTGTTACGCTTACACTAAACATGAAATGTTACAGTCTGTGGGATGTTCAGAGGAAGGTGATGAAAATCGGAAAAGGTTCCCCTTGGAGCATGTATGAGGGCATGTTAAAATTTTTCAGCGCTCTGAAGGTGATCTTTTTAGGTTTGGGGTGAGTGAGAAAGAGACCTATGTGGGACAGAGCATCTTTGATGCTCTGGATGCATGCGAGTCACCAGGTGAATGCTGACAGAAATGCAGAAAAAGGTGAAGCCATAGCTAATTCTAAGTTATGAATCTGAAAGAAGACAAATATTATGTGATGAGACTGAATTTTCTCAGAGCAATCCAGTCAGAGTAATACACTCATTCATATCGTGGGGTGCAGAGGAACGACCAATGAGCTGGAAACACAAGAAAGGATGGTCTGGCTGAGCAACTCTTTGATTTAATACTCCTTAGTATAGAAAGGCCCATTCAGGGGTAGGTATGCTGGGCAATGGTATCCACAGTATTCCCCAGAGTTCCCTTTCACTCCCTCTCAATAAAAGTGTTGGTGTTTGCAAGGATGACTTCCCTGTTTATTGAAGTGTGAATATGTTTCATCCACGTACAAGATGGCAGTATGAGGCAGGAAGAATGAAATGAGTGGTTAACAGCACTGAAGAGATTTAAAAACAGCAAGATGAGACAGGATCTGGTTTATATTATCTTAGGAAGTTTATGCATATTGGTGATGCTGGTAAATAATTTTTGGAAGAAGATAAAACAGTACTTAAAGAGGAAACCTCAAAAAGAGGCAGAAACTTAATATGTTCAAACTCAGTTTTACACAGAAAATCTCTTCCTGATGCTGAAAGAAGTACGTGCTCCTTTTGTAGAAATTTGATGTCATGACTATCAAACTGGCAGTACACGAAAGCCAGACAAACAGTAGGCTTTGTACTAACGGTGAAAAGAAAGAAATCCTTACAATAAAACTAGGGAATAATATGTAAAAATCTGTTATGACCTCTTTATTTTTCTTCTTTAATTATTCATAACTATCTTGAAGATTTTGGAGGTCTCTGCAAACTCTTTGCGCGGACAAACAGTGCAGTTTGCTGAGAACTGCACTGAGTTCACTGTGGCTTTGCACAGGGGCGCTTTCTCTATGTTAAAAAAAGTGCTAAATCAGGAGGGGGCCTACAACAGCAGACCATTCTTTCCTGTTCTGTCCTCCCTGGCTGTGAACAATTTGTTCACCTCTTCAGTGCAGCTGATCTGAAGACTGTTATCATTTCTCCCCTCAGTTTTCTTTTCTGTAGACTAAACAACCCCAATTCCTTCAGTCTTTCCACATGGGTCAGATATTAGAGCAGGCGTCATCTGGCTGTGTAGTTTTTAGCTAAACTATTGCCTTTGTCCTTAAATGTGAGGAGAAGTTACAGATAAGCACATTTTGTCATTTCTTGCCTTTTTTTTCCTTTTTAAAATTGATCAAGTGACGTGAGGCTATTGTGACAAAAATGACTTAGCCCATTAGAAAAATACGTTCAAACTGTCCTGTGTTTGTAATATGATGCACAGGACATTCTGCATTTTAGAGCAAGCAGACACGCGTTGTTTTGGTGCTTGCTGTCTCCTGAAGTAATCAAGCCTTTAAAAGAATAATTTGCTCCTGTTTGACAGTCTTCAGTTTAAGTAATAGTATCTGTAATGAGGTGTTTCATTGCTTCTGATGGGCTCTTTAAAATTTAAAACGGGTACAGAGGAGAGATATATTAAGCATATAGCATCTGACAGATTTTGATTTCTAGTAGTACTAGCATTCGCAGTAATTCTAGCACTTCCTTTCAGCACTATGGCATTTTAGTGAGCTATGATTTATTGTAGCGATATAGAAATATTTCACATCCAAACTGCTCCAGTATATCATGTTATACAGCTAAAAAGAATTCTGGGCATGACATACATAATAATAATGCTTTATGGTTCTATAGGCACTTTCATCAATGTTAACTGCTTGACAGCTGCCAGGATAAAACTTGGACTAAGCACTGTGTTCTCTAAGGCTGCTGTAACTGAGCTTTTATTTTTATTTCCTCACTTTGAAATGGGTTTTTGGATCTCAAACCTGAATCACTGGAAGTGATCATCGTTCTCAGGATTGATCTTTATCCATATTGTTTCACAATGCCATCGCATTACTTGTCTTGGGTTTTTAACGTGTCACTGGCAGAGTAAAGTGGTATGTTTAAAACCAAACTAAACACAAAGATTAAGAAATGACACCACTTCATCTTATACATTATCTGAATTATAAAGTGGTTAAAAGCTATGAAATATCAGGGCAATCGTGATTGCGTATAATTCTAAGAGATCACAGTTTTAAAAAAAAAAACAGCTTAACATCCACAAATTGTAAGTCACTATACATGGCCTTCATGAATAATGAAGAAAGAGGTTTATGGGGAGTTTTGTTTGTGTTTTTTGTCTTTTCCTTTATGTGACTTCATAAAGATGGAGTGTATCTCGTGTGCTGTCTCTTCTACTAAATCACTGGTAAAATGGCTTAGACTTCTCCTGCCATCTGGTGCACTTATGCAAAATAAATGTGTCCTATGCTCCGGATAAGTGTCTTCCTTTTGGTGAATGGTTTTTAAGCTTTTTACATTTTGTATCCAAACACAATTTGAAGTGTCACCCTTTCCACTCTAATGGTCAAAGCATTTATTTAGGTGATACCAGCAACGTGTTTTCAAAATTGTGCAGCTGGAGCCAGAACCATTTTTGCTTTGAGCACATTTGTTTACAAGATATCAGGGTTATCTGTAATTGCACATCTTGCTGCACTGAGCGTTTAGCACATAGTCATTCATTTGAATTCTGTTTTTCATAATGTCTGCAGTTGCATAAGATTCCTTAGGGTAAAAAAAAAAAAAA
>VZSC01010751.1:66257-84778 GCA_013398225.1 Steatornis caripensis
TTTTGTAGAAATTTGATGTCATGACTATCAAACTGGCAGTACACGAAAGCCAGACAAACAGTAGGCTTTGTACTAACGGTGAAAAGAAAGAAATCCTTACAATAAAACTAGGGAATAATATGTAAAAATCTGTTATGACCTCTTTATTTTTCTTCTTTAATTATTCATAACTATCTTGAAGATTTTGGAGGTCTCTGCAAACTCTTTGCGCGGACAAACAGTGCAGTTTGCTGAGAACTGCACTGAGTTCACTGTGGCTTTGCACAGGGGCGCTTTCTCTATGTTAAAAAAAGTGCTAAATCAGGAGGGGGCCTACAACAGCAGACCATTCTTTCCTGTTCTGTCCTCCCTGGCTGTGAACAATTTGTTCACCTCTTCAGTGCAGCTGATCTGAAGACTGTTATCATTTCTCCCCTCAGTTTTCTTTTCTGTAGACTAAACAACCCCAATTCCTTCAGTCTTTCCACATGGGTCAGATATTAGAGCAGGCGTCATCTGGCTGTGTAGTTTTTAGCTAAACTATTGCCTTTGTCCTTAAATGTGAGGAGAAGTTACAGATAAGCACATTTTGTCATTTCTTGCCTTTTTTTTCCTTTTTAAAATTGATCAAGTGACGTGAGGCTATTGTGACAAAAATGACTTAGCCCATTAGAAAAATACGTTCAAACTGTCCTGTGTTTGTAATATGATGCACAGGACATTCTGCATTTTAGAGCAAGCAGACACGCGTTGTTTTGGTGCTTGCTGTCTCCTGAAGTAATCAAGCCTTTAAAAGAATAATTTGCTCCTGTTTGACAGTCTTCAGTTTAAGTAATAGTATCTGTAATGAGGTGTTTCATTGCTTCTGATGGGCTCTTTAAAATTTAAAACGGGTACAGAGGAGAGATATATTAAGCATATAGCATCTGACAGATTTTGATTTCTAGTAGTACTAGCATTCGCAGTAATTCTAGCACTTCCTTTCAGCACTATGGCATTTTAGTGAGCTATGATTTATTGTAGCGATATAGAAATATTTCACATCCAAACTGCTCCAGTATATCATGTTATACAGCTAAAAAGAATTCTGGGCATGACATACATAATAATAATGCTTTATGGTTCTATAGGCACTTTCATCAATGTTAACTGCTTGACAGCTGCCAGGATAAAACTTGGACTAAGCACTGTGTTCTCTAAGGCTGCTGTAACTGAGCTTTTATTTTTATTTCCTCACTTTGAAATGGGTTTTTGGATCTCAAACCTGAATCACTGGAAGTGATCATCGTTCTCAGGATTGATCTTTATCCATATTGTTTCACAATGCCATCGCATTACTTGTCTTGGGTTTTTAACGTGTCACTGGCAGAGTAAAGTGGTATGTTTAAAACCAAACTAAACACAAAGATTAAGAAATGACACCACTTCATCTTATACATTATCTGAATTATAAAGTGGTTAAAAGCTATGAAATATCAGGGCAATCGTGATTGCGTATAATTCTAAGAGATCACAGTTTTAAAAAAAAAAACAGCTTAACATCCACAAATTGTAAGTCACTATACATGGCCTTCATGAATAATGAAGAAAGAGGTTTATGGGGAGTTTTGTTTGTGTTTTTTGTCTTTTCCTTTATGTGACTTCATAAAGATGGAGTGTATCTCGTGTGCTGTCTCTTCTACTAAATCACTGGTAAAATGGCTTAGACTTCTCCTGCCATCTGGTGCACTTATGCAAAATAAATGTGTCCTATGCTCCGGATAAGTGTCTTCCTTTTGGTGAATGGTTTTTAAGCTTTTTACATTTTGTATCCAAACACAATTTGAAGTGTCACCCTTTCCACTCTAATGGTCAAAGCATTTATTTAGGTGATACCAGCAACGTGTTTTCAAAATTGTGCAGCTGGAGCCAGAACCATTTTTGCTTTGAGCACATTTGTTTACAAGATATCAGGGTTATCTGTAATTGCACATCTTGCTGCACTGAGCGTTTAGCACATAGTCATTCATTTGAATTCTGTTTTTCATAATGTCTGCAGTTGCATAAGATTCCTTAGGGTAAAAAAAAAAAAAAACTAGCGGTAAAGCCTAGCTGTAAGGAAGCGTACAGTCAGATTTCTCTGTTTTCAAGGCAAAAAAGCTAAAAGAGCTAGGTAACTTCATTGCAGCTTAAAATTACTTTTTNATAAGATTCCTTAGGGTAAAAAAAAAAAAAACTAGCGGTAAAGCCTAGCTGTAAGGAAGCGTACAGTCAGATTTCTCTGTTTTCAAGGCAAAAAAGCTAAAAGAGCTAGGTAACTTCATTGCAGCTTAAAATTACTTTTTTTTTCTTTCTTAGATTATTACTTAACAATGAAAATTCTAGCTCTCCAAACACTTTCGCACATCCCTTAGCTATGGCTGTGGTCTCTTTTCCGTAGAACTACTCGCAGCAAAGGTAAGTACATAGGTGTTTGAAAAGTATGCCTTTGTCGATAACTCTAAGTTCCAGTAATCGATACTTCTAGCCTGATAACGCCCAGAGGTGCAAATTGGGATGTATAGCCTGTGGCTCTGGGCTTTTAAGAGAAAAGGGGAGATAATTCCTTCCTCAAAAACGCAAGTGGGAAGTTGAAAAAGTTGTGAAGCAACATCCCATCACATGACACTGTTGAAGAATTGATCCAGCTTTGCTCTTTTTATGTGAGATTTTTAATTATTATTAAAATAGCTGTTGGGGTTTTTTTGAGCAAGGGAAACATAGGAGAGGAAGGAAATAGGAAGAGTGAAACAGAGAAAGCTCGTTAATTGTTTAGGAGGTGAATAGCAACTCGGAAGTAACACTCGGAGGACGACTAACACACTCAGCATTGAGAAGGCGTGTGAATGGGATTGGTCCCCACCTTCCAAATGCTGGAGGAAAAGTGGGGCTGGCAGATGTTCAAGAAGAAAGTGACAATGACAAGTACGAGAGTTTTTCCTTTACGAGCCATAAAGCCATCAGATGTCTAGTTAGCTTTTGCATGAAAAGTGATAATTTTAGAAAAGACCTGGGTATCTAGAACCAGGGAGAAAGCTGCTTCCAGGATGGTTTTAAATGGACGAAAGATGGTGGTTTGCTTGAAGATGAGTGAAAGGTGAGGGTAAATGATATTTCTCTCTCCAACTCACTCTGGAGCCTGCTGTGCTGACAGAAGCACAAAGTTGGCTTCATTAGTACAGGAAATATGGCTTAGAAGATACAGAGAAAACAAATATGTGTAATTCCAGTGTCCCTGAAGTTCAGCATTGTTATTGCCGTGCTAAAAGTAGGGTCCAATCTTGATCTAGTAGGTTTCTAATCAGTAAGCTGCAGTGTTACTGAAAAGATTAATTAATTTGCTATCTAACAGAGTACACTATGAAAGAAAGATGTCTTAAGCTACCTACAAAGATTCGGGGCCAGTTCTTCACTTGCATATTTCCTTTTAACTTTGAAAGAGATTTCATACTTACACATATGCAGTTGCCTGTATACACTTGACTCAGATACCGCCCTGTTTGCTGCATGTTTCAGGTCATTATGAACATATACACTGAAGTAAGGATAATATTTTATTAGAGCTGCAATATTCTTTCTGGAGATGTTGCCAATTAGGGATCCAATTTCTGATAAATACATATCATGACCCTTTGTCTATATGAAATAATTTTGTATACATTTTTGTACATCAAATGTGTGCAGCAGCTAAAGGAACTCTGCCAGGATTACGTAAGCATCTAGGAAAGGCTGCTAGCGCTGCTTACAAGATGAGCAGTAAGTGCTCAGCTCTGTAGGCAAGTACATGGCGTTCGTGGTTTTCCTTACGATCTTTCTTTGAGCAGTGTTACAATCAGTCATTTGTAAAGTCCTGTACAGTGATCCTTGTTAAGAATTTCTGTCTCATATTATCTAGGAAAGTATGATGGCTTCTCACACTTGAAAAAAGCCAACAATATCCCGATACAATAACTGTGCATGTATTGACATTTTAGTGGTGTTTGTGTGGGTTTTGCACCATTCACATGAATGACATTGAAGCTATTCTTCTTTTCCTCTCCATGTCTATTCTAAGTTATTTGTTTTATAAAAATCCTATTCCAGAGTGCTTTGTAAATTCAACATTTTATGCCCAGTAACTTGTTACAGTAGTCACTCTTGTATCTCATCACAGGGTTTTTGTAGCGCTGGTAATGAATGGTAATGCGAGTGTGTTATTTTTGAGAAAAGAATTCTAGATAATTTGGAAATAACTCTGATTCTCAGTTTTGGGCAGCTGCACTGACAGCAGTGAGACCCTTTTGTGATGAGTTGGCCTTGACTGCATGCCAGGTGCCCACCACGCTGCTCTGTCACCCTCAGCAGGACAGGGGGGTAAAATACGATGGAGAAAAACTCCTGGGTCAAAATCAAGGCAGTTTGGTAAAGCGGAAGCAAAGGCCATGTGTGGAAGCCAAGGAAAACAAAAGATGTATTCTCTACTTCCCCACAGCAGATGACACCCAGCCACTTCCCAGAAAGGAGGACTTCAGTACACCTACTTACCAGTTGCTCCAGAAGACAAACGTTGTAATAACGAAGAACCCCCTGCCTCCTCCGCCTTTCTCTTAGCTTTATTGCTGAGCAGATGCCACGTGGTGTGGAATATCCCTTTGGTCAGTTTGGGTCAGCTGTCCTGGCTATGTCACTTCCCAAGATCTTGCCCACATTTTGGGGTGAGGGGGAAATGTTGGAGAGACAATCTTGACACTATGCCAGCACTGCTCAGCAGCAGCCGAAACACTGGTGTGTTAACAATACCATTCTAGCTACCAGTACAAAGCACAGCACTGTTAGGGGTGCTGTGGGGGAAATTAACTCTATCCCAGCCAGACCAAATACATTTTCATGTTTACAAGTCAGATGATGTTCAGAGGTGCCTGAGGGTTCTCAGCATTGAACTCACGTTATCAAAAGAGGAACCAAGAGGCCTGGCGTGAAAAGCTGGGGATTTTTAACACCTTGTTCACTTTTGGGAAAGGAGCTTTCAGTCACCAGGGACCTTTTCAGTATCGTTTTTAGACTTCACAGGGTTAAGCTAGTGGAAGAGAGTAGTGTTTGAAAGACTTTTTTAAGGTGTTGGCAACTTCACCACCACAACCACCACCTTAGCCCTGAAGACTGTACAAAGCATTTTAAAACAAGAACTTCTTGCAAAATGCATCGAATACACATTACGCATGGAAATGCAATTGTCTGGAATGACAATTTGCTCATACTGCTGTCACTTCTTAATATTTAATTCATTATAAACTGTTGCTGATGACATGTTTTCCACTTGCCGTTTGTGTTCTCTGTATTTCCTGTGAAGCAAGATTGCTAAGCCTTAACTGGAAGTATTTGTTCTCAGTACATTGCCATTAAATGTTTTACTGGTTTTTGGTTTTATCACTCATTGATATGAAGCAGTGTAACATGTCAGAAAAAGTGGAAACAGTCTGGGAAATTTAAATTGGTCTGAATAAACAGAGCAGGTCTCTGGGCAGCCTGATCTAGTTGATGTCCCTGCTCATGGCAGGGAGTTGGGCTAGGTGATCTTTAAAGGTCCCTTTCAACCCAGACCAGTCTGTGATTCTATAAAAAGGAATCAAATCTGTGACTGCGAGCAAAGGAACTTGGGATAAATAGTTCAACGATCAGCGGTCTTAATATCATTTTACTGGGAAATGCTTTCAGAAATAGGACTTCGCATTGTGTTTTATATGCTGAAAATACTTAGTGTAGTTGCAACGCCATTGAAACTTTTGTGATTTCTTCAGTCTTTAGATTGCTTATACTTCACTGGATGCCAATTTTCTTGATGTCTGGAAGATTGCCTTTATTACATAATGTTTTGGATGGCACATCTCACAGAGTTTTGGTTCACAAAGTAATGATTTGGATGGTGAAGCAGATTACAGAATCCCGTTTATATTTAATCCATTGAATTCCAGATAATAATCATTAAAGGCCCAAAAGCCTTACGCTGATTATTGTTTTTCAGTTCAAAATAGACTTTGGTGGATTTAAATCGAATCCCACATATGCTACCTGGAAGCTGGTTTATTTTTATGTCAGTTTTTACATGTCTTAAAATATGGCCCTGGTTTCTAGCAGAAGCAGTGGCAGAGTAGAAACAGAGCAGATGTTTCTCTGATTGTATCTAGGGGTATGTCAATGGTATTCTTATAAATAGAGAGATTTTGGCCTGGCAAACTACTGGTGGCATTTTTCTCCTCATTAAAACATCAGATTGATAAAGTCCATGTACTGCTCTGTTCCAAGATGTTCAGGCTTCTTTAAACATTAGCATTCTTATGATTTCACTGGCACTGCAGGCTTCTAGGGAACTCACTTTTCACAGATCTCTTCCTTCACATCTTTCCTTCCATCAACCTGACAAGTGAGAAAAAAGTCACCCCTAAGATTGCCAGTTGTGTCTGCTGCCAAAGGCAAGGGATTAGAGTGAATACTTAAAATTCAGTTCCAGGAAAGCTTTTTCCTTTTTGGGGCTATGCCCTGTCTCCCTCCCAGCTGTCAGAAAAAGCCAGCACCTTCTTGGATTCAGCAATGTTCTGTGTCAAAATTCTCTTAACTTCAGACAGCATGGCCAGGGAAGTGACAGCTTTATATATATCCCGTTGTAGAAGACCTCAGCAGTGTTGTAAATCTGGAGTTTATTCACAACTGTTGTGCTCATACGTTGCTATAAAAGCAGACTGGTATGTGATGTGCAAACTACTATTTTCACACTTAGGACACCAATCTGTAAATTTGAACCAGTAAATCTTCCTGAACCTGAAGACAAAATCAGTACTCATTTCATAAACACATTGGCTATGTATGTTATGTCTAATGCAGCAAATGTTCCCCTAGAGGATAAACAATGTCATCCACAGCTGAAGTGTTGTCTTTTAATGGCGTGGTTCGTAAATTGTAATGTCATTAGGAAATCAGATTCAAACAATTTAGAAAAGCAAAATGAGTATTTGAAATGTAAATTAGAACTTGGATCTTTTTTTCTGCCTCTTTAGCATCGGTGCAAACTCAGTTCTTATGAAGTGGTGTTTGCCTCTGTCAAAGCAGGAAACTCAAGAGCACGTGAACGGTGCATTGGTGAAGCCTTCCAGCAGAGGTGTCCTGGTTGGCTGACCTTCTCTTCTCTCTGTCTTCTGTCTATGATGTTTCCCCATTAATTGCATTTTCCGTCTGAGCAGGATTTTTACATTTGGTAGTGTAGGATTTGTACTTTTGACAGCTTGTAAGGATGAACTTGGCTAAGGATGTTTTTCTAGTGAGAGTAAGAGCGTCCACACGTGGTCTTTTCTGCCAAAAGGCATGAGTGGTAGAAGAGACATTTCACAGCTGTAATCTGATTAAATGAAACTTATCCACAGTTGTGTCTGAACCTCTTAACCAGTTCAAAGATAGAGGCATGATTCCTGCTTCTTCATTCAGATCTAGAGTAGGTCTGCATGACTACAGATATTATCACAATTTGTATTTCAGCCATGACCTGAATGAGCAAAATTGTCAGATGTCCCATCCTGATTTCTTGCAGAAAATAGGATGACCTTGGCTTCCAGATCAATTCATTAGAAAGAACTCCTCTGTGAAGGCTGAGACCAGAGCAGGTCACCTGTGCGGGACAGCTAAGAAGACAGGCACGAGTTCATACTGTGGCAAGCTGGGATAAACACAAAGTTAAGGCTTCAGGTTTCCTTTCCTTCCCTTCTTGTCCCTTCCCACTGACTTTTAGAGATTTACAAACAGTTTTAACTCATCTGCCTTCACAGTGACTTGTATTGCTGCCTCATTGCGACATAGGGATCAGTGGCTCAGTTGCAGGCCCCATCTGTATTCTTCAACAGTTACCGTTGGGAGAGCAAGTGATGAGTCCTCACTAGAGCAGCTCCCAGCAGTTCAACAACTGTGTCTTCATCTTCTGGTGGATGCTATTGCCTCCACTATTAAGACATCAGGGTACTGACAAGAAACCAGCAACTAGCTCATCCTGAATCACAGCAAGGTCAAAATTGTGCTGTGAGATGATGACTACCTGTCTGAGGTACTGCTTCCAGCAGCACACAGCCCTCCATGTCACGCTATGAAGACTTGGCATCCTGTCTGAAATTGGATAACCAGGTAGCGTCAGGACCTACATATGCCTTACTTAACATTTAGCTTGCCTGGAAACTTTATCTCTCACTGCTGGGCAAGGACCTGATAAAGCAAACAGTGAATTTTGTTGAGATCTTGAACAAATCTCAGCTGCTTCAGTTGAATATGGCTGGCTGAGGCTGTTAGGACCCCATCAGTTGCTGAGATCCTGTACAGCTTTGCATCTGCTTTTCCCACAGGATCATCTTCAAAATCATAAATTGTCTGGGTGAGTTGAATGAGGTAGAAAGCAGTTGTTCTTCCCTAAACCTGTGCTTTTGTCACCTGCTAATGCTGCCTTTCTGTGTCTACCTAGCAGTAATGTCAGCAAAACAAGCAAATTTAACAGAAAGTATAGTTTCAAAGGATCTTCCTAGACATTTAAAGCTACAGAAACTAGAATGATGGCATCATTGGGGCATCATTCTGGCAAGCTTCTGGCATGAGTCATCCCAGCTGCTGTCAGCAATATCATGTACCATTGGTAGTATCGTGCAGGTGATGGCTATAAGACTGAGCACGTGCTCAGGATTCTGGATAAATAGTTGAAATAGTTGAAATTTCTTGCTTAATTCTAAAATTGTAGTCCACTAATCAGTTGCAAGTTATCTGTGTTTTGTTTTCTGAGTAACAGATGTATTTGGAAGGCATCGTATTTCAGAATAATAGAATTGGTTTTTAACAGAACTCTGAGCTTCCCAAGGAAGTGTTTTTCAGAATTGGCTTGGGGAGGAAAGATGTCTTTTAGATACTCCGGTGTCTTTCCAGAGAATGTGGCTACAGCTCCCTTCTCAGGGAACTGAGAAATGATCATGTATGATTATAGATAGCTATATAGATCATTAACTGTTTGCTGTTTTATTAGGAACATTATCCCTACAAATTTTAAAGGGTAGCAGACCCTAGTTGTTGGCAGCTGTCAGTCCTGGAGCAGGAGAAATGATTATAATCCATGTAAGAGGACTCTGTGACTGAGGAGCAGGAAGAAGCCTTCACACACTCTCAGAGCCATCTCTGACCCAGACCCCACTGCTTGTAAAAGCTCAGAAGCTGCATGGCAGTTCTATTTCTCTCGTTAAAATATTGGCAGCTGAAAAGAGCGTTTGGTATTTTGGGGATTTGGCTTTCAAAACAGCCTCAGAGTTTTACATACCAGTCTGGAAAGTGCTGCAAGAAACTCTGAAAAAGTAGCCATAAAATGCGCATGGGAGTAGAGGGTGTGGGGTAGCAGAAGTGGTGAATGCCTGGCCTGAGTTCAGGTGTCATCAAAAATGCTGTTGACTTCAGGAGGCCTTAAATCAGGAGTAAAAGTCTAATATCAAGAGCTGTGTGGTGACCTAGTTCAGACTAGTATCACCACAACACCAGGAAAGGCTGTATTCAACTGCATCAAATCTTGTGTACTTAATGACTGCACATCACTTTTAGCCCCATCTCATGATCAGTGTGGTGAATTCAATAGGACTTGGAGAATAAGACTTAGTCTAGTTTATCCTGGAAATAGGGGTATAATTGTGAAGAGAAGAATCAGTGAAAAGGCAAGCAGTTCATGCTTATTTTGTATGTCTTTTCCCCCACAAAAAAAATCCCAACCACACAAAAATAAAAAGACAGACTGAAGAAAGTAAAGAGAACAAGGCCAAATTACACTCAAAAATACATATTTTTAGTCCTGCCTTCTGTTTCCTTTTTCACTTGAAGGCAAAAGAAAAGTGTTATTCAAGTTTCCCAATGACAGCACATAGCCCTAGTGGCTACTACCATCGACTCTGAAAGTAAAGATCGGAAGAGATGACGTAAAATGCTGTCTTTACTCAAATTCTAGTTGATAGGATACAGCTGAGGTAACTTTGCTTTAGGAAGAAAGAGGTTCGAGAAGTTTTGAGGAGGAATATGCTTTTTATTTTCAAGAATTACTGGTGTGAATCATGTAGGCATAACCTTTTTTGTGAATGTAGTTATAGATTGCATATTTCCATTGGTTTAGTTTTTATTTAATTCCATTGTCCTGCCTTGGTTCAACCACATAGGAAACAGGGGTAGCGATATTGCACTTTGAGAAAAATGTAGCAAAATAGGGAGAAATCGCTTTGATCAGACTGGAATACTCTTTGGAGACCAAAGGATTTTTTTCTGCAGAAGTACTGAAGCAAATTTTTCAGAAGCTGCCAATCAAGGGACACCTAAAAACTAGTAACAGAGCTGTCTTGTTTTTCTCTCAGCATGGCAGAACAGTGGCCTGAGGGATGAGTAGTGTAGATAGGGAGCTGGTTTTGGAGTTCAGCTGCTTTTAGTGACCCCTTTTTCCCTTCCTGAATGTAATGTCTAGGGGACGAGAGCCATAATTGTTCAGCAGGACAAGAGTTCCTCGAAGTTTTCGTGGTTTCATCAGCCCAACATGTGACTTTAACATACCTGCAGTTACGAAGCTGTCATTGTAGCATCACATCCAAAGGTCATCAAAGGAGCATTTCCTGTTGAATTTTAGGAGACGGGCCATTGGATCAAGACCTTTTGTGTTTATTCATAATTACTCAGAAAACTTTTCAACAGAAGATCTCTGCAGTAGAAAGAATTGGAGAGGAAAAGCTGACAAGTCTGAGTACCCACCCACTAATGATGATGCTAGCCTCTTACTTTACATTAGGCCCCCGCGTGTTACTGTATGTTATTGAGGATTAGGCAATGAATAACATCGGTGAGAAGATTATCCTCTTCCTCTGTAACTGTAGCTACACGTTATTTTTCGTTGTTACACAGTCTGCACTCCTTATCTGCTTTTCTTCAAAGCCTTTCCCCCGGTCATGGAAAAGAGGAACTGATATGTGCATAAGAACCAGAGATGGTACAGGGCCTAGCGCATAGCCCATGAGATGCTACTGTCCACGAGAAGTATGCCTGTGAGGAGGCAAGGTCTGTGATGTGGTATAAAAAACCCAAACTGATGGGAGTCCTTACAGGTGCAACAGGATGAGCCAGATTCAGAATATTTATTGCACTGTGAGGATGCCCTTTTGTGTTGCACCTAATCTGACTTATTTGTGGGCTAGTGGCAAAAAGAGGCAATCCCATTCTTTCTTCTCTCTTCCTATGCATATCGCAAGTGGCAAGCTCTATCCGGTCATATTTATGTCACATGAAACGATCATGCAGCTATGCAGTGACTCAGATAAACCTGCTGATCTGACAGAGAACGTACTCTTCTTTTTTGTAGATCAGTTATCTGGTGGATCGTGAACCAGAACAGATCACTCTAGAGCCTCGTAGTTAATAGATCCAGTTTTACATTGGCGATGGAAGGGCAAAGAGTAGAAAAGCAGGATAGTCAGAGATGCCTGCTGTTTCATAAGATAAAAAGAGCATGTAGATGCACCCTAAAAAACAGCAGGTAGCAGTCTAGGACAGACTCAATTCTAGGATCTCATAGTCTACTGGACGTTTCTGTGCCTCTTTCCACTCAACAGATATGTAAATGCTTTTGTATTTTTCTTTCCGAAGCATTGCAAAGACAATTGACTAATAAACAACACAGTTCCTCTCGGTATTTCTTGTAGATTCTGGTCTTGCCCACATTGCACTCCCGTTCTGTTGCCAGCTTCCTTTTGTCTGCTTGTGTACTGCTTCTAGTGTCTTGCTAGGCCTGCAGAACAGGGCTGACTGCAGTGGGCTTTTTGAATGTAATAGGAGTGAATTCCTCTTCCACACACAGCTGAGGACTCAGACAAAATGGTTGACAATTATCTAGGTGGTAAATTATGCTGTTGTTTTGGGGTTTTTTATAAAAAATTCAGGTAGTTGAGCTAAGGCATGCAGCTATGCTTGCATGTGCACAATTCTTGCTAACAGCTTTATTGATGCTCTGCTTTTTTCCTCAGAACTCTTACCTGTAGCATCACTGAAAGTTACATTATTAATTTCCATTATTAACATACCAAAACAGGAAAAAAGCTACTATTTGGCATGGTTTTGATTTTAAAAGTTTTTATTTAATGCTGGAGTTGATGATTGGACCCTAGGTCAGGACTCCCCAGCACAAGAGACGTGGACATACTAGAGAGAGTCCAGCGAAGGGTGATGAAGATCATGAAGGGACTGGAGCATCTCTTACATGAGGAAAGGCTGAGAGAGCTGGGACTGTTTGTCCTGGAGAAGAGAGGACTCAGAAAGATCTCACCAATGTCTATGAAGACCTGAAGTGAGAGTGCAAAGACGACAGAGCCAGGCTCCTTTTAATGGTGCACCATGACAGCACTAGAGGCAGTGGGCACAAACAAACACAGAGGGCTTCTTCTGAATGTCAGGAAGTGCTTTTTCACTGTGAGAGTGACCAAGCGCTGGCAAAAGTTGCTGAGAGAGGTGATGGAGTCTCCCTCCTATGAGATATTCAATAGCTACCTGGCCACAGGCCTGGGCAACTGGCTGTAGGTGTCCCTTGAGCAGGGAGTTGGACCAGATGACCTCCAGCTGTCTTTTCCAACCTCAAATGTTCCGTGATTCTATTAACCTCTGTTTTTACTGAGCATTTAAACTTCTATCACTTACTGCTTACGACCCTTTCTGATGATAAAATATACAGTAATGTGATTTTCCAGTGTGTCCAACTGTATGTTGGATGTATGGATGTATGATTCATCCACCAGAAGAAATACCAGAATTGCTGCCATATGCACTCTGTCTTTAATCTTAAAAAAATAAACACTGAAGCCATTGAGGGTGAAGCAAATTGCTCAGTTTCCTAAAATAGAACAAACAGCAACATGTTACCCTCTTCTTCGTCATGCAGAAGTTAACTGAAGAGTTCTCTGCTAGTAATTAATATGGAAAAAGCGTAAAAGAAACAAGGCAAAACCTATATGAATGTGGAGGCAATTTAGGAAAGATTTTGCAATATGTAGTTAAACCCCCAACTCTTAAATGTCCCGTTCTAGAGTTAGCTCCAAGAACAACATTGTACTCCGTGATCTAGCTGCCACGAAAAGGACTTTCAGTAGCTTTACCAAAGGCTCTATTCATCAAATTTAAGGGCACAGGCAAAGGAAATCGATCCACTTCTGGACCACTTTCCACCGAATGACTTTCCACTGTGAAATTCATAAAATAAACAGTCTGAATGCTGCAGTACTGTGGCTACTACCAGTTCCAATTGGATGAGACCACTGTACAGTTTTTCTCAGCTTTTAGATTAAGCTTTGGTCTTTCTGCTCCGTCCTCTCTAGAGGAATGTCACTAGTTCATTGTGAATTATTATTGCATGTACACACCACATACTTCATGAGACAAAGCAGGGATAGCTGAAGAGTATCTAGGACTCTTGGGTCTTGCCTCGCAGACTCTTGCCCCTTGTGGTAGAGAGGCACTGTTACCGTGTTGGACTAATTTTTGATACATCTTATGATGGTGCATGGATTGCTGTTTGAATTTGTTTTCCACGTTTAAGCTTTCTGGTTATTTTGGTACCATAATAGAAATAGTGCTATAGCTGAAGTACAGAATCAAAATCACTGCGAACGTTGAAGTTACAGGTTGTACAGTATCCTCTGACAGCACAGAATTCCTCTACAGAACATGACTTCAAGGCATTCTCTAGTCTAAATTAAATCGTCTGTCTTTGTGGGATTTCCTGAAAGATCAGTTGAGATCATGAGCTGTTTGGGACAGACGCATCATAGAAGACAGAACATAGAAGATGCAACCACGGAATAAAGTAAATCCATTTGCCTGTGTTACTGGTCTGCCTCAGTCCTACACTGTCAGCAGGGGTATCATTTTAAGGCACTGCACTAAATTTTTTTCCTGTTCATGTTTCTTGTATAGGCACCAGCCTACTTCCCGTATGGTGTAGGAACCTTCTCTCCATGTCCTCTGTAGGGCAGGTTAACTTTTTGTTATTCCCCCGCCTTATTATTGAGCTCATTTCAGGTACTGTGGCAGCACATCTGATTGTGCTTCGTGATTCTCATCCTTTTTGTCTTTGAAGTTTGTCGCTCTACTAACATCAGTTAAGCAACTTTTGAGACAGCCCACTTGAAGGAAAACAACATAAATAAAGCTATTCTGACATTGGTTGTCACCTCAGAAGTGCCAGAGGTGTGGACAGTGCTTTATGAAGTCATCTGTTCTTCAGCTGCTGGGAATGAAATGTGACAGTGCAATCTCTATTTGTGGTTGGCTGTAAAAGACAGAGGCGGTGGGAATGGGAGATTCCAGTGTACTAATTCTGTTTTGTAACTGTTATGTTTGTGTCCTGGGACAGCAGCCCCCCAAATACTGTATATATGTTTAGCTGTTCGCGTGACATTTGCTCCATTGATTTCAAAGAACACATTTTTATGTGTGAAGTCTAAACCCTTATTTACTTCACGTAGCATCAAGACCTATTTTTCTCACTGCCTCGGTTTCTTCATCTGGAGGATGAGCATCTGCTATGTTAGCAATACTGGTAAGAGGCTTTGCAGACAAAAATTGTGGAGGAGATGCTATTTGCCGCTATTTCTTTTTACTTGCTGCTACCATTTATTCTTGGCCAAATTAGAAAAAAACCCTCTTAATATACTAAAGTCTTAGTAAATAAATAAAGTTTGTGATAACTTACCTTTCTATTCATTTTCAACTGAACATAATTGTCTGCCAGACAAAAGCAGCTTCCTGTTACATTACTGATTGCTTCAGGAAATTCCAGATTTTCTCCTAAATGTATAATAGCTGAACCACCCTCATAATGTCGTAAAGGGCATACCACTTCTGTGGGCTTCTTTTTGGCAGATGTGCTCAAAAGTGAATGTTCTGGGCTGCAAGTTAAATGCTATTTGAGCACTTCTTGACTGCATGTACACTTACAAGTTTGGACCGTATAAATTTGTACAGAGATGTTTTGAAACAAGACAGATCTGCTTATTATTCCAACTTAATTGCTGAACGGGCAGACTGCCCTACTCTCTTGTAACTTTTTATTGCAGGGAAGCTGTCTAATCTGGCTCTTCCTCCATCAACAGAACTTTGTGAACGGTTCACATCCCACTTCGAGAACAAAATTAAGATCATTGCGAGTCAGCTGCCCTCTAATGAAGTTGCCAACACTAACAATTCTGTAATTCCAAATCTTGAGGCTGTCACAATTCTCAAGCTACAAATACTTTTGGCATTTTATGCTCCAACACCTCAGGGCACTATTATGTTTTGCCAAATCTTTGGTCTAAACAGTTACAGTTTTTCTTGATTCTCTAATCCCTTTGGGTTCTCAGATTGTTAATCTTTCTTTGATGGTGGAGAACTTCTTAATAATGCCAGAAAGTAAAACAATTATCAGTCCAGTTTTTAAGAAAAAAATCTGTTACCAATAGAAGATCCAGCCTGTTGCCATCTAATATTCAATCTTCATTCCTTTTTTTATTTTAGTGATTGTAACACGTAGCAATTGTGGCAATATCTTTCAAAGGTCGCTTGGCTTCCTCTCAGGCTGGACCCTGTCTTCTGCACTGTGAAATTATATTCTTAAGAGTTTATTTTTGCTTTTTTGTACCCTGACTGATAATGAATTTTTTGCTGCTGCTGCTTGACCTCTCTATTTCCTTTGACATTATTTTGATCATAATAGAATATTAGGTCTCTTGGCAACCCAAATTGATTTAGCTCTTGTTTTCATTGAGATCTATTATGAACATAGTCATTCTGACTTTCTGTCCCTCTCTCTCACGCATATATTCACAGGCACGCACACTCGAGTATCTATCTCGTATATACCCTAGCACAAAGCAGGCAAGCAGAAGTGGCCTGACGGTTAATAACCAACTCTCCTGCCCAGCGTGTGGTTTTATTCACTGTAATTTGATTAATAGATGTAACACCTAGCACATACACCATTTTTCGTCAGCAGGTATGAAAGGTTTTTACAAGATGTGGAAGAACTAGTATCTCTGTAGAGATGCTATTGCAGGCATGGAAGTTTGTCTCTCGTATTATTGGGGACAGTAGCTAGTCTGCGACCATCATATAGTATCATGAAGAAGGGGGTATCATTACTGAAGTCTGGGATCAGGAAGCAAGCTACCATCATGATACTATTATCATGAAGAAAGGGGTATCATTACTGAAGTCTTGTGGCTTTTCAGCCATCCTGTCTTGACCTATTTGTATGACGTAGTTTCGTGTGCACTGTTCAGGATATAACCAGGTTTAGTTTTAGTTTCTTTTGGTCTCCGTCTGTCTCGGTGCAAATCTCATATGTCGTTTGCAAAACGTTTGTCTCCAGGCCATTTTATGTGTACAGCACTATTCATTTGCCCAGGTGTAATTCAATGCTATACATTCTGGCAGGTCTGCTTAGGTATTCAGCTGTTAGGTCACTGCATTTCGCAGCACAGTGTCTATTTGCACTCATTTTCTGCTCAGCTTTTCTTGAAATCTAAAACTATGATGTGTAAAGCTAAACCGCTAGTCATTGGCTCCCGAAAGGAATTGCACCACATTCCCTTGTTTGCATTCTTTATCGGTGCTCAAGGTATTCCTGTGTCGTAAATCAGATGCCCTTTTTTACCAACTCTTATCTTATAGACAACTAATAGGTATTATTCTCAACCTTTTTTTTTAAGTTAAATTTGGTATTTGTTGTGTTTCTTGAAAAGACTTTCAAAATACTGGTCCATTCCTCTTTGCAGAATACGTTATTTTAAATGTTTTGTATAGTCAAGTCCTCTTAATGTCAACATCTATTCTCCAGAGTGTTTTGAAATTATCTGGGATATTTAGTAAGTGATCTGACCTACTCAAGTAGAAAGTGAAATCTTAAAAGGTTAGAAAAATGAAATCTTAATTCCATTCTTCTTGGATAATTGTTTTTGAGATTTGTAAGAATATATGAAATATTATGGGTGTATTTAATCAAAAATATATTTTAGATGAGTCCAGTAATCAAGCACTGAAGATGTCAAATACTAGTGATTTTTTTTCAACAGGCTTTATGTGGGAAAAATGCTTAAAATATGGCTTTTAAGTGGCTGTAACTATAGTGTGATGGAGGTTGCATTTTTCTTTGTCTCTTAGGTTTTCTGTACTGTATTTGCTCTTTTGAAGGGCTTCAGTGCAGCCAGGACTGAAAACCTGACCTATGTTCTGAAAGTAAAGCTGCTTTTTTTTCTGATGGCACCGTATCACAGATAATAAACATTAAAGAATCAGAGGTTAGCTAATAAACCTGCTTATCTTACATAAAGGGAAAAGTATCTAGCTCATTCTCCCACAGCTGTGTTGATTCTACACAACTACGGGGAATTAAAAGTGATTAAAAATGTATTTTAATCACAGAAGAATAGAAGAAGGAAAAGTAGCTACTACTCAACGCGGACCAGGAGTAAGGCTGTGGGAAGGTACCATTTTTATATAGTCACATTGCTGACCACAGTCACACTTTGATTTTAAACGGGTGTGATTGTACCGATCTTGGTGTAAAAGGCTTAGGAACTGTTTTCAGTGCAGTGTAAATTTCCAGTTGGATAAGCTGATAGTAAGTATGCTTAACAGTAATTTACTTCTTTGAAATTGTGACTTCTTCATGCTTATTCAAGCTAGTGGGTGACTTTATTTAACTAACCAGTCTTTTTCTCAGCTAGATACCTTGGTCATTTGTCAAGTGAAAATGTGTCCCAAAAATCTGGTGAATACTAAATCAGATCTAAAAAATCCTGTATATTGTACTCTGGTTTACATAGAGTCCGTTCCTCGTGACTGAACCCCTATTGATTTGCAATGTACTCTTTAGGATACAAGGGTAACAGCTTACATAGCCCTCACATTAATTTCCAGAATTCTGTATCATCTGTCCGTATGTGCAGATTTTAACAGAAATGAATAGACTTCAGTGTTTTGTGACTCAAGTTCAAATTGTGTCCAGGGAACGCTATATTGCCCACACACGCATCAGCATACCATTTCGCTTTCTGGAAAACTCTCTTTTATAAAAAATATTACAAAAAATATCCATTGAGTGCACCCCATGGAAGACACACTCGGAAAATTGTGTCTTTGAATGCTGTCTTGTTCAAAGCCTAAAAAAGGCTTTGTGGAACAACTGAATGCTCCCGCTGAAGTTCAAAGAGGTTCACTGGTTATTCTGAATTCAGTCTCCAAATGTTACCACCCTTTGCACATGATCAGGCAAAGTTAAAAAGGAAGTAATAATGATTCTGTCATTTCTTCAGGTCAGGTGGTTTTAGCTGAGGAATGATTTTCCCTCCAAATCACTGTTCGAGAGAATTACTGTAGTCTTTATTCATGGCATAAATCTATATTAAAATTATTCTTACTGCTTTTGTTTCACGCGTGTGATCAAAGCATGCAAATCTTCAGTATTTTCCAGCAACGGTGAGGTGGAA
>VZSC01010751.1:98484-184316 GCA_013398225.1 Steatornis caripensis
CGCCTCACCCTCGCTGCACGTCTAGCTCCGCGCGGCCCCGCCGAAACGCCGACAAACGGGTGCCTTTGCGGGCCGGGGGCTGGCGCAGGGAACGCCGCCCGTGGGGCCCGATCCCGGCGTCCGCCCCGGGCCCCTGGCTGCTCCAGACGCGCCTCCTTGGCCAAGCCAGCGGGTGCCCCGTTGGCCCTTTTCTCCTAAACGCCTCCCCCGCGAGCATCCCCTTCTTCACCGGGGCAAACGGCGCCACCCCCGCGCCCCGCTCCTCCGGCAGGATCCCCCCCGCTCGGGACAGCCTCCTCCGACCTTCGCCTGCGCCTTCGGCCGCTCTCCGGTCGCAGCCGGGCGGCTCCCGCGGGCGCAGCGGCGTCGCTGCCTCCGCGCCAGGAAATCCCGGGAGGCGGTGGCGCTGCCGGGGGTCCCCCGCCCCGACGGTCCCGGCTCCTCGGCGGTCAAACATCAGCGGGCACGGCGCGGTGCTGCACGGGGGAGTGGGGGCGGGGGCAAGGGCCACCCAGGGACTGCGGGTTGAGTGCCTGCGCGTAATTGTTTTAAACACGAAGTTGGGGCGGGGGGAAAGGAAAAAAAAAAGCCCCACACCCCCAACCCGACCAAGGAACAGCCCCCTAATTAGGGCTAATTAGGGCCCTGCAGCCTTTGCTCCCAGGGAAGTAAAAGGGGATTATGTGCCTGATAACGTGGCAGGCGGCTGGGGACCGTTTCCTTCCGACGCCCGAAGGGCGAGGGTGTTTCTGGGCGCTGCGGGACGGGTGCCCGGGCGGCGGGGGGGAGATCTGGGCCGAGCTGGGGCTGCGGGGCCGGCTTGCTGCAGTGTCGGCTTGTCCCTAGCTGCTGGGGAGAGGCGTTCGCGAAGGGAGCGTGCGACTACACTGAGCACACCGCATAAAACCAAAGCGTCACGAAATCAACCAGTTTGCACGCTTCCCCGTTCATCTTGCGGGGAGACGGCGCGTATGTAACGCGCTGCGAAGCGAATCGGTGCGGGGAGCGTTTGGATTTTTTTTTTTCCTTCAGACCGCTGGTAACCTGTATGATTTAGCTATTTTACATCATTAGTTACCCAGCACCCTTAAACACTGCAGAGAGCCGTGCATTAGATTGAGGTTAGAGAAGGTGGTGACTGTTTTTTTAGGGTGATAAAACGGTTCATCAGCAGTAATCTCCATCGATATGTGCCACCGGGAGATGAAGGATGAGGGGACAAGCTGCAATTAATTGCCCTATAGTTTTGTAGGAGAGAGTGGAGCCGGTGCGGGCTGAACTTCGATTTCCTCTCCCGGAGCCTATTCATCATCTCTGCATCGCGTATGGGTGTCTCTGGGGGGCAGGGGGTGGCAAGGTTTATCTACACGCAATATTCTCCTACCCTCCTCATACCTGACGCGGAAACTTAATTCGTTCGTACCTTCGGCCGAAGGCAGGAAAAAGCAAACCCACCCCCCTCTCGCCCGCCTCGCAAAAATAACTCGAAAGCCGCTTCGCAAGCGGGATGCACCCCCCCACACCACCACCCCCACCACCCCCCACCGGGGGAGGGCTGTGCCTGACCCCCCGACCGGGGGGCTCGGGCCCCGCGGCGGCTCGTGCGCCCCTGCGGGAGCACCGCCCGTGCGGGCGGCGGGGCGAGCAGGGGGCTCCTCTTCGCCTCCCCCGCGCCGCAGCGGGGAGCTCGGCCCTGGGCCGGGGGAGAGGCGAGGGGGTAAGAGCCCGGGCGGGCTGCGGTTGGGCCCCGGGAAGGGTCGGGTGGGAGCTGCCGGGACCCGGTGCCGTCGGGGCTCGCCGTCCTCCCGCGGCTTCCCCGCACCCCCGCACTGCGATCCGGCTCCGCGGGCAGCAGCCTGCGCTCGTCCCTGCTCTCCGCAGCGAGTGTTTAGGGTAGGTAGATGATAAATAAATAACAGGAACCCGAGGGGAAGAGTTCATCCGCGTTTTATGCCCCCGAAATGCAGTCAGGCAGCCTGCGGGAAGCTGCCGTTGGTTTCCCAAAAAGAGGTGGGTGCCAGCTCGCCGATGGGGAAACTGAGGCACGAGGAAGCCGTGATCCCTGGGAAAGCAGCAGCCCTCAGGAAAAGAAAGGGTACTGTCTCGGCCAGCCCACCCTCCCTTCGAGCTGGGTACCCGGGCCCAGCCAGGGACGCAGGGCCAGCTGCAGTGATTTATACTTGCAAGTGAGTAATACCGCGCAAAATGATGGCCACTCACACCGGATACCTGTGTGGCTGCGGTGAATTATGAAGCAGAGGGTCAGAGGCCACCCGTCTTTAATACCAGCAAACTGCAGGTATCCAGCAGAACTGCACCTTTGAAGCACATTATTGCTGAGACCAAAATATATTTCTTTCCTTTATTGTTACAGCTGGTTTGCCGGTTAAAACACCACGTTAGCCTCTGCCTTTCACTGACAAAAGCTTTCCCCTCTTAGATTTCCTTTAAATTAAGCAGTAGTGGCTTCATTTGGATTGGAGGGTGTTTAGAATAATCTTTTGGGGGCAGTGATGCCCCTTTTGCTTAGGTTTAGTACTTTTAAATGTGCTTGCATGGAGTTACAGTGCTGGCATTACACTGCGTTCGTTTTTATGGAGGTAAATAAATGATAACATACTGCCCTCCTCCCGAAAGGGCCATACCAAACAGCTCCGCTAGGAAATCGTGTAATTTTTTTTTTTGTTTGCTTCTTCCTTGCCTCACTCCCCCCATCTATGGAGCATGAAGGTATAAAGTGAGAAACCGATCTTCCAAAGCGTCCGGCCGCATCTGGGCCTGCAACGGAGCGTTCCCACCGACCTTACCTTCTGTGTCTTCTGGTTTGTCAGGACACACTCTGCTGTGGCTGCAGCCCTTGCTTTTTCCATTTTCAGCAAATCCCTCAGTTTCCTCATACTTCTTGCTGCCTCTTGTCTTGATTTGGGGCTTGACTGATGCTGTTACGGCCAGCAGAATTACTAATTTCAGTGAGCCTTGGAGGGGGCCTGTACTCACACAGCTGCTCTTTGGGGCCAAAATAGTGTCTCCTCGATGCCCCATGTGGCAGTCCTTTGGAAAGCTCATGCTTGTCCCACCATGTCCCTTTTACGTGAATTTCCCACATCCACGTCAGTTTAACAGCTGCCATCCTGTTTGGGGACACTAATGATGTCAGCGGACCACAAAAAACCCCAAGCCCTTCTTTTCCATGTACTATTAAGCAAGTTGGTGCACTGTATCACGTCCTGCTTTGCAGTATTGGTGAAGATCATGCCGTTGATCCTTGCTGTGAGGCAGACTAGTACGCAGGTCTTGAAGTTCTCCCTTTTCTCGCCTGTCTGATACTAAGTGCTCCCTTCCCTTGCCTTCTGAGGCAGAGGAATCCACTACTTACAGCGGCTGCCTTTAGATGGGTGGTATAAAGTTGTTGAAAGTACATTTGGGTCAAAGCCTTCCACGTACTGTTACACAAAAAGTTAGTCATGGAAGAGGGAAAGACACATGGTAACTTTTTGCTCAAGGCATGGTAAAATACGTCTCGTAGAACTTCCACCCCTCGTAATGTTTATGAGAAATTTTTTAAATTTTCTTTGTGCGGTTGCATAAAGACTAAAGATAGATGTGTAAAGCATGCAACTGAGAAGAATTTCAGTACTGCTTAGTATTAAAGACAGACTCCTTCCTTCTCGTCAACAAGCCATAAGCCAAAACGGTTTCAGAAGATGTCCCATTTTCCAAATTTTCAGCTTTGGCAGTACAAAGGGAAAGGAACACAGCAGGAGATCAGATACTGCTGCCGCCAAGCATTAAGACATCACCAGTGTTTTTGGATAGTGGAAAATAAGTATCACCGTGTGTGACTTTCTGCGAGGGTAAAGGACAGTGACACAGGGTTTGTTTATACTCCTCGTGAATTTCTTAGTTTCTTTTCATTGAAAAGGTAGAAATAAATGCTCTGCACTCGTGCACACATGTTGTTCGGACTAAGCGAGGAAATCCTTGTTCTAGGTGGGTACTGGGAGTTGTGTGCACGAAAATTTGTTCATATCTGGTGGCAGGAAGGGTGCAGGAAATTGAAATTGCCTGAGTGGAGTCATGAAGATGCCTTAGCATGTCTAATGTAAGTTGCTACAGAGACACAGTGTCTCCAAGAAAGCCATTAATAATCAGGTAGTCGGGAGGAGAGTTATGCATCCACAAGATGGTCAGACAGTGCAAACGGGGTGGATTCAAGGGCCTGCCTCGGGTGCTAATTGACGTCATGGTTAGACATTGTCTCTTCAAACCCTCAGTTTTCCTGTCAGATGTTTTCCTTCCAGCTTGCGTGGTAAGACGCCGGATTTGTTTAAAGCATGCTCGCATGCCAACCTATTTGGGGTTGGTTTTTTTTCCTTTTTTCCTATTTGAGATCCTTTCCTGTATGATCTCCAATGCCAAACTCCAGTGCAGCCCCTGAGATCTTCGGATATGCCAGAAACACAGGGTTTCTTGATGACTGGTTTCAAAGAGGAAAGAAAAGATGTTGTGGTGATACCTCACTTTCCAAATTAGCTGTGGAAATAACAGCAACAGCAACAACAACAACAAAAAAACCCCAACCAAAAAACCCCGTCCTGTACTTGCTGCCTTTTATTCGTCATGCCTGGGAATGGCTCTAGGAATATCTGCTGCATAATAATGTTCTCAGGACTAGCCAGAAACCTTTCCCCTGGGGTCCTGCAAATCTCATCTTCCAGCCACCTCTAATTGACGTGGCTGAGCAAGCAAAACCCCTCTGCAGTTGTGGCTTAACCCAACAAAAGAGTCGTTTTGCGGCAGGGATTATTTTGTTAAGGAAAGGCTTTGACCCTCCAGCCAAAAGGCGTGTTTTTTGGCCAATATAAGCAGGGTCCCCACTAGGTGGCTTGGTCCTGTAGCCGCTCTGCTGTGCTGCGGTGCCAGCGAGGGCTCCGCTTTCCTCCTGCCTTCCCACCCCAACGCTGCATGATGTGTCAGGGGTGGCATGGGGCGAGTTTTGTACACAGGCCTTCGTCTGCAGGGGCACCCGTCAGAGCGATGTCCAGTTCTGGGCTGGCTTGCTTGCTTTCTGCTGAGATCTGTGACCGATGCTACAGGCAGAGAACCCGAACAGGCGAGCACCCAGCACGCTTTTCGTGCGTTTCCTGTAAGGCTCGGAGGCATGATGATTTTTGAGGGGAACTCGCTTCCACACATAGCTTGCAAACATTTTCATGTTGCTGGACGCATCGTTTCCATACGGTACAATTTAAAAGAGGGCAATGGTAAATCGTGCTTAGAAAATGTGTCTACAGTTGGAGAATGCAAACAGAGGCTGTATTTTGAAAAATGCAGCTTTTATTATCCTTTAGCAGCTTTTACTGAACAGAGAGGAGCATTTTTCTTTGAAGGCTCTGTAGGAAAGAGGCCTACATAACTAATAGTATGTCCACCTCGGAAAGCAGAACAGCTGAGTCAGTCCCACCAAGAACTGAAACCGTGGTTACAGGCAACCTGGCAAGTCTAAATCCGTGGGTTAGACCAAGAAGCTCTGGCTTCTATATGAATACTGTGCTGTATTTATATAAGAATGGGTGTAGGTTGTATAAAATTATTAGAGGAAAGATCTAGGACTTGGTGCATGAGTGCTACGGCGTAGTTATTGTTTTTCCTTTGTGTTTCTGGAACAAATTTATATGAAAACCCTTACTGTGCTACAAAAGTGGAATGTGCAGAAGACAGTAACCTATTTCAATAAGTTTGTTGTTATGTTGTCTCAGTATTACCTCCAGAGAAGTGGAGGTCCTGAGTATTTCCCTGCAAGTTGTACATTCGTGGCATGTGCAGTAGTGTGCGGTGGAAATATTTAACCAAAATTTTCCTGACTCAAAAAAGAAAAATCGCAGTAGGATCTTCCCCAAATCATCCGTTATGAAGACGGGTTAGGAAAACTAACATTTTTACAAATGGGTCTTTTTCAGGGGAGCTGCTCACAAAACTAGGAATGCTGTTTTCATTCTTGGCCTCAGCTGCACGTAACAGGCAGAGAACATGCATTCCGATTCAATAAAAAATTTCAAACGTATGCTAGGAATTGGTAATATTTGCTGTGTATTTTCAATTTAAAGAATAGATTCAACTATAAGAAAGTAAATGCCCATGCGTGCTCCAATTTGTCACTCATGAGGCTCTGTTTTATTTGTTTTGTTTTCTAAACAGACAGGCATGCACACAGGTTTACATGTTAGTGTAAAAAGCAGAGTGAGCATTCGTTTAAAATGAGGATGAAATTAAATCATGTTCCTTTGGGCCGAGCTGTGGTAAGGCAAACGAGGGGGGCTTGTAAGGTGTTATGACTGTGTTTCAGAATGTCTCGCTGAAACATGCTGGGATGGTTTAAATGGGCTATTTGTACCAGTCACAAAAATTAATCTTAAAAAAACGTGTTAAAATAAATGAGTCTTGGCAGGTCTGTGAACACATCGGGCATGCAAAATGTCTGCAGGGTTTCTGCTCAGCCTCTGTGATTTGTTATGAAGGGCTTTGGCAAGGTTCGGAAAACCATCCCAAGCGATGCACAGAAGGGCAGAGTGTGTCCGAGTGCTGAGCCGCTGCGAAATGGCTGGAAAAGCAGAGGGATCTGCATGACCTTGCCTGTGGCAGTGATTGTGCTGGTGGCCAGCAGCGCTGTATTGATAGGGTTTTTCCCTTCTTGCCCCACAGGCTGTGACATGTGCGCTGACAACCGCAACGGCGAGTGCCCCATGCACGGGCCCCTCCACTCCCTGCGTCGCCTGGTGGGCACCAGCAGTGCTGCCGCAGCAGCCCCTCCACCTGAGATCCCAGAGTGGCTCCGGGACCTGCCCCGGGAAGTGTGTCTGTGCACCAGCACAGTGCCTGGCCTGGCCTACGGCATTTGTGCGGCGCAGCGGATTCAACAGGGCACCTGGATCGGGCCCTTCCAGGGAGTCCTGCTCCTGCCAGAGAAGGTTCAAGCAGGAGCCGTCAGGAACACGCAGCATCTCTGGGAAGTAAGTCGTCATCTTTCCTTCCTTGTCGAATTTGATTGTTTTGAAGTAGACGGTGCATGTGATTGCATGCAGCACTAACACCATTCACTAGCTGTGACAAAAAAACAACGCAACTTAAGCAGACTGACCCAGCAGATTTGAAATTGCAGTGAGTGCAAGTAAAAGCCTTGCTGCAGGAGAGGTAGCCAGAAAACCAGTGAACACCCCGGAGCTCCGGTTGGTTTGCACAGGAAGAGCAGATTGCTACAGATGCTGTGACACAGGACAAGTAGGCACGGCCGGAGAAGGCTGCGGTTTATGACACACAGTGCTCTTTACATTTTGACCTGAGTAACAAGAGCTGATGGAGCTCTTGGGTTGCGCTTTCAGCTGTATCGTCTTAGTCTAAGTATCACACGTGGGTCGAGATGGTGTATTGCACCATCGCTGTGGCCTGTAGACAGTCTGAGAAAGCTGCTGAGACAAGCGCAGGAGCCAGTTCTGCAGCCCTGCTACTTGCGCTGTGAAGATATTGGCACCTGTTCAGAACTTAGTTCAGCTCTGGTCCTGCACCGACCATGCATTTCCCTAATGATGCTTTCAGTGCTTTCGTGTGAAAGCCACTTTCAGCTCTCTGAGGGTGTTCTTTTCCTTATATTTTTTGCCGTCTTAGAAAGGGTAATGGTGATAATTGATTTGAGAACATTCAGGCTGTGGTGGTTTGGTTTATTTTGCAATGAACAGTGGCTGTGGTTTGGCAGGGTGGATCATGAGCCCCCTGTTGTGTTTCTTTGGCCGTACAGGGACATCCACAGCTGTTACTGTTTGTGGCTGTGTACCTTTTCTCCAGTGAAGCACTGGAGTTTTCTGCTTAGGTATAGCTTGTATGCGGATGCTGACAAGAGCGTCTTGTGGTAAGTTAATATAGAAAGAAAAGGCAGTGTATGCTCCTTTTACACACAGATGTAATGATTAATAGGGAACACGTATCATTCCTGTGCGTGGCAGTACTCCTTATTTACAGAAACAGCCCTCCTTTTACCTTGTCATCTTTGCTTCGTGCTGAAAGGTGTCATTTCTTAGTTCTGCTTAGTCCTCTGTAGCTGCATCTTTTGCTCGCTTCAAGGCTAACAGCTATGGAGAGTCAGTAGAAATGCCCATAGATCTGCCGGTGATATTTACTCATCTAGACCAAATCCAAATCCAGAACATAAGGGGATGTGCTTGCTGGTTAGAGACGCGGCAAGGAACCCATGAAGATGCAAAGAGTGGTTTTGCTCTTTTCGGTGGGTATAGAGTAGAAGCAAGCGTATTTTTAAAGGACGTTTGGTATTGTGGAGCCAGCGTGTTGTGTACAGCACGTGGTCACGGAAAACCTGTGAATATTTAGGTTGTCAGCTCTCTTGGCGTGACTATTACGTCTTATCATCACTGAGTTCTGGTTTTGCATACTACCTAATAGATGTGAGTTTGTTCTATGAGTAGGAGCTCCTACACCTTCCTTATGTGCAAACAAGTAGCAAGTAACACATCAGAGCCTTTGTCTCAAAGTATTGACCCAACAGAGTCATTGCGGCAAGAGGGAGGTTTTCACGTTAAAGAGTAAATGAACAGTCTCAGAGCACACCTAAACGTACTTGGTAAAACTGGATGAGTTGCAGTCGTTGGGAGTTCTGTTATTGCCTTCAGCAGGGATGGAGTTTCTCTTGTATACCGCATACTAATAAATCGGACTTAAATCTGTTCCCACAAAAGCCCAGTGATTACAATGAGAGCATTTTGGGATATGTTATTAATCAAATATTTTTTAATGGAACACTCTATAATGATGTTGGAGGCTTTATTGTCATTGTTAGGAGGGGTTCTGTGGTTTAGACTATGCTAATTAACAGAGTACAAAATAATAAAATAAGCTTGCCAGATCATCAAAACCCATTGAAATTTAGCTAAAATAAATGGAGTTAGATAATTTTGAGTTCTTCTTAAATATTTACATTATCAATTTATTATTTGAAATTATGAATCACTTTTATGCAACTTAAGGTGCAGATACTGATGAGATCTTTTTCAGTTAGGCAAGGATTTTTTAGTCTAATTTCAGATGAACTTAAAAATTGTTTTAAAGCAATGAAAGAAGGAAGATTCTGGAGAGGAAAGCCAAAAGCAAAAAAAAGAAAAAGTTGTTGAGTAAAAATAAGAAAAAGTACGGATATCTGTGCTAGATTCAGGCCCTCGATGGGTCTCAGCTGAGTTTTTGTGTGGGCTTGCTCTTTCGTTCTTAACACAGATTTCCTGCTGGCTAGCAAAATGAGTGTGTGTACTTTAAGCGAGTTATCTTATAAATAATAATTAAATTTATTTTTGGGAGGGAGGTATTGTGGGCAGCTCATGGTCTCGGATTGTTTCTGTTCATGGCAAAAATTATTAGCTAAGAATCACATACTCTAGGCTTTAGCTAAAAGTTCTGGCCGTTTCTCATTTGTTTTGACGTTCTCTTTGGTATGTTTTATGTATTAGAGAACTAATGTTTAATGAAGAAAAAGTATAGCAAAAGAAAGTAATCAGAAAGTGTGTGTGTGATTTTACAAACCCGATCTATGAAAATAAATAAAAGTAATTCAAAGTATATATCTGAATAGTCTGTACTCTATTTTAGTCTATATGGTATAGGGGTGTGGATTAAATCACTGTAAACATTGAAGGAATGTCTCATCATTTTCCCTTTTTAAAGTTGTGGCTCTAGTCAATCCTCTTCCACAGATCTTTTCGAGATGATAGCTGCAAATGCAGGTATGTCCACAGATCAGTTGTTTAGCATTAGGTCTTGATGGATCTTATAGAGAGTACTTATCTTTCGTGGTAACTTACATAGCATTGTAATGTTTTTTCTCCTAGCACTGCAAAGTAGAGTTGATAGATACTAGTTTTCAGTTTTAGTTCTTTGTTTTCACTGTACACCAGATAAATAGAAGGGCTATTGCAAAGCGTAGTTTGGTGGCTTTTCTTTATTCTCTTTGTTGTGGGAAACATCAGAAGCACTGCGTTTGATATATAGTTCGACGCTACGGAAATATGCTTCAGTCTGTCTGCACAAGTGTTCCCACCATGTACTCAATGTTTGCTTTGTATGTAATCCATACGACATAATGTACAGCAATTCAGAGTAAGTTACATACCATTCCATTACCTCACAACAGGCCTTGACACCTATGGGTGTTCATGGGAAATCATAGAGTTCTTTCACAATCAGCCAAGATAATTTTTTTTATAACTTACAGAAAGATCAGTGCTTTGGAAAGCAAAAAGCATTAGTAATTTTTAGTTGTACTTCATTTTTTTTCCCCTTTGGCCCACTTCTATCCAATCCAGAGTTTGCTTGTATTTTATAAAAATACAATAAACTCTGATTTGTTTGAAACAAAACCAGGACTAGGTGTTTTAAGTAAACACTCTCCTTGGTAATACAGGCACTACTTGATAATATTTCTGATCTTTTTTTTCTTTTCCTTTTTTTTTTTTCATTTTGAAGTAATGAGAACAATCCTTTTGTTATTGCAAAGAAAACAGAGACTTTCTCAGCAATTAGGTCTTACTGATGAGGATGAGATAATTTTCCCCTAATGTGTTTTCTAATAAAGAAGTGAAAAGGCAGACTTGTTTCCAACATATATGAAAACATTATCTCAATTATTAATGTGTCCTTACTCCCTGGAGATAAATTAATCTAGTTGCACATGGTTTCCCCTTTCTGTTTAACATCAAAATTTAATAAGAGTAGACTTAAGGAATGTATACGATATACATTTAAATTCTATTAGAATAAAATGCAGAAGTTTAAAAGTCTTACACATTTTAGTATTTGAATATTTTTCAGGCTCCAAACTTTAAGCTGTGTATTCTGGAAACAGCTAAATCATAAACGGGCTTTTCCCCTGCAAATGTAGTTTAGAGAAAAAACTTTTACTGACAGATGTATCAAAAGATAGAACCTTGCAGATTCCTTTGCTTCATTCACCTCATCAAGAGTTTGCCGTCTTTCTTGATTTTTTTTTTGTCAGAGACCAAATAGTTTTTTTTTTCTTGGAACAGCCCAAGAATGTCAAATGTATTATTTCTCTTTGTTTTAACTTGACTTAATTTAACTTTTATTTTTCTGGAATACATGGTTTTTCATGTGTTGTGTTTTTTACAGAGATGAGTGAAATATACACGTAGCAGTGTGTTCGTTGGTAATCGCAAAATGCTAAACCTATGTTGCTGATTTTCCCCTTAAATGGGCAGGATTAACTGGCACTATTAGAAAGCACTCATGTCATTTTAATAAAGTACCATTTGGGTACTTAATGGCCTTTCTGTACCTCAACTGAAGTAAAGAAAACATTGCCCTTGACTGTATCCAGACCGAGAACAGACATTTTGCTGGGACGCGTGCTGGCCGCCGTCCATGGAGCGGTACTGTACATTTCTGTACAAATCAATATGCAGAGAGAATCCTTACTTTCAAACGAATCACCTATTTCAGTTATGGTCATAGATTTGTGTTCAGATTCTCAAGGCTGTAGTTCTGGTCTACATTCGCTATTGCAGCAAAGCACCAGGAGACAGAATTATACGCATGCCATAGTTCTATTAAAGTGAAAATTATGTTTCTTAGCAATCCATCATCTAGTATTCTAGACTGCTTGTCAGCTCTGTTTCAAAGATGTAATGTTCATGAAATTCAAATAATTTTGTCTTGAAAAAACATCTTATTTATATTACTATTGTGTCTTAAATTATACAAAGTAACAGCTGGTGCCATTCTGTTGTTTTGTTTTGTCTTTTCTGAGGGTTTTGTGTGGTGTACCACCCTTGCATTTACTTTCTGTTAAAAAAAAGCACAATAATTTTTACTTTTACATGGATTTTAAGTTCACGTACTGCCTACTGGAAATATCCATAATGTTGTGTTCAGTAACTTGCTAAGCCGGAAGTTCAGTAAACGCACATTCAGCGCTACGGCTTCTTTAGTTTGCATACCTTAGAAGAAAATTGCACTATAAAGCAGCTTGCTAATATTAGTATTTCTGGATCACTCAGTATCACATTTTTCCAGATAACGTTTGTAAGTTATAGATTCCTTACTTAGGGTCCATATAAAGTTGGTTTGATCCTAAATATAAAATCTACTTTGTGTTTGATAGTTCTTATTCTTAGAAAAGCTAAACTAAACCTTGATATTTCTTTTAGAAACCCTGTGATTTTTATAATACTTTTCCATGCCTTATCTTCATGTATCTCTGTGTCTTCGGTCGGTTTTTTCCATGTACACAAGGTATCTGAGCAGACAAATAAGCCTAAGTACAAGTGCAACAAAATAAATCTAATTTGGCATGGGGACTGATTCTCTTCCTATTCAAGAAAAGCAAAGTTTGGAATAACCTTTGGTGGGGAGTTGGATACAGCCCCAGAATCTCAACAGCGTTGCTCAAAACAATAATTCTGTGGACTGCACAGAACTTACATGCGTCTGGACACACACTAGTCCCACAAAAAAAAATGTTTTCTAAATCACCAGATCATGCAGGGACTATCTGTTTTTCCATGGCACATAATCTCACCTTGGAGATTTCATTATGTAATATGCAAAAATACTGAAATGGAACATAAATAAATATAAAAGCTCGTTTCTGTCCTTATTTGACCGCTACCTTTCTGTACTCCTCAAAAGTGATCCAGTCACCAATATTACGAAAACGACCTTTTTTCTGTTATTAGTTAGTAAAAGCAATTTCCATTGGATGAAACCTAGTATGTAAGGCTTGAAATTACTCTTAATTTATGATACCATTAACAGTGAATTATTCCTATCGACTTTTGATTCAGAGTGGATGAATAAAGGCAGTATTTTAATGAGACATATGGATATCTAAAACGTGTTGCGTACCTGATGCCAGTAATATATTGGTTATAGATTTGATGAGCCAAAACTGCTGCATACGCTTTTCAGAGTGCCGGTGATGTTCAGTATTTTGCAGAACTGTCTCAGTCACTGCTTTATGCATTTTGGTCCCCCAAGTTCCATGGCATCAAACACGCATGGACTTCAAAATGCAAACTTTTAAGTAACTGCTTAACATGAAAGCTGGAAAATTCAGCTCAGGGTATACTTTCCTTCCACTTATTTGCCACCTTTTCCAGATAAGTTACAGAATTCCATTATCCAAATTGTTACACATGTGTGACAGAGGTTGACCTTTAGTCATGTCAATCCTTTTTGTGTAGGCCTTGGGCTCCAGCCTAATGGCTTAAAGCCTGATTTACTCACTGTAATAAGGGCAGGAGGTCGAGCAATTGTCAGCTTGCCTGCTCGTACTCGTCTCAGAGCCTGTTTGAAGGCTGTTAACACAAAGCTTTTCAAAGTGAATTTACAACCACCACCACTGACAAAGGCCAATCAGTACACCATAAATGTCAGGTTAGTGAGATTGAGCAGTAAGTAAAGTACTGGCAGCCCACTATTGGCTGAAATCAATTGCTTAAGGTTTAGCTGAGAATAGCGATCATGTATAACTGCTTCTGCAGATCTGGCTTAAGTGTGGAGAGCGAGTTGGAGAGTGTATTAGGTAGAATTATCCATCAGCAACGGCCATGGCACCAAGCCCTGCATTTGTTCTCTTTCCACACAAATGGTGCCTGTGCTGATGTGATTCATGGTCAAAAAGTTGTTGGACCTGCCTCTTAGTTATAGAAATAAGATTATTCTTCTCTATGTATGAAAAAAAAAAAAAGGAAGAAAGGTACAACAGTGTGCTAATTTACCTGGACAATGAAGGCTAGGAAATTTTTTAATGTATTAGTTAAGTAATACTCAACTATTTTTAGTCTTCCACTCCAGAGAGGGCTTTTCATAAGCAATTTTGCTGTTGCCTTGTAACTGGAAACTATCACAGAATTCACTAATGAGTGATTACGTACCTGATGGTCTGAATATCCATGGGATGTAGTTACACACAAGACTGAATGTTTTTATAATTTTGTGTAGTGACAGCTTGGACAACAATTCATTTGGCTTTGAAAGCATCAGCATTAAAATGTAGGAATCCATTAAAATGCTGTATGCCAGGATTTATAAATTAGGCAATTTCCTTGATTATTGCAATCATTTACAAAATTGATTGTCCCGGTGTGGTATAGGCAGATTTCAGCAATGATCTTTGACAACAGGCACATCCTCTAATATCTATACTCGTTGTTCCCTAAAAGAAAAGCCACTGTGCTGTGAGGTTATTCTCCATTTCAAGGTCAATTATGCATTGAAAATGTCTACTAATGTAGAAGATCACACATCTTTAAAGGAGAACAACATCAGCTATTTATAGACTGTAATGATAGCTGGAACACTTTATTTTTTTTTTTCTGTTTCTAATTTGTTTCCTGGCGGCCAAGGCATTCACTTGAGTCTGTAGTGCGTATTCTCTTTGTGATCTGCTATTGAAAGGTAAATAATTTTGGCAAATTGCAGCTGTAAATATTTATTTGATTGAAGACTTAAAAGTCAATAATGTGTTTTATTTGTTGCATCTTAAAGTTCTAATTAACCAATAGATATAGTGTATAGTAACTTGATTTTGGGTCAAGTATTTCTACAAGACATAATAAAGACATTGTGTCACAAAGCAAATATGGTCTAGAAGTTTTTCTATACTAAAACAAATAAAACAATAAAGCCGG
Organism: Steatornis caripensis; assembly: GCA_013398225.1. NCBI lineage: Eukaryota > Metazoa > Chordata > Aves > Caprimulgiformes > Steatornithidae > Steatornis > Steatornis caripensis. Next base: position 113,187 of record VZSC01010751.1, read on the forward strand.
AAAATGCTAGCCAGCAACCACAAAACCATAGTGCTTTCTATTTGTGTGAAAAATAAGCAACACGCAGGGTAAAAACCTGTACATGCTAAACCTTAAAATACAGGTAATTACAGGAGATTCTTTTTGCAAACTGTGGGTGAGGTCCAGTCATAGCTGGCAATAAGCTAATTTGTGTCGGGCCTCATGCAGATCATGAGCTTCCAGGACTAATATCCTGCAGTTATTAATCAGTCCTTGCTCCAACAAGATAGCCATTGATGTCACTAGGAACTTTGATTTAATGACGTCTTCAAGCATGACTGGATAACACAGTATCACTTTAATCACAATTCTTAAACTTTTTTTTTCCAAGACAGGCCAACCGTTCTTTCAGAACTGCAGAGCTGCGTGCATATTGTCTGCCGCTGTCTATACAACAGTAACGTGCCGTTAACGTAAAGTGACCCTTGTATAAATGCACTCATTTGACCTAAAGATAATATTTTACTGCGAAGAAAGGGAGGATTGCATTGCCAGTGACTGTGTAGTACTGTATTGTATTTATTTAGATAAATACTAACATCAGAGAAAAACATTTGTTTGGTATCTTGTAAAAAAAAAGTGTAACTCATATATTTATTTTTTGTACTACATTGCATATTTGTTGCATGAATTTAGCAAGATGTACATAAACAATTCCATATTTTAACAGTAATTCAACCTGGGACTTTCTGTGTAGAGACCTACTGGAGTATAGGCAAACAATTTAGCGACTCCAGGCCATTCCTAAAGATGTTTCAATTTCATCTGTGGAACTATAAAGTAGGGAAAAGTGGTTTTGTCGTAAGTACGAGAAACTCCTACTGAAATGGAGGCCAAATGAGGGCTCTGTTCTTCATGTTCTTCACCCGTCACAGGGCTGCGAATTTGGAAATTGACTAATGGTTGGTATTTGTTACAGTCCTAAACTGGAAAAAAAAATATTCCTACATTAATTGAAGTGTCATATATAAAGCAAATTAAGCAAGCAAATCTAGGGTTCATGATTTTTACCTAGGCTAATCTTCCAGTTGTGTAAAGGTCAGTATTTTTTAAAAAAAAGGTTTATATATACTTTCTGCCTGATGTCATGTCAGCATTCACTGTGGAAAGCAGGGTATTAGCTTTTATCAATCTGTCAAAAGAACTTTTATAGTAGTACAGATTGGCGACTAGTACTATTTTTAGAACACCATTTTACAGAAAGAGCTTACCATTGAAGTAAAAATAATTGAAAAAAAGTTCTATTTTCCATATTCTAGTCTTATTTCTATTTTAAGTTGATTTGTATTCTGTCCCGATTTCCATTTCTCCAGTAAAAGAAGGAGATGAAAGAGATGCACAATTGCTTAGAGAAAAATAAGAATTACTTGGTTGTATTTTTTTTTATTTGTAAGATCAGTTGTTAATAAAGCACATCTTAATTTCCAATTGGAGATGTGAAGCTTTGCTGAACTTCAGATCTTTCCCTGGGTTTGTGTTAATTCATTTCATTGTGACCATCAATGTTTCAGTGACAGCTGTGGTAGCAAAGTGACATTTGTCTGCCTCTTAAAAAAAAGGAGTTGCCTTTCAGAGCAAACATTCTGAGAAGGATTTGACATTTGTTGGAAAAAAAACCCCAACTTTTTATTCTCATCCATGACATAGGGCCATTCGCAATTTCAGAGCAGGAAAACTGGTGTACAGGTTGGTTAGGTTCCTCTAGATGGCATACATTTGGAAGGTTCGGGAAGAAACACTAACTTTTCATCAAAATATATATGTTTCTTTTTAACTAATGGAAAAGTATCATCAGAATACTTAGGCAAAACTGATTGGTTCCTGAAAAAAGGTTTAGTTTTTAACAAAATGTTTTTTCCATGCAGAAGAGTGGAGGTTACAGATTAGGTTTTGAGCAGCCCTAATGCACAGAAATGCACAAGTTGCACAGACTTACATATTCCACTCAAAGCTGCTGCAACCCTTTGGGGCAGTTGGCAAAGCGTACCAAGCAAAGACCTCGGCTGTGCTTTCAACAATGCTCTCTTTTCTGTGGTCCTAAACTGGAAAATTACTAAGTACTGTGTTCTGGCTCCGGCATTTGTGGGCAAGAGGTGCTTCCTGAGAAATTTGAGGTCTTGTTTCTGTGTTGGGACCGAAACTGTTCACCCAACTGAACCTCTTCTGTTTTTCATGGACAAACACACTAGAGTTTAATTTGCTGCAAGCCTTTCAGCATGTTTAAAAGTCAGGTAAGGAGTTTAGAAGGCTCGATTTCCAATGCAATTTTATCCCAAAGGTAACCAAAGTGTAGTTGAACATTGGCATTTCGTTAGACAACACAGCAATCATGAAGACGTTTAAGAAAAATACCGGTACTATATTGATGTCCAAATCTTTGCATCAGTTTTGTCTCATCTGAATTTCATTCTCTTCTGTTCTCTGATCAAACCAGGATCACATTCAAGTTACTTAGAATAAGGGGTAGTTTTTTAGGAATATTAACTTCCTTGCTTCTTTGTCCATAATGGTACCTGTTGCGTCCCCAGTCTAGGGATTCGGTGATTTTCCAACAGTGAGAGTTCTGCAGCAGAAACCATGTGGCCTAGGCTCAGGGGTCTCTAGCCCACCATATGGGGGAACATACATTAGAGTGCGCTGTATAGCTGAGCCTGGGTGGGCTCAGACAGTAACTCTGGCTGAGTGGCTGTTTGACCTTGGGGTCTGCCATTCCCAACAAAAGATGGCTGAGGGTCAGGCTAAGATCTGCAGCCTCCCTTTCCTCCAAAGACTACATATGTCTGTGTCTTTTCTTAACCTTTGTCAGGTTTTGTTTATTTAATAAAATGTTAATTTTTATGTCCCAGAGGCAATAGCGTTGCAGAAGTTTTAATTCATTGTTTGAAATAGACTTTTTCCTTTACTTTTGAAAAGCTAATTTGTGTACGATTCCATAGTTTGCTGCCCAGCCAAATCAGATGGCTTCTTTTGTAAAGACATAACAACTGTCATGTTGGATCACTTCGAGGACTTTGTAGGATCTTAATCGCTTAATCCTTCATTCTGAGTTTGTATTTCTTCCGCATTACTACTTATCTCTTCTGAAAGCTCACAGGCCCACACACTCCACCTTACACTATTCATTCCCACTCTACGGCCTGCATGTTGTACTGTCTGTATTTGTGATCAGAAACAGCTAGCAATGCCTCTCAGGATGCTATCAATCACAATTTGAAATAACAACGATAGCCACTGAAGAAGTTTGCACAAGACCTCCCGTCTCTGAAGCTGAGCACCACACTGCTCCTGTAACGCACCCGGCCACTGTTTGGTGGCTAATTCAGGAAAAACGCTCCTTTCTCTGTCACGTTTTACTTTCAGATCATCTGTTTTAATAGATGAAAGACATCAAGAATTTAAACTTGCTGCTGCATCCACAGAGAAAGCAGCCGGCTACAGCAACAGTTAAGCCAAGGCAATTCCATGTATTGGCAATAATTTACGGTTAGAGCCAAACTAGTGAAGGTACGGACCACCGTGGTGTTTGTTTTACCATTTCTTGGCTTTTCTTACTTTTGTTTTATTATGTTTTACTTTTTAATTAAACTCTTATTTATTTTATTATTCGTTACTGTAAAAATCTTACATTAAAAATGGTTTTTGTGGTTTCTGAAATAATGTGCATTTGTCTCGGTGCTTTCTACAAAGAGGGCAAACATTCTGGCATTTCCTTTCTGTGTGGAAGGTGATTTAATTTATTTGGAGAGTTAGTGGTAAGTTTGCTGTTGAGGCAATCCATTTCTAGTTCTAGCTGTCATCACACATTAACTGTGGGAAAAAAGTTTTCTCTTTCATAGGCAAAGCTGGACTGGATGTACCTTAATATTTGGTAGCTAATACCATTGCTTTATTTCAGTAAGGCTGCAATCTGTCATTGCAACTTGATATTAACTTATCTAGTAAATCTCTAAAAGAAGTAATATTGAGGAATTTCTACGTAGGAAAGACTTTGTAGTGCAGCATCCAGGGATCATATTACCACAGACTGAAAGTCTGACTGAATTTCTCCTTCCTTCGTACTCCTTGAAGGTCTCACCATAAAAATCAGACTGCTAGATACCTTATCCTTCACTTTTCCCCAGCAAATTCATGTGTCTGTGGAGAGTGAAAAAGTGGTTGTTTAGGGAAAATTGGGGCAACAGACAGAGGCAGGCTGGTAAAATGATATGTTTGTAGAAGAAGAACAGGACAGCAAGCAAATGAAGTGCCATCGAGTTTGGAGAAAGAGCCAGGGCTCTATCAGACTATGACTCTCGTAGAAGATTACTGATGTTCTTTCTCTTTGCTCTCAAAGATTACAGGTAATTTTACCACTCTCTCACAAACCGAGCTAGATTTGTCTTAAGCATTACAGTGCTGATACTGTCCAGTTTTTGAGCTGGTGCTGTCTGACGATGAGTCGTGGATATCCCACAGAAAGTCACAGGCCAAACATTAAGAAATGATAGCATTCAGAATTAATCATTTTCTCCCTCATATTCTCGTAGCTTTCTGCTCAGGATTTTTCCCATGGTCTGGGTGATTAATTTAAATGTTTTATCTAGTTTACGGTTTCAAAAACTTGCACATACTACAAAAGGTAGCTTTGTGAATATTGTTGAGCCTACAAAGCTTGCCTTAGAGATCTCTTAGTGTGTCCTTAGCATCACACTGGGAAATACGTTATCACACTTAGGGTGGACCACAGGCAGGCACAAGTGGGTGCAAACTTGTTGTGTCTGTGGTCTGAGCTGCCCAGACAGAAGTCTGCCATGGACTGGAAGTCATGTGGGAGTGTGTCTGCTAGCACAGTGCCATGCCCAAGGGAACAAGTCCTAGCGAGGTTAATTGTCTTCTGGGCTGAAACTGGATTGTGTTCAGGCAGTGTTTATTATGATTAGAGTGAGCTGTATCTCTGTGCCTTCTGACATGGCTTTGTCCTGTGCCTGCTGGGGAAAATTTTTGTGACTATTTGACCAATGCCTTACTAGATTTTCTGAAAACTTAAAGATAAGACAGACTTCCACTTTAGCTGCAGGTGATTTATCCTAGACAGGGCTTCTTAGTGGCTGCAAGTCAATCACGAGCAAATGGTGCAATTGCAAATACCAGACAAGGTCTTACATTGTGTGCTTTATAATAGGGCAGTTTTGCACACATGCACAAGCCAAATCAGTACTCACATTGCTAAAACAACTCACAAATAATATGGTTGAAAGCAGAATAATTTCATATTAACAGCTTGAAAACGTCTAGTAAACTTCACCCTTTAAACAAACAAAAAAAATCGATTGCTGTTTCTAACTACCATCAATTGTGTAAGAATATTCTTCTCCTGTGCATGTGTGACAGCTATAAATAGTAGAAATGGAGGTCTGAGTGCTGTAAGCTCATACTGCAATGTCACCACATGATTCTGAGCTTTCATTTACTCCCTTCAACTTTGTTGGGAGCTGAAGGTGTTGAGTAGCTTATAGTAAGCACGGAGTGGCTTCCAAGATAAGAACTCCTGAATTTGTCCCAATGTCAAATTGATTTCTTAGGTCTTTGCATCCTGTGCTTCATGATGGTTGTACTTGCTAGAGAATAGAAAGACTTCAACGTTGCCCCACATTCCAGCAAAACAAAAATGGTAGGACTTTCAAAGAGGGCAAATATTTCAAATTCATGCTCAGGATTTTAAACTTTCAGTCCTGGAGGAGTATGTTGGAAATGCACTAGGGGATGAGGCGAGAGACATTGGCTTTCTACATGAACATAGGAATTTGTGTTTGAGTTGCCTATGAGCATTACAACATTTAGCTCTCCAGCAGAAGGGTTATGGTAGCTATAAATTGTATAGAATGAATAGCATAGTATGACTGAAATTTCTTGAAGAGTTACCTTGTGTCTAGGTACCACAACCAGAGAACTGTGGAAAAAGAGAAGAGAGTACGAGGTGGCTGTGGAGGTGATCAACCTCTGGGGAAAAAGCCTTTGAATCGAGTTCTTAATGGAGCTTAATATATTGCCTTCGTTATAGAAGAGGTTAGAGTTGATTTGACTTCTTTGTATGGACACTTACACACGGGAAAAGAAAGCCTGGCAGATGGGCTTTTCTGTTCGATGGATGAGATGAGACAGACAGCATACCATGGCTAGAAGATGAAGTCAGATAAAAGGCATCTCAAAAGAAGAAAGTCATTAAGTTTTGCAGTATTTAAACATAGGACTATCTTGCTAAAAGGGGCAGGTACCTTACTTTGACTCTTTAAAAGGTCATTAGATGTGTTGAGTTCTGCATCTTTGGATTGGGTGATCTGAGCCTTTGCCTTCGTGTTCTGTGAATCTCCAAACCCTTTGCTTTACCTTCTAAGCCATACACGAGGAGAGCAAGACTGACTGCATCTTCCTTGTAGTACTTTACGTAAGAATCTCATCTTCTTCCCTCAGCTGCCCAGGTGTATTCTGCTTTCTCTTCACTTTTTTTGTGGAGCCAGAGAGCTGCCACAAGGATTGGGCTGGGGATGGTGGTTTGAGGTGCTAGTCTTTCATTTCACAACTAGTGTATTTGTTCCTTGGTCTGACTGCCCAGGTTTGTCGTAATCTCTGCACCTTCAGATGTGGCCCTCCTGGTTTTCTGGTTCATCTGGGGTCTTCTTGCCTTAGCAGTTCCCTGCCGTTATAGGGGCGTCAGGTACTCATGACACACTGGTCCTCTGCCTTTTTTCTGTGCCTTTTCCTGGATGGAAGCTAATGGCCTATGAAGTATGGTCTGGAGCAGACGATCGAACAGTCCTTTCTGGCTTTAAAATCCATGAGGCTATGAAGCCAACCAAGAAAAATTACGGTGTCTGTGTAAACTTTATCGAAATTGGGCTCTGCTCATTCTTCCTGAGTAAGAGTTTCTGTTCCTCTCAGCCTCCTTTTCTGACAGAGTGCAGCACATCAGAGGAATTGTCTGATAAAAATGGGGAGAGATGAGAGCCATGTGGCTTCTGCCCGGAAGTCTGCATATTTCCCTTGTATGCGAAGTGGCATATACAGACTGCAGCTTAACCCAGAGCTCCAGAGAAATAATAATACGGAAAAAAAAGCAACAGTAGCTCTGAATTTTCTTGCAATGATCCTGTTGCAACAACGCTGAATGGACGTGGAACTATGCACCACAACCCCCACAGCTGTCACTTTGGCAAACCCTTTGATGAATTGGATCTTGATATTTACAGAATCTATTAAAATACAGCCCATCATGTGTTTGTTTATATGTTGACAAGATGATGTACACCCTGCGGGTCAAGGGTGATGTGAACTGTTTTGGTGTTCTTGTCAAAGCAGCTAAAAAAAGAGCATTTAAATAATTTTTGTGGATTAATTGTCTAAGAATGCAAGAGCAACATACAGAATTCTTACTTTGAAAAAAAATCTCTGCTGATCTGACAGAAAAATCTGAGCTTGTTATCAATCAAAAAGACTTTCTTTCTTCTTCTCTAATATGTTAGAAAATTGGCAGCTCAGATAGAAAAACAAATAGCAAAATTAAACAGAAAGGAATTGATTTAACTACTTGGGTGGTTTGTCCAGCACCATATAAAATTTTTCACTTGGGCTTGTCACTTATTAAATAAATTTTTTTTTACAAATAAGGCTATACAGCTCATACATACAAAATCTTGCACTATTTTGCTATAAATATTCTAAGTGAGAATTAGCTTTACGAGGGTATCAGATGTATTTCTTTGAACATGATTCATATGTGTTTGATTTTTCTTTGCAGTTATGAAGAAAAAATACTATCTGAAGTTAAATCATGTCAATAGACTTGTCCTCACAGATATGCCTTGTAAATCCAAATGTGGCTGTATCAAGAGTGTTACCTGTGTAAAACTGGACCCCAAACTCATACCCTGAAGGATTCCAGGGCATTTTCCCAACTTCAGTGTATTGTTATTAGATTATATTTTCATAAAGTGAGCTAAGAGCTGAGACAACTTATTGTAGAAGAATCTTTTTCCATCTCACACTTTTATTAGTGGGATTTTTCAGCACATCGGAGTCATGTGCCTCAGAAATAAATAATTCCTGTCCCAACGCAAAGGTAGCACGTGGTAATTTAAGTGCCATAAAAGAAATCGTAGGACTTTAGAGCAGATAAAGAAGATGAGTTCAAGGGAATAAAAAATATACAGTTGTATCAGACTTGTTATGTGCATGTTGCCAAATTGTTGACGTATCCAAATGCTTTGCTGCTTTAGAAGGGAGTGGGTGAGTTTGGAAGGATGCTGGATGAAAGGCATGAGAGAGAAGAAGAATGTGTGAAGGCGAAAAAGAAAGAATGAGTGGATAAAGAGGGGAAAGGAAGAACTGGATCTAGGCAGTGTGAGAAAGGAGGGATCAGGAGTACTGAGGATGAGGATGACAAGGTGATTGCTGGACACGAGCTGTCCTGAGATCTTGTGCTGAAGAAGTGGTAGTGTTGGCCTTCACGTTCCCCTCGAGAGGAAGGACCTGAGAAGAGCTTGTGTTGCCTTCAGATTTCCTCTTCCTACAGGGAACAGGCTGTGCTGGTTCGGCTCTGGTGGAAGCTTATCCGTGGGCCCTGGGGTCCCTCGGTAAGCTGCCCTTTGGATCCGGTCTGTGAAGGGAAGCAGAGCAGCCTGTTGTTTTATTCTTATTACAGAAAGGAGTTTCAGGGCTTTTCTGAACTGAAATACTGCTAGCTTTTTTTTTTTCCCCTTCTTTTGTTATATATTTCTAAGACTGTTTTGGCACAGAAAAGTGCTTATAACTTTGTTTCAAGTGAAAGCCAAGAGCCTTCTTCACATATCTGGGAACTTCTCTCTTTCTCTTTATTCCTTCAACTTGTCTTAACCTTGCTCCAAAAGCATTACTTTAAATATTTTTCTCCCCACCCCCCCTTTTTTTTCCCCTTGACTTTTCTGTTGGGACTGACAACAATGAACTGGTTAGAACTAGTTCTGAGATTGCAGTCTACAGACCCTTGCCTAGACGGAGCTGAGCTGATACCACCAAAAGCAAAGGCACAGTCATCAGATGGTAGTGCCCTTTGGTCACAAAGGATATATCTGCCCTTTACGATGAGGTGTTGGGCTGTTATTTCTGAACGAGCTATTGCACCTGCATGGCACAATATAGCTGGGATTCCAATATTGTTAGCCTGGATGCATCATTGCAGTGTGCCCATATGTGATGCATTAGGCTGCATTGTGTAATGTTAGCAAGGTTTGAATTTCTGCTCCTGAAGCTGCCCAAATCAGTGATCGAGGCTCTGAGCAGAGCTCAGTGATTAGACTGAATGCAAGCTGTTAGTGTCCTAGAAAGAAAAAAGAAGTATCCCAATTTGCCTTTTCTGTTGAGCTGTTTGTTTTGATGATCTCTAATTAGATGTCACAGGTCTTTGAGAAGCATGGGATGTGCAAACCTCAAATAAGAAAATCTGAAACTGGGTGACATTAAGCTCACAGCAAAATCAGAAAAATTCATTATCAAATCAATGACAAAACTTGTGCTTAATTTTCTGTAAGCTTACCTTAAGTTTTGTTGTGTAACACTGAAAGCACTTGAGCAGTTTAGTGTAAATCAAAGGAGCTGAAAAGGGTTTGTAACTGAAGGTATCGCAAATGAATCCGATTCTTTTAAACTTTATTTTGTTTTATTCTATTTTATTTTTATTTATAAACAGCTAATAAAGGTTGCAGTGTGGTTTACAACCCTGTGTACTGGTACATGAGTTACAGGCAAGTGTCACACTTTTATTGCATTTTCCAGATTTTCCAAGTTTGTCAGACTGAATGCTCTTTGGACAATGTTTCTGACAGTTTAATTAATTATAATGGAAATAAAACAAAATGCTCATGCCTTTAACTGTATTCTTTGGCAAGTGTTACACTTTACGAAGAACTGCATAACTCTAAAAAGGAAAGAATTCAATATATTAGTTAAGCTTTTTCATTTTTATTAATGGCCCTTGTTATGTCCTTTCTTATGTGGGAAACAGACTTTCAGGAAGGAAGAATGAATACAAGAAAGAACCAAATAAATGTTTCTTTCAGTCTCATACTAATGGGGTCTCAAGAGCCTTATGAACAGATTAGCTCCCATTCAGTGAGTGTGCTCAGAAATAAAGAGGTATGGCCCAGGATTTAGTCACCCATTATACAGACATAATCCTTGGTGTTAGGGTCATATCTTAAAAAAAAAGCAAGCAGCCAAGTTGCCTCCTCGTAACTGCAGTTGCTTCCACCAGAAGCTACTAAGCAGTTGTCCATGGCTCCCTGGTGGTCTGCGGGACCTTGCAAACCGTTCTGAAGATTACATGGAGGGCTGAGTTCAAAGGAGTCTCACTAGGTGGTATTGAGCTGTACTTCAGCACCGTTGTGACAGATGCTTTCCCTGACACAAGACAGGGCCTGCACCATGCCTGGCATTGGCATTCCACCAGGATTTCCACATACGCAGTTCAGGGTGTCCACGTGCTCACCAGACACTTGTTTGCAAACATCATATTTGTGTATGTGGGCACTCAGTTTGCCTGCGAAGTCTTGTCATAGCTGAACGTGAAGTGTCAATATAGAGTATGGTCACTCCAACGAGGTAGAAACTGGCCTTCCTTGTAGCTGGTTGCACCGTCCGGATAACAGGATCATGGCAAGAGTCACTAGATGACACTGTTACATAGTTTCACACAATCTTTTTTTTTTTAGTGTCTTGTTTTGGACAAGACTGAATATAATTTGCATCCCAAATGCCTAATTTTGGCAGCAACGATTTCTCCTCTGTTAAGAAAGAGGTCTGCAAAGACCTCTGCCTTTGGAGAGCTCAGAAGATACTCATGTCCACCCCGGGACAAGGCTGCAGTGGCACGGGGCCTGCTGGGTGATCTGATGTGGTGCCTTTGGAGAGAAGAGGTCAGCAAGGGGAGCTATAGCTGCTTTACTGGAAGCCTACCTGCCTTCCCAGTGCAGCCTCGTCCCGCCATGGAGTGATGGACTGTTTGCAGCTACTGCTGTCTGTCTTGCGGAAACTGTACTTTCCTTTGTCGCTTCTCCTGGTGGAGGTGTAAGAGCCTCTGATCTTAACTGAAGCCTTTTTCTCCTCCATCTGACAAGGTTGAAATAGTTAGCCTCACCAGGCTCTATTATTTTATGCTGTCATTTGCGACGTCAAGATTTTGCTTTAATGCAAGCAGTGGTGTGCAATTATTGTCAGGCCCCAGACATGCTCGTATTCTTGCCACTTGCATATTATCTCAAGGGTTCCAGAGAAAGACTCGAGGCACCTCAGCCTCAATTTCAGTTCTCTGAAATTAAAACTGAGTAGAAGCGGCATGCTTTTAGTTTGTTTGTTCATTTTGTTTTGGTTTTTTTTTTACTTTTAAGCATGTACCTGAAAAGCTTTCCTCAGAGTGGTTTTGTGAGCAATATGACAAAAAGCGATTTTTTCCCCTTGGCTTTTGAGTTCTTGCGCTGGAATAATTTACTGGGTAGGAAAGGTCAATTTGGGGAAGCAGCTTTCAGCAGCGTTACAACCATGGCTCTCCTAAAACCTGCTGTTGCAGCTGTTCACTGTATAAAAAAAAAAAAAAAGGAAAGAAAGAAAGAAAAAAAGTGAGAAGAGTGAGAAGTATATTTTGGAAAGAAAGCTGAAACTAAAAAAAAAAAGGAAAAGGAAAGAAGAATGATATTCCTTGCATCATTTATCCTGATTGATTGACAGCATGCTTTCATAGTTCAGTCATAATGAAGGCTAAGAATTTTTAAGACTCATACGATGCTATAATGCTATACATTCACTTATAAATCTGTTTATAGAAAGAAGCTATTGTTGTTCTGCTAGTCAAAAATGCACAGCAATAGTCACACTCAAATGTTAAGATGATAGAAATTGCTTATACAATTTTTTTTTTCCTTTAAGAGCATGACAAAATGACCGATATAAAAGCAATACAAAAATGGCTGGGTTTTTGAGCACTAGTCTCAGTGAATTCTGTCCAGGATGTGGCAATTTAAGGCAGGTTGTATTTGCACTCTCCGTCACTAACATTCAATATCAGTAAGTTAAATATCTGGTCTAAGTCAGTTAACCTTGCTTACCATGCATTGCCCTCTGATGGTGCCTGTTTCTCTCCACTGTCTCTGCAAGAACATTGGGTAATAGGGTTAGGTTATATACTTAACCTTAGTTTGTTAATGTTACGTGAAATGAATCCTACCTTCAAGTTAGCAACAAACTTATTTTACACTGCCTGTGAGCAAAGGAAATAACCAGTGGCACCCCAGATTTTATTATGAGTTTCCCCCTTTGTAAATTCACTATGGGCACGTTACATTGCGTCCAGAGATGTGTCTGCACCTCTGGGAAGTTACAAGCCACGTAGCTTTAATAGAGATAATTATTTCAACCTTATAAATAATGTAACTCCAGCAATACTGAGATTACCATGGGATGCAAAACTCACAGTAAAGCGTGGTAAATAGCCTTAAGTACATCCCATGCTGCTGTGATTGTCCTGGTGTCATGACCCAGAGAGCCAATTTACACCTAGAGAGCAGATTTGTCTGCATCAGTCCCTGTCGCTTTGATTGCAGTTTAGATGTGCTCTAAATCAGTAGGATTTTTAATCTGTGATTATACTTGATATATATGCAAGCAGAACTGGGCTGGTATCTTTTCCTAAGTAATGCATCTGATGTGTCTATTAAAGCAAAGGCTGCTTACTTTAAGCATTCTCTGTTTTGCCAGTGCAGAGCCACCAATATTTTTCTTGTTCCTAATCATAGGCATCAAAAGGTCAGAAGAAGTTCAAAATGACATGATGGAGTTTATCTGTTTGTTTGGAAAAACGACCTGGTTATTGCCATAGCAAGTCGTAGTAAATTGTTTTGGTTGTATGATGTAGGATTTTTATATTAATGCCGTATTTTAAATGTGTTTATAAAACAGTTGAGCTTTGACTATTATAGTTCAGATCTGTGCAGTTTTATAATTGAGACATTTGCAAATTTACAGTTAATGTTATTTTGGCAGGGACCAAACATAAATGCACACATAAAAGAAAAACTTTGGGTAATTCCATCATGAGGGATCTTTTGGGTACTGCTCATTTCTGCTCTTGAAGATATTAAATCAATACAAATCTCAGGACTGACTGTATGCAATATGTGAATGATGTATGTGATGAGGTTTGGATTTTTTTTCCATTTATGTGCGCAGTAGATGTAGATGCGCCTTTAAAGTTGACGGAGTGTTTAAGCAGAGTTGCAGTGTTAATGGCATGGTTTACCTCACATGTAAAATAGGAATTGCAATACACATCTTCTGTAATATTACAGGTGAAAAGTGCTACAATCATTTGTTATAAATCCCATGAGGTCTTCACGCTCTTTCTCCCCCATCACCGCAATCATTTAAAAATCTACCAACTTGCTGCCAGTTGTTATTGTACCAACATTTACAGGACTTACACCATAATTAAGAGACTGAGGCATAGATGCTTTGCGTTGTGGAGCATGATACTTTTCGACACTGTTTGTAGTCCTTGCATGGAATTCTGTGTGTTAAGGGTTGCTCATGTCAGTATGGTCTTGGGTCTGATTCAGATCCTATTTACAATGTTAAAAACTTTATTAAAAGCTGACGGGGTTTTTTGAGTGTCCGTTGATTTTGAACATTTTTAGAGAAAACACATTTTACATTGAGAAAATATGTCACAAAAATGACATTTAAATTTGATGAATATGAAACATATCTGAAATTTAAGTATGTTACTGCTAATGATTTACCTTTAGTGACTGGAATTGATTTAATTAATAGTCATAACTATAGTGCCAGGAAGACAGAAATACCTCCTTCATTTTCAAGACATTTGATGTAATAGGTATATAAGTTAAATCTCCTGAAATGTGGAAGTAAGAAAAAAGTAAATGACAACAGGAAATGTCATTCTCTTCTTTCAGGACTGCCAGACATTCTGTATAATACAGGGTATCCTGTATATATAGTGTGAAGTCAAATATGAAAAGCAGACAGGGCACACTCTTTTCTCTATTGTCACGGCAACTGCGCTTTTCCAAACATGCAGCAGCTTAAATTTCCAGAGATTCAGGAAAACAGCAACTGCATCTGGACCTATTGCTCATGCAACACAGGAGGTTTGTTGAGCGTGTGCAAACTGTGCACTGTGACTTTTCTGTCCAGCGCTGTTCCAGATTTCACCTTCTTACTAACTCACAGTTCATGATGTGACTTCTGAAAGTAGTTAAACACTTTTGGGATGCTGTCAAGATTATCGAAGATGCAGATGGGTATTAATGGGGATCAGCAAAGGTCACTGACCCAATCTATACCTCACTGTCAAGCAAAAGTTCTGGCTTTTTGTGAGCATTTTTTGTCACCACCATACCTTTTCTCTACTTATGCATCACAACGCCACATATCCCAGGACACAATTCCTCCTGTATCCACAGTGGGGGACTCCACCATGCATTTTGCTCTTCCATATACTGAACTTTCAGTGATATCAGTGGCAGTGCTAAGTATGTAATAACTGGAAAATATTTAGATTTCAGTGTTATGAACTGGAATCAGTGTAGAAGTGAAGATTATTACAGCAATGAAATTTCTGGGGACAAAGGACACACATTCGTACTAAAACCAGGCTTCATTAGTCCTGCTCATTAAGCAACTAGCTTTTAAATTAGGGAATGCTCCTGAATGTACCTCATTATTAAGCCTCTGGTAAGTGTCTTTTCCCCTCAGTCAGTTTGTTTATTCATCCTTGATTCCAAGGATTTGCTTAATTTTCTAGTAAGTATAATATATTTCCTATCCAGATGTCACATGGGATTACTAGACAATTTACTTATCTGGACAAAATAAATGTCTTTCCTTTGAAGCCTGGAGTAACTCACATCCTTCTCTGCTCTCTACTGGAGAACGAAATGTCTTTGAGAAAAAGAAGCAAAATCTTCTGTAGTGACATACTGTCATAGTCTGTTGGATGATCCCCGGTATTTTTTGACAGAATGAGTCAGCAGAGGCTAGAACCGTAGTGCATTAACCTCTCCTGTCTCACTCTTCCCATACTCCCAGTTTCTAGGAGAGTTTTTAGACAAATTTGAGCAGGCTAACATGACAGTCCTGGGATTGCAGCAGCTATTTCAGCTGTCTCAGCACAGTGTCTTATCTAAAGTTGGCCGTGACTCTGTAATAGCAGTGACTCCCTAATGGTAAAGTACTTTTTCATCTTCTCCTCTCACCTTTTGCTTTGATTTTTGGCTGAAAACATTGGCCTCTTTTGTTTACTGTTGTTAGGTGGAGCAAGTTCAAGACACTAAACAGTTTCAGTTTAGGAATGTTTTCAAAATAACTATAAAATATTAAATTTATGTTATCCAGAGTATGTTGGAGGTCAGTTCGCCCTCAAAACATAATGTCTGACAATTGTGCTTTCTTAGTGTGGGTTAGAAAAAGAATATAGTAGACTTAGGAAAACATCATAATTTAAGAAGTGACACATTTCAACAAAGACATAAAACTGTAGGCAGTACAGAAGAGAAGCAAAACCTTAGGAAACCATTACTTCATTAGGACAAATATTTTATGTCTTTTAAAAGACTCCTTATTAAAAAGGGTGAGCTCTAGGACATTCATGTTTGCATGAAATCATAAATCTGCCATTTGAGAACAAGAAGTGCTTCTTTCTATGGATAAATTGATTTTTATTACAGCTTCATCAGATTCTTTGTAAATAGGTAATCTTAGTGTACGGCTAGGAGTCGGCACACAGTTATTTTTAATATTCTCTCGTCTTACATGTGTAGCGGTCAAGCCAGTCAGGAAAGTCAGCACCCTATAGTAAGTATGCCATATGTGAGGCATAACAAGGGCTCATTTGCTTGCTATTAGCAGGAACATACTCCTCTCGAGTAACCCCTTACATAAAAAATACAAATATACTTACATTTTCCCCATTGCTTAGGTTCTCTTGCCCTTTCTTTCGTATGCCTTTCCTTTGCCTTTGCCCTCGAATGTAAGGGCTAATATGTATGACTTAAAGTTACCTACCTTCCCAATGGATTGACAGCCAGGGGATACTAGCAGACCAAGAAAGGGCTTAGATTTTAACTTGTCTGCATGTAGATTCAGGGTTTATTTTCTCCGTGAATGGAAGGGATCTGGTAGAGCTCTGTACCCCACTGGGAAACCCAAGGCTTTTCTCTTCCAGCAGAAAGGAAGTGCAGCGATTCCTGCTTAGCTGTGGAAAACTGTGAAGTTGCACTCCCTATTAATCTCTCTGTATTAAGCAGAGAATTTTTGTGATTATGCACGAGGGAGAAAGAGACGGGAAAGGAGTGGGGAAAGGTTATGCTTTCATCACATTTTCTGGGTCTCCCAATTCATTTAGCCTTATCTGTGTCTTTTAGATTGCAAGCTCTTAGGTGCCGTGGCTGTTTTTTGGATGCCTTTAATAGCCTGTCACTGGTGTACAACAGATAACTGGTTACAAATTGTTGGGGTTTTCCAAGGAAACCAATTTTTTTTCCCAGAGAATGCTGAGAAGCTAAAACTCTTTGCATAAAAATGTCAGTTTCAGGGAAACTCTGATGAATAAAACTTTGGGGAACATGGTTAAAAAACATCTAAACATGTTGTTCTTAACATTTTCTAAACAGAAAGTTCATTTCTCAGTTCAGAACTCCTTTCAGTTTTAAAGCTCAGTAAACTTATAATGAAACATTTTATTATAGTTTATAAAATCTTGAAATAATCCAAATGACCTTTTTTTTTTTTTCAATCTTTCTCCGAAATCTTTTATTATTGTTATTACTTTACAAACATTGTGAGGTTTGGGCTATATCCAGTAAAATAATTTTACACACAGTTCTGTTAAATAGTGATTATTTTCCCCTTGTGTTAAACTTTGAGGATGGTGGGAAAATAATCAAAATAAGAACTGGTTTATTTTGCTTTGTTTTTAGAATTTAGACTCAGAGAAAAATTAGAATTCATTTTGGATGAATCATTTTACTGTTAAAATTTTCAACATGGATTATAATCACTTGCTCTATTGTTTGCTAATTAATTCATCTGCTTTGAGTTCCTTTGTAAAAAAGTCAACATTTAAGGCCAATACACTTGCTGCTCAAACTACTCTCCTGTTTCTAAAATATTCCTGCTGCATCTGTGTTGGCCTACATAAGCCATCCAAATATTTTCATTTAAAACTGTTTGGGACAAAAAAAATACCCTTTTACCTAAAATTATTTTGGCACAGACAGCAGAGTTCAGAAAGGCCTATCCATTGGGAGGATAAAGGCAAGCTGCATAGTGTTAAAGATGAATCAGAAAAACACAGAATGAAATAGAGAAAAAGACAAACACAAACCTTTGCATTCGGGCCTTGGTTTTCACTCTAGTGAGTAATTTTTTGGTGTTTTTCTGCTGCCTTGATAAAATGAGGGACAGAAGAAAGGAGCATGATGAGACAGAGGCTGATGGGAGAGTAGAGGTGAGTGAGAGAGTTTTGAATAACATTGGTTAGGTATAGAAGAGAAAGTTGGAATTAATAGCAAGAAAACTGTTTCTTAACCTATTTACAAATGAGGACAGCGAAGAACCATAATAGCATAAATGATATTCTTGTAAAAAGGTGCTAAGCAGTCATGGAAAGGCATAACATGTTGATCCGAATATGACCATTCATAGAGCGTGTATGTATGTATTGTACGTAATTTTAGGAGTAGCAGTGTTTGATTCATTCCAGAAAGAAGGAAACATGCCTCCTGTTATCTTACCAGCACTGTTACTGTAAGCATCTCTGTGTTCTTGGACATCTCCAGTCCCAGTTCTGTCTCTTAGATATCAGATAGCCTCTGAGAACTGACTGAAGCCCTGTAGAGTGTAGCTTGGCTCCATGCTAGCCTCTTGGAGAGAGACTAATTTATATTTGTTTGTTAATCTGTATCATTATATAATTTTAAAAACTGAGTTATGTGTAGTGCAAATGAAGTCCGGACTACAGCTTTTCTGCTTATTTCTAGAGAAAATGTTTCTGTACTATCCTTTTTCTTGGCGTGAATGTAGAATGTGGATACCTAAGGGGAAAATGCTTAATTTTTGTTATGTCCATGTCATTTTCAGAAATAAGTGCTTCCATTCTCATCCGTTGAGGCTGTCAGTAAGGTTTTAATTTTCACAGTGTGAAGATGTGATGAGTACATGAGCAGTTACTCAGATTTGCTGGTCATAGTCTGAGATTAATTACAAAACAAACGTTGTTTGCAACAACGAGCTTGCCAAAATCTATCAAACATTGATCCTTTTCCATGTCAGCAAATATGGAAATGAAAAGGATGAAGGAAAAAGCTTGAGCTGAGGAGCAGTTGGAACCTGTTGTGTTTCATCCACCTCAACAGATAGGCAAAACGCTGTAATGATGAGTCCACCCTTTATTTACAGCATACACAATTCGTGGCAGTGGTTTTTATAACTCTAAAAATTGCACTTAATAAATATGAGAAGATACAGGCTTTCGTGATTACTTCAGCCTAGATGTTTATTCAAGCTTTCATGAGAAGTTTGTCTTAATTTAAACAGAGCTAGGGCTGCTGAACGAATGCCATTTTTTTGATGTGGACTCAATACACATGAAACAAGTTTGAATAACATCCACACTCATTTAACCGGTAACCGTATTCTACAGAGGCTTTGCTCCAGCGTGGTTTGCGTACTGCAATCAGAGTGAAACTGAAGTTGACTTTTCCTAGGTAGATCGTGTTTAAGAGTTTTATCCTTCATTTCATATAATAAAATGATTTCTGGCTTTAATTAAGAAAAATTAGAAGAAACGTGCGTAAATATTGCTGCTGCAGTTCAGAGCAATGCGGCATTACTTGTATTTTCCCTTTTAGTGTTGATGTTATGTAGAAGTTGGAGACACTATCATATTGTGGATATTGCTGCTGAGACAGAGAAGGGAAAAAGATAGGCTTGAAACACAGCCTGCAAGGTGGCACAGAGCCAATGCACTGAAAAATGGCAAACGTCACATTTAACAGCTGGATGCAGAAATATTTCTCTTTAATTTGGAAGGAGAAAATTTTTTTCACAGCAGGGCACTCTCAAAAGAGCACAACATCAAAGAGGGTGGGTCTTCCCAGTCAAACATCATCTGGCTCCAGTGATGGAGCAAAATGAATGAACTGTCAGGACTTTTTTCCAGTGTGTATGTTTTTGCCAAGTGAAAAGTAAAAGGTTCAGTGGCTTGTTCTGATCACAGACCAAATCCTGATAATGGAAAGCTGATTCCCTAAAGTCTTCCTCTGATCAACTGACAGGCAATGTCTGAAGAAGACCCCAGATTGATTGATGGTCCACTTTGTATTGATGGCCCCTGCCACCCTTAGAGATAAGTGAGATATGCCAAATGCTTAACAGCTCTGGAGGGCTCCTGTGATTGTGATTCAAGCAATATTCTAATCTAATGTTATAATCCTCACAGAAACAAACTCTCTTCCAAAGAAACTTAACATGATACTTACCAATACCAGACCTGCACTCTGGCAAGAAAAAAAACCATTTCACTTTCGCCATCATGCATCCACTAGCAACACCAGCACTACTCCTTAATGCACCTTTTTCATCTGCTTCTCAACTCTGACTTCAGCACCGAAGCAGTTGCAAACTAACCATCACCACGCTGTTTTTCTGGCAATCCTATAATCTAACAGATTTTGAAGGAATAATACTGTGCTGGCATTTTTTCAGTATAAAAACATGGCAACACAGTTTGTACAGCCATTACTCATCTGTTTTATGAGGAATCTCAGGCATAGTTTATCATATACTTTATTACTTGAGCTTTTAATCATCATCTGGGGAACTTAGCATTCCAGACATTCCAAAATATTCCAAACTAAAAATATCAGTGTGCCTCATTATTTAAAACTCACAAAGGAATTAAGTATATTTTCTAAAATACGTCATTTTTGCTGAAATTCCTCATTTATGGTGAGCCTTAATGAGATGTTTAAAAAAGGATTGAAAGAATTATCTGTGGAGTCTGTACTGTGGTAGTAAATGGGTGCTCTGCTGAGATGGATCTTCTACGCATACACTGTAGAGACAGTCCCTGCCCATATTTACTTACAAATTCAGAGTGAAGATAAACAAATGGTGCACAAAAAAACCGCATCATAATCACTTTTTTTCTACAGTCATGGGATCAAGACACAGAATTTAAGCACTTGCCGTATGTCATTGTGACAAACCTTTTTCAGAGCAGGAGTTGAACACTGGCATCTGCAGAGCAATCCCAGTGTCTGAACAGAGGTGCTTACTGACATTTTAAATCCTGGAAAGTATCTAAGGCATACAGACAGGGCTGACAGGTAGGGCACAGAACTTAGGGAGATCTGCCTGCCTTCTCGAGCAGTCACGGGAGGCTCAGCAGGATACCCAGGGCCATCAGAAACACTAGTGGAAACTTAAGTCTGGAAACTTGAATATAACTTAAGTTTAGACACTAGGGTGTCTTTGCACCCTAGTCCAGTGCCAAACCCTTATCAGTGGGTCGTAACCGTTACACTAGGCAGCAATGCTTTTGTCAGAACAAAGTAATGTTCTTGACATTGCTTGCAAGTGAGCTTACTTGTAGATAGGCTTTCATTGCAGAGGTTTTTTTTTTTTAAATTTCTGAATCAGTTTTTTTTTTTTCACTTCCTTTTTTGCTATAGAATCCCCATGAACCGTGAGTCGGGAATTTCAAAGTGAAGGTGGTGGAGGTCATCACTAAGCATTGAGGCTGGGATTTGTAGATATAAAATTTGCTACCTTCCTGCAAGTGCCAATTCACACGTAATCGCAGTTTCATACACAATGCTATGAAAACACTGGTTTGGAACCGTGTTTTGAAAATGTAGTCGACAGAAATTGCCGGAGCGAGGGATCAAAAACTGTTCTCTGCTTGTGCCATCAGCTTGGTCGGTAGTAAGGTACTAAGGTCACCCAAGTGACATCTGAACAACAGACCTTCCTTGCTCTCCCTGCAAATTCCTTCCTTCTCACATATTAGAATCAGAGCAAATCTAGAATGATTTCCCTTTGTGAGTGTCTTTTGGTCCTGAGTGATTTCTCCAAGGTCACTGAGTTATCAGTAAGTCACCTTAGGAGCTATGTACCCACTCACTTGTTTCAGCTATGTTGCTAGCTTGATGCTGAGTGATGAAATCTGCCAAATCCTGCTTTTGTGCCTGCTGCTTTGGAGTGCTGTCCTCTGTCACATTATGTTTGTTTGTGGTTAGCTATTTTGCCCTTTTAATTCTTTGTCCAACTGGATGGGCATATTGACTATATGGAAATAGGCTGAAGGAACATCTCAGTTGAATGACAGAGGACCTTTCTGGAATATTTGGTTGCTTGTAAATGAATGAAGAAATATGAAACACACTCTTTTTAATTTAATTTTGCAATGTCTAAAGGTTTTGAGAAGCTGCAAGAAAATAGCTAAAGCTCTGTCATTACCTTGCAAAGGATCCAGTCATTCTTTCAGAGGCACTGGGAGCAACAAAGATCGCCGTAACTGTTTTGATTCCTGGGCTCAGAACATTATCTTAGGAGCTTTATTACTGACTAAGTTCAGTGAGGCTTTCCAGATGACTGAGGGTTTTCATCATCAGACCCTTACAGTTTTCTTGTAACTTCCTCCCTGATACGCATACTGGGATGTGCTTCTACCAGCCAACTGGCGTGATAGTCTTCTGTTCGTGTTGTGTCACTTTTGATCATTTGCCTCCCTGTTTTTAAACTGTCTTTTCCTTTTTAGTCTTTTTTTCCTGGTCTCTTTGGATACTGAGCATAGATTGGCAACACTTTTTTCTCTTCATGCTCCATGTCCCAGTGAAATGAGGCTGCGGAGAACAACTTCAGTCTGATGCCTCCCCGTGGTCTTCTGCTACCAGGGCTGTACAGGAACGCAGCACAGTGTGCACGGTGGAAATACCAACGCCAAGCAAAAATGTGTCCGTTGCAGAATGATCTGTGGCCAGAGTGCCACTGCTTTCCCTGTCACTGGACCTATCAGGAGAGTGCAAAAGCATACACCGAGGAGGCTGTATTGTGTCGGTGCATACTGCAAGAGCACCGGTCCTTTGCAGACCTGTCGGCATTTGTGCAAGTTTCCAACTTCATGTGTGTTTTTCTGCTCTGTGTCTTCCCCTTTTCACCCTGATGTTGAGTGATACTGGTTTGTGTTACGTGTCATTCTTCCCTATTCCAAGACCTCTGTGGGCTAGTGTCAAAACAAACCGTTGAGGCTTGAATTAAAAAAAAAAAAAAATTAATGAAGTCCACATAATCAGCAGGGCATTGCTCTCGTGACACTTTCTTGAATAAGGCCCCAATCCTCCAACTGCTTACACAGATGCTTGATTTCATACACGAGTAGTCCCATTGAGATCAATGGGACTACAACATGTGTGTAAGTGTTTGCTGGACTGGGGTCTAAGTGAGAGATGAAGCCTTTCACCTAGCACAGACAGTTCAAAACAATGTTTATAGTTTCATATGCTATAATCCTTTGAGAAACATTAAAACTAAATAGCTTTTAATATTAGTTGGCAAGTATTCTCTTTTATAAATTTTGCTAGACGATGCCTGCTAGATGAGAGAGAGGAAAGATTAAGCAGATATTACAAGATACACACTCCGTATCAGATATGGCTAATTGTAGAAAATTGCTTTGAATAGTGTGAGCAGTTAAAGACCATTGGCTGTCAGGATGTATTTCTGTGCATTTTCAGAAGTGTTGCATCCCAGGGAGATTATTGCCGACAAAGGTTAGAGAGCATTTTAGTCTGATTTTAACCAGTGAGGCCTCCCGATGTTTCCTCACTCATTTCAGATCTCTATTCTGTTAATAAGTTTATAGCAGTTCAGAATGCTTCAGTACAGTTAAAAACATTTGGAAATATTCATGCTAATTCAAAGTATAAAGATATTGACACCATTTTGCACGTAGTACAAAAATTGCAAAAGCAAAAGTGATTCTTTAAATGATCTGTTGCGTTTGCTACCTGGCGACAATGTATTATCCAGTTCATTAAAAAATAGAAGCACTTCAAAGTAAGTAACTAGTTATTGGTGTAGGTTTATTTCACATACATGTAAAGACTGTAGTAACTAGCTTTCACTATCTACATAATAATAATAAAGTGTTCTTATTTCATCATAAACCAACAAGCTTAGATGTTATCTGTAGCATATTTATATTTTTAGTTCTGATGTCTGTCCATAAAGAACTTGAAGGCATATTTTAAGAGGCAAAACAAGTCAGTTAGTCTCGTCAAGCAACAGTGGAATATGTAAGAAGCATTTATAACTAACATTTTTCTGAAATAGTGTCCATACAGATGAATAGGGAACACATCCAAATATTTCTACTTAGAGTAAAATGAGGTTGCTGACATGTATACTACTACTTTTTCAAACCAGTTTTATGGGTGTAGTTGATTATTACAGATTCAATAATATTTATTAGGCATCAAAGTTAGAGTTATCACAATGTGATGAATACACATTTCTTTATACTGCTGAAGAATAATTCGCCTGTTTACTGTATAGGTAATCTAAAAAATAGTATGTAATTTACAGAGTATGTCAGTGTTTGAGATGTGGTCTTTGTAAAGGATGTGATCATAATGTTGTTATTATCTATCAACATCAGTGTTTCTTTTTAGTTGAGCTGTATTTGGAGACTTTTCTATGTGTTGCAGTTTGCTTCTGAATTTCATTGTATTTTGTATTTTCTTTTAGAAGGAGAGACTAAGAGTTGTTCTTAAAATGTTTGCTGAATGGCCTGACTTGGTCACCAAGCTAGTGAATGAAAGGAGAAAGACATGATGGCTAAATGCATGATTGTTTCTACACAGCTTTCTCATTCAATGTGTAACAGAGAGAAGATGCAAATTCGCAAAGGCCCTCTTCCTCTAAACCATATGCCCAGCTCCTAATACTAAAGATGTTTAAAGTTTAAAAGCATTCATTCTTCAAAAAGTTGTTATCATGAAATGTGAAGCTAGCTGTAGTTTGATTTTCAGCCTAAACTATGCTCCTTAAATGTCACCTACGCAGAGAATTTTGTCAGTTGTCTCCTTTCTTTCAGTTCCTGCAGCATCTTCTGAACATTTCAAACTTTCTAGACGATGAGGTTCTTCGGCAGTGTGCTGATTTCAAAGGGAGCTAGACACCAATGTACCTCACAGAATCCAATCTGAATGAGAAAGTTATCAAGTCATGCACACAAAGCAGTTTGCTTTCAGTTTGACATTATTAGAAACACTAACAGATAAAGGTATACATGTCACAATAAACACAGGAGCCCATTGACATTTTGCTTAACTATAACTGCCTTAGGCAAGTCAAGTCACTGAATTTTACTGTGCACTTACCTATGTGAGTCTCAGAGCTTTTCAGAAAACTTACAGTTGGCTGTTTCTTCTGTTTTATGAAAGAAATAACCTTCTTTGTTGTTTGTTAAGATGGCCTTAGAGCTCTGTTCTGCCAGTAATGCCCCGGAGCATTGTTCCCCAATCTTTGAAAGTATACATGTATTCAACTTTACTTACAGTACTAGTTTATTCCAGGGGATGAATACAATGCTGCAAAGCAAACTTTGTGGGGGTGTGGGGGTGGGGGAAGAAAGAAAGAAATGACGGTTTCCTTCAAAGGAAATAATCAAATAGTGGAAGCAGCCCAAAAAGAACCATAGCACACACAGAAATCCTGGGCCTTTTTGCCTGTAGCTTTCTTCTCCACATGTCCAAAAGGTCAGAGAAATACGACCTAAGTGGCTGAAGAGTTATGGGTCCTAGGAAAGAAACTGGACCCCAAAGTTTAGAATGCATCAGAAAGAGTATGTGTGAAGCAGTGGGTCTCGCGGGATTTGACAAAGGGACATAAGCAGAGCTGACCTCTAGGGTCAAGAACAGGCTTTATATGTCCAGTCCCAGAATGTAATCTTGTATGCACACCTTTTACATACTGTCAGCTAAGTACCCAGGCTTATAGACGTTGCTCTTTTTGGCATTGTTTTCAACTTCTGTTTAGAATACAGTCACCTGGAAAGGATGCTGTAGGGTTGTTATGTCAAAAGCAAAGTCTTACAGTAGTGAGATTTGCTTAATGTAGAGATTATTCAGTTCTGATGTCCAAGCCTGCGAAGGAAAAACCTTTCACAGTTGTTGTGGCTTGTAGGTTCACACATTGTTATAGAAAGAATATAACTTGTATGGATGCTACCGTATCTGAAATGTCAGTCCATTTCATCAGACTGTTACATTTTTATCCGTATTTCCAGTAGTTCAGAGGACATCCATGGTTTTCAAGTGCATGGCTGATGATTTATGAAATGTATGTACTCATCAAAAGTACTCCTTGCTATCTTACTCCTCCCACTGAAGTCAAGGGTAGAACTTCTTGTGGGAGGAGAAGGCTAAGACAGGGTAATTTGAAAATCCTGTGACCTTATGCATGTGATGTCAATGAGGGCAGCAGTGAACAGCAAAAAGCAAGATTTTCTAGTAATGGTAAGAATTAATTCTTGGCGGTTTTGTGGTTTTCTTCTCATGTCTTTTGACGTCTTGCAACATAAACATTTTTTCTAATAGCTACTTTTACAATACAAACGTACATTCAAAGAAAAATTTCACTTTTGGGACCAGTCTTTTCTGCCTGCAAGGAAAACGAGAGGTCAATTAAATGTATGCTAATACCTTTTTTATTTGTCTAAATGGGAAAGGAAAATGCAGGCGGAATTTCTGAAGACACAGTCCTTTAGAAGGCCACGGAAAGAGAACAAAGGAAAACAAAAGATCAAGAGGAAAGAACTCCAATGAACTAACCATTTTTGCTCTCCCTGTCTCTTCTGTGAAATTGTTTTTAATTACTTCATACGTTGGCTTTCTCTGCAGCTGTGCTATTACATTTAATTCTAAAATTCTGTGGCATCTATACCAGAAACTGGAACTGTCGCCTTTAGCATTGGAATGACTTTTCTCCCCATCTATCCAAGTGAGCGATACTGACTATGTCGGTACTGAAGTAACTGAGAATTTTTAGAAGGCTCTTTAGCACTCTGCCTTATCTGTTAATAGCACTTAAATCTTACATGGTCCTACCTAGAATTGGTATGTTTCCAGAGTGACAGATGTTCCATCAGCTGCTGTTTATTTTACTTAGTAGTGGTCGTTCACAGATTTTAGAGCATCACTGAAACGAGACGTTGTGCGCTTTAGAAATGATATTACTATTGCCATTATATGTTGCTATTATCTTTACAAGTTTCAATATCTAACCCTCCAAATAATTATCAGTAACCAATACAACAAGTAATAAATCCAGTCCTTCATATTTAATTTATATTTACACATCGTTACAAGATGAAGCTGACCAGTATCAGTACATTCCTATATTTACCAGTTGAAATACATGTGTAGGCCACAAGGAGTATCAGTGGCACCCAGCAAGAAATTTCATTTTGTTATACACCTTGTGCCTTTCTGTATCTATGTTTTGATTACTGAAACTGGTGTTCATAAGGAAAGAAATATAAAAAATCGAAAAGAGAAGACTTGAATTGTGCTGGTCACACTTTGGACTTAATTCCTTGGAAAATGAAGCTGTTTCTGTTGTATTCTGAAGTTGAAGGATGAAATTTGTAGAATAATAATATGTTTCACATTCTGAGTCTCTTGATATGTAACATACCAGTAAACTACCTGTAAATAATCAAGAACCTATAAAGAAGTTAATTAATTAGATGGGAACCGCTAAGGAGGAACACAAGGTGTGTCAAATGAGAAGGTGAATGCAGTCCTCTTTTATCAGGTTCCACCCTCTGCCAGTAGTCTGGTGCACTCCTCAAAGTTGGAACAGACCATAAAAAAGAAATGTTAAATCTTTGAAACATTTAAAGGAAAAGCAAAAAACCCCTTGCAACTCAGCAAAACCAACATTTAACCAGTACTTTGGGTCAGAAGAGGGAAAAGATCCAGTAAGCAGTTTAGATTACACTTCCAAGTGTAATCAAAGTAGAAAAATGAAACAACTAATTTTGTTTCCACCACTTAGATCAATGACTGTTTTGAGATACAGGAAAAAATACGTGCATTCTCCACAGAGAGTGGAGAAATGGTATTTTACTTTGCCACGTGGTTCTTGCAATGTGTAGAACTTTATGCCAACGTAGATGGATGTAGTGATCTAGGTAGGCAGTCAAAGCTTTTCAGTACCATCAGTTTATCACAGGATTCTGCAGTAGTTCTTTTAATAGATACTATGAGTCTTTACTTATGCATGTGTAATGTGGATGAATATGTATGTCCATATAGTCTGCTAAAATGACTTGGTTCAAAACTTGTGCTACAGGTTTGCTTTTCCTCTGTTACGGCAGGTCCTGGTTTGCTCCCTCATGGCGGTTTCTTCGTGCAATTATATAGTGGTTGCCAGATTTAAGCAATTGTAAACTGAGTAAGAATTGGTGCATGATGGTAATATGAGTAATAATAACAGTATCAGTTCGGTTTTTGAGGTTTTAACCTGTATTATACAATTTGGCAAATAAACAGGTACAGTGCAGTGTTGCTATTTCCCTTCTACGGTTAGAGTTTCTGCTTTCTTACAGCTGAGTTTTCATTCCTGTAAGAACAGGGCTAAGAATGCGGTGGGATGGATTCTGACTATGCAGCCTGATTTGCAATGTCAGTAATATCCCCGTAGGAAAGAGGAGCATAGTGTCACTGATGCATCACCACTTGCAAGAATAAAGCATTTGAAAATATTTAGTCTTGCTTGTAGAGCAAGTGCTTCAGGCCAAGGCCTGAAAAAGCTCCGGTCCTGCATTTTCATGGCAGGTTTTAATTTCTCATGTCAGCTCGTGACTGTCCATATACACAAATGTCTCAGTAGGTCCCTGTGTGTCCAGATATGGCTGTCAGTACCGATTATGGCAGTTGTCTTTGCCTTTCCTGTTTCATATCATCTGGGGATTGGAAGCTATCAGCTCTGTATTTATGGGAATTGTTTTTACCCCATGTTAGGCCGTATAATTTTATGTTAGTAAGCACCATCTAAATGAATAGGTAATAAACACTGTGCTGAGGCTGTTTGGATAGATACTGCCAAAACGGTCTCAGCCAAGCGCTGTTAGTCATTAATTTTTCCTTCTTTTCCTTTTTGTAGGCTGATTTCCTGTAAAACCTTTCCATTTCCATTATGGATTTTTATTGCTTAGCATATTTTACTCATATATTCAACATAGATTAACATGTTTACATAAGAACAGGTCCTTGCTGATAATTAACAAGCTACTATATATAAAAAATAAACTAAATCCCCGGTATTGGGGTATTTGTTTACCTCTGAGGACTCACTTTGGTTTCTTTGACTTTATTCCACCACTCAGAGCACATTGGGATAGTATCTTGCTTCTCCAGCCCGGGAGCATCTGGCCAGGTTCCACATGGTCCTTGTCAGAGGCACTCAGGAACAAATGATAAGGATCTCTGTAGACACTTGATTTCCCTGTCTCTCATGATCTAGCGATAGATATGTTGCATCTGATGACTCCCAGTCCCTCTTGGTCAAAAGCAAAAGCAAGACTGGTTCCTGAATTTGAGACTCTCATGTGGTGGAGTAAAGAGCTAGGTTCTGATTCCTGTGTATGTTTTTGTATGCATTGTAGGAAACACTCTTTTAGTAAATGAGAAATATTAAATAGGGTCACGTAATTTCAGAGTTTATTCTCTTGATGTCAAAATAGAAATGCAAGATTGTTAATTTACTTGTTCTAGAAATGTTCAATTCATAATTCACATAATTAATATTATGTGAATAAATGTTCGATTCACATAATAAATGTGCTTCTTTAATTAGCAGAATTAGTCTTTTCACAAAGACATCAGTTTAGGCTCATACAATTTCAAAAGGGATAAATTTTGAGGGTAGAATTATTAAAGCAGAGGGTATCTGTGGAGGGCCAGAAGATCCAGACACCAGGTTTGCTTCATATAAGCACATAATTGTTTAAATGCTTTTCTGAAGTTTAACAAAGTAGTCATGTAACAAGTAAAAATCTTGCAAGACGATGTGCTTTTACTAGTATTAGCACTTCCTAGACAAGTTTTTTAAGTAGTCAGAAAGGCAGGTGTGCATGAAACATGTATCTTTTAATTTCAGAGCCTCCAGAGCAATTTTATTCTTCAGCTTCAGAGAGAGCATCCAGTGCCAAATAGAGACACAATACTGTCTTTTTTTTAAAATTACAGTAACTGACTCTCATTTCCGTAGCGGAGATGTCATGTTTACCAAAACCACAATTCCCTCAGGACTGAATTCTCATTTACTAATTCAAAAAATGATATGCCTCAAGGGAGCATCTTAAAGGCATCTTCAATTCTCTCTTTCCTTCTAGTCTCATTTGTTTTGGTATTACGAATCCTACAACTCCCTAATGTATCATGTGAGGTTGCTGAAGTACATGCTTTTGCTGCAGCTGAGATCAGAAGGAAGGGATACTTGTTTAGGGATTGCTACTGCCCCTTGCTCAGATATTCCAGCCGTTTCAATGCAGGCTTTACATCCAGATTTTCTTGTTTATCTGGCAGTTCATTATTTAAGGCCAGTCTGTCAAAACAGGTTAAATATTTGTTGGGAAACATAGTCAAATCTTTGAGACACCAGAAATATGTTTAATACAAAAAGATTGGCTTGATAAAAGAAACACGATAAACTTGCACCCCCCAAAATACTTTCCTGCTGCTCCATGAAGATTTCTGAGAGCATCAGTACTCAATGACGAATCTCATGGCAGTAAATTTCTGGAAAAGGCAAAGAGACACACCAGCAAAACAGTGAAAATGATACTGATGATTTGGTCTAACTACTTGACCTTGTGACATCTCCTCCAGATATATGACCAAGATGGGACACTGCAGCACTTTATTGATGGTGGAGAACCCAGTAAGTCAAGCTGGATGAGGTATATCCGATGTGCAAGGCACTGTGGGGAACAGAACTTGACAGTGGTTCAGTACAGGTAATGTACGTTTTGATTTACTCAATGCAATAAAATGAAAATGCTTTTAGTGAAAAGTCGGACTGTAACTGTCAGCAGTACTATGCCTTTGCTTGCAAAGGCAGTAGCAGGGCTTTTGTGAATGCGCTCGTTCGGGACAATACAAAAGCTGCAGAGTGTAGTGAGCATGGCTGTAATTTTGGTTGCCCTGAGCTGCGGCCGCTGTAGTAAAGCATGCGAGACCTGGAGCTCCTGGGAGCAAGGACAGCCCTGTGTCACTCGTGTGACCACCACACTGCACAGAGGCCTCTGCACGTTTTCAAATGGTCTGGTCAGAAGGGAGCCAACTCAAGCAATCTTCCGCTCTTAATAAAGATACATGCGGTAGAGGAAGGGGCAGAATGGCAGAAGAGAAGTTTTGAACACAAAGGCTTTCTGAGAGTCAGTCACGAGACATGTATACACTTAAAGCTGATGTGTTGAGTGCACCTGCTAGCCAAGATTCCTAGCGCTTGTGCCTCTTAGTCGCTGGCTAGAGAAGGTCAAAATGTGAAGAAAAATGTAAAGGAATTACGGTGCATTTTACTTTGTACCTGCAAATAGATCCAGAAAACCCAGACAACACATTACATAAATACATGATCTCAGCTGTAAAGAAACCATTTGCCTCAGAATCAGAATCAACTGCTTGGCCTTATTAAACGTGATAGGAAGCACATCAAAGAATGCCCCAGCCTTGCCAGTCGCAGTGAGCAATCCTGATTTTCGCTACTTGCTTTAGAGAGTGAAGTTTCTTTTCTTTAGGAAGAATCTTAAACTTATTTAAAGTACCTCTAAAATTAAAACCAAAACATATAAAAGCAAGCTAAAATGAAATATATATAAATTTTGATTATCCCATAGGGTTCCAATTTAACAATGGTAAAATTGTTCAATTGCATTTTCAGCTTTTTTTATTCTCTGGCCAGTTGATCAAATAATGCCGCAGTTAAAAAAATAACAATCCTATTTATACATTACAAATACTTTATTATACTCTTAAATATGTGATATCTATACCTAAAATCCCATCGGATTTTAAATAAACACACTGGATAATGAGTAAAGATTGCTGTGATGAAAGAGTATTTTTGTAGGTATCTTGTGAACTGTTTCTCAGTGTGGTGGTGTGTGCACACGCATATATATATATATGAATAAGAAAAAATATATGTGTGCGTACACATATAGGTGACAAACCTAAATGAAAAGTGAGCATGAGAAAGTCATTACACATCTGTCAATATTAAGTGGATTTTACAAATCCCCTTTCATGATGGAGTTTTTACTTAGAGTTCCCTCTGTTGATCTGTTTTCGATTACTTCAGATCTTTATAAAATGAACTACAAAAACACAATTTAAAAAACTGGCATCCATCACCAGTGACTGCATCCAAGTGTAAGAAAATAGAAAAGTTGGACACTGAAAAACCGGCCTAATTTTTATTGTACATGGACGTCCTCCTCACAGAAAGTCAGCTGGTTTAAATTCATTCTGTTATGATTTGTAATATCTAAATGGAATTTTCTTCAAAGTGCTCTTGATTGATTGACCCTTAGCTGAATGTTTTGTTTTTATTTTGAGGCTGACAATAATGTTTGTTGGCATGTGTTCTGCTTCAACTGCGTTGGGACGCCATGAAGCTATCTTTATGAGTCATCCAACCACAATACTAAATACATGTCAGCAAAGGAAATATTATCCGTAAAGGGAAAAATCCCTTTGATGTACTTCAGCATGCAGAGATTTCTGCGAGTTTTGGAAGCTCTGCACGCTTGTAAGGGATGGTGTATACTTACACTTTTTTTTCCTTGCCTACTCCAAGCCTCACAGACCACCCATTGCTCAAAAACAGTTCTGCTCTTTCAGCAGCAAAGTGTGTCATTTGGTTTTAGCACATTCATTTGCCGGGCTGCTGTGTTTATGTTAAGAGAAGCCAAACTGAGAGATGAAATGTTACAAGGGTGAAGTACAAAGTAGACTCAATTTTTCTCAAGTTAGGAGATGCTGGTAATTTATAGTGTGGCTCCGATTTTCATTTTTACGTAACAGTGGAAAGAATTAACAAAACGCGCAGCTCTGGGAAGGAAGAAAGAGAGAAGAGGAGAGGAGGAGAAGGAGGGAAGGAGAGGAGGAGACACAAAGGGAAGAGTTTTTGTCAGATATTCATAGAAGGGTAGGAAAACCGTTCTGCTTAGCTAGCAGTGCCCTCCTGAGACAGGGTGGCAGTAAGTGAGGAAAATAACAAGATAAATGAAATTTTTGCAGCTGCTAGGAAAATATTGAGAATCTGCACTTTTTTATTGATCTTTATGATCCTGTTGCCAAGAGCCACTTTGCGGTGACAAAATATGTTGACAAGTGCATATCTCACTGCCATGAAAAATGCGGTAAAAGATTCTCCTTATGTCTGCAGTGTTATACAAGGAACAAATTGCATTGCTACAGCCAATTCTTTATAGAAAGTCTGAATTTAAGGCCTACCAACCCTAAACACTTTTATCTTGAACTTCAGGCTAACATTTGTAGCAATTCTTCACTCGGAAATCCAGTTGAAGCCTAACATTTTTTGGGGGGGGGTCTATAGATATTTTTCTGCCTTACATAAGCTGTTATAAAAAATGGTCATTTCTTGGTACTTTGACTGTATCATTTTAGTATGTAATCCTTCAGAGAGAGTGGAGTGTTCTTCTTGTATATATTGAATTTCTATCCATCTCACAGGAGTGTGTTTTACTGTTCCGTGTGAAACCTAAGGGAAAAGCCACCACAAACTGGTAATTTTATTTTATCTTGTGCCTGATTCTAATCTTACACAATTTTTGCCCCCATGTAAATCTGTTTACTGTAGAACTATTACTCTGAAGCTATTTACATCACTGCGAGATGAGGATAAGGCTCTTGGTTTTACGCTAGAGTCTCTAGGATTTTTCCTTTTTCCCCCTCAGCTCCCAGTTCAGTGGTCTAGGAATAGCCAGTCTTTTCCCACAGAGCAATGTGATAAGATGTCACATTCACGGTAACACTAATTTTTATTTATATATATGTAACAAGCATATATTCATATTTATATAGAATATATATATTATTTAGATTGCTAATCAAGGTAACAATAATTACCTAAGGATCGTCGACATTACCCTCGTGTTCCATGTAGGGGAAGACTTCATGGTTGCATGCTCAGATTAATCCCATTTTTTTAAATTTCCCTAAGCCAAAGTCTGTTTCACTCAGCAATCCAAGATCTCTCTTTTTGGTGGTACATTGCTGTAACAAAAGGCCACATCACACTGCTTCAAATATCATGCTGTAAGAACATATTCAAATGAAAGAACTGCTGTCTATTTACCCCTAGAATGTGTTAAATTTATCTTAGATGACAAATGCAAAGTTGTTTAAATGGCTCAACTTACTGGACTGCATGCTCCACTCTGATGTTTGTTCAAAAGTGACACTGCAAGAAAATATCTGTCTTTTCATAAAACCTTACTGCTTGTAAAATCTTAGTGTTTAAAATATGGCAGGTACAAAGTGCCTGTAAGCTGTTACCCTGTGCCACAGGAACAAAGTCCTTCCTGAATGACGGGTTTGATTTTAAAATAATCAGTAAGTTATTCATTTAGTTATCTGCAGAAATGCTTCCAAAGCAATGGATTTCTACTATAATGCTGTGTATGATAAGAGGAGAATGGTCTATTCATAAATCAGGCATTTTTTTCTTTTTGTCTTTATTAGATCAAATATATTCTACCGGGCTTGTATAGATATCCCGAGGGGCACTGAGCTGTTGGTGTGGTACAATGACAGCTACACATCTTTCTTTGGAATCCCTCTCCAGTGCATTGCACAAGATGAAAATTGTAAGTTCTTCCTTGCATTTCTACCTGTCTAAGCCAAAATTCCTGTTTCATACCTAATCAGCTATATTGCTGGAGTATTTTAAGACATATTAAATGAAAGTGGTTATATATTTAAGGTAAGCTTGATCGGTACAAAATAAAATCCTGAAGCTGATAGCTTAAGCTGCTCAAAATCATGGTATGGTTACCTAAATTAATGGAGGTGTTTGGAAGTGTGCAGGTACGTGCAACTAAATAGCAGATTTCCCACCATGGCAGCCCCACATAGCTTGGTAGTGTGTAGAATCATTCTTTCTTGTAAGTGATTAATTCCTAGTCTATTCTTAACTGATTTGCTTGGCCCTCTCTGTTGCTATCAGACCTATCGCAAGACACTGTCTTGCCAAAACAGTAATGCATTGGAGGTCCACTGCACCTCTGTTAGCGACTCTTCATTCTATTACCACTGAGTATGTCAAGAAGAGCTTTGTCTTACTGATTGTAGAGATGGGATCCTTCTGGTTAAATGCAAAAGCCAGCTTCTCTAAATACAAACTGAGTGTAAGTAGCCTGAAATGATGATGAACCTCCATTCCATCCTGGCCATTCCCATCCATTCTTCTACCCCTTCTCGATATTTTATTTTTAGCTTGATTAAGAATCGTCACAAAATTAAGCATGTAATTTTTAACACAGACCCAGTGCAATCTAGTGCTGGATACCTTTGTCTGTGATGGGAATGGATGATCCAAGCCCTTCGGTTTCACTGTTTGTGTGTGGAACTCAATTAGAGCTTGCATCAAAGACCTCTCTTCCATTTTGACAGGCATGTGTAGCTACATGGTGGAAGAAACCAATAGTGGATGCCTGATTTACTTTGGTCTAAAGAAACCCTGTGGCTGCCCACACTTAATCAATTACATATAAGATGTGTTTTTTTGGTCAAGTACTTGGATACTTGAATAGCAATGCTAGGATGAACTCGTGTCTCATAGCAATTTAAATACTGAACCATGCAGCAATAAAACAGCAAGATAGCAGGGATTAAACTGTCAAAAATAAACATCCTTTTTGATCTTGAGTTTTTAAATATGTTGGGCTTGAGAAAAGTTTAAAAGAAATTTAATTACTAGCAGTAATGTTTGCTGATAAAACTCATGCTCTGCCGTGTACAATATAGAAATATTATTTTTTCTTTCATGAGCTGAAGCTTACAAAACCTTTATTTGAAAAGCAAAGCATTATGGCTAAAATCTCTAAATATTGTCACTTACTATTTTGCTGTGAGAGAAACCAGAGTTTCATCCACAGAGAGGCTGCTTTGAGCAGATGAAATTAATCTCTGAGCATGGAGCCAGTTGGAGGCCGGTATATGACTTAAGTGCTGCTTAAGTCCTCAGAGTAGACCTGCATAGGGGTATATTCACCCAGTACAAACTTTAAAACTTTAATATCCTGGTCTTATTGCTTCTGTGGAGTTCTACAAATACAATTAAAAAAAAAAAAAGGTGATCTACTGCTTTTGTGAGAATGTTGGGGTAAAATGAAAGTGTACAAATTGGCCCTTGTATATAGATGTATGTCTGGAAACTTGTGATGACCAGCCCCATGGATGTAACTCTGCTTAGAAATCAGGTCCTCAGATACTCCAGAAAAGAGTCTAGGAAGGACCTCAACATAAGTAAATTAAATAGCATGGAGTATTATAATATTGGTGTCATTATGATTGGTGGAATATCTTAGAACATAACTCTGTGAAGTAATTCGCATTATTTAAGGTATTACCAAAGCATTAGTTCATATTTCTTTTTTTTGTATATTGAATAACATTGGATGATTCAAGCTCAAAAATGAAATTTAATTCTCATATTTGCTCTTAGAAATCTATCATCATGCCTTACCTAAGAAGAATTGCAGTTTCTAATCAGCTGTTTAGTAGGTGCTATGTACTTACGGCTGGATATATACATAGAAACACTTAGCATACAACAGATTTAATTTAAAAATCTCCATTAAACTATTGTCTCATGAGGTTGAGCATGCCAAAATTAGAAAGCATGAGAAGGTACTGAGCCCAGGTGGCCTAAAGTATGCTTCCTTTTGCATTGTGGTACGATCTTTCGTTAGCTGACCCCATTTTTCCATAGGACCCTTACTTCATTCACTGGATGATCTAGATGGTACTCAAGGAGTGAGGCAGCTGTTCAACCGTCTTCTATATGTTTGACCTCCTGCCTTCCTTATCATGCAACATCCAAATTCAACACTAAGTCACCTCTTTGTGAAAACAACATATTGCATTTGTTGCTGAAATATCTGGGTTCCTCATAATCCATAGTTAATTGATGATCGTGAGACCTTTGTAGGACTAGAATTTTTTTTGCTATTTTGTAGGTGGGAAATTGATGCACAAAGTTATCTCTGCCTATACCTTGCATTGTCTTATGGTCATCTAACTGCTATTAGCCTTAATCATATGAGTCATAGCGAAGTCACTGGCTTTGTACTGTATTGGCGCTGTGACTATGGGATGTAATAACATAATATCCTTAGTGGCTGCCCTTTAAGAGGATAAAGGAAGTATTGCTGCAGTAGATATTTAAGCCCTGTTGTATCTCAAGGAGTGTCCAAGCAAGGATTTTTTTCTCCATGCTCTCAAAATTCATGCTTGTCTGTGATATAGCAATTAGACATGCTGACTGCAACACACAGAGTCAGAGTATCACAAGTGAGCAGCATTTTCTTTCAGATGACCGTCCCATTGTGCAATAAGTGTATATCACAGTCAGGCTTCTTTGCGTCCTTTCAGTCTCAGATATCCCTTTGCATGAGTCTTCATTTCAATGTCACAGACACAGCATCATCCACTCAGACCACTGCCTCATTCAAGCCCATTTTTTTGTGCATTGTTAAAATAGTTATTTAATTCTAGTGTCAAGAAAATGGATGTTGGTATTTTTTTGGTGTCTCCCAACACTGTATTAGTTTTAAAAAGGCATAAAAAGGATCTTATTTACTTTTCTTGTTTTCTCCCAGTGAATGTCCCTTCGACTGTAATGGAGGCCATGTCCAGACAAGACACCCTACAGCCATTTAATAAAAGTAGCAAATTATCCCCTGCCACTCCACAGCGATCCATAGTATTTCCACAGACTCCGTGTAGCAGAAATTTTTCTCTCCTGGATAAGTCTGGGTCCATCGAGTCAGGATTTAACCAGATCAGTGTCAAAAACCAACGAGTTCTTGCAAGCCCAACTTCAACAAGCCAACTAAATTCTGAGTTCAGTGACTGGCATCTTTGGAAATGTGGGCAATGCTTTAAGACTTTCACCCAGCGGATCCTCTTACAGATGCATGTGTGTACGCAGAACCCTGACAGGTAAAGCCCAGGTTCTCTTTATTTTTGTATCTCCTGATAGCCAGATCCACTGCTTTATTCTTTTATCAAGCTGTTATCATTTCCAAAACCAAACCATTATTAGGAGAAGCCTGTACGACATAATTCATCGGCAGCTGTGTGAA
The DNA here is from genome assembly GCA_013398225.1 of Steatornis caripensis. Taxonomy (NCBI): domain Eukaryota; kingdom Metazoa; phylum Chordata; class Aves; order Caprimulgiformes; family Steatornithidae; genus Steatornis; species Steatornis caripensis. The sequence continues at coordinate 150,697 of VZSC01010751.1, forward strand.
GTAAGCCGATAAAAAACATTGCTTGACTTCACTATTTGTAAAAACATTTGGTGACTAAATGTGCAGATAAAAGGTAATAGCTAAGGATATAATCTTGTTTTCAGAACGGTTTGGTATATCTGATGAAGGCAACAAAATAGAAGGAAAATATATGGATATCATAGATGGAAAAATGAGGTCAAGATAATTAAAAGTCTCTCTGTCTTCCAAAGATAATCTAACTTGCTGCTCAGTGGCTGTCACAGTCATTTCAGGGTTCACCTATAGTGTGCAATGTGTATGAACTTAATTAAGTACTAAGAGGCAATGAATTGGAATTTTTTGCTTAGTACTATTTTTCTTCAGAGCATACAAACCCATAAATCGTGCAAAGCTGTCAAAAGGAAATACCTACTCCACCAGTGATGTGGAGGAAAACAGATGCCACTTATTCAATAAACTAATATCCAGAGAGAAGAAAAATGTTGACTAGATACCTCAGAGTCAAAGTTGGTTTGAAAGTTTGTCAATACAGAATTTTATGGCCATGAACTGCAGATGAAATTTAGCTGAACAAGTGAATTAAAATTTCAGGTACTCTGACCAGTGGTGGCACAGTAAATATAATGGAACCATTATTTATGAATCAAAGCTGGTTTATTTGACAATTTTGATAGGTGGCAGGACAAAAGACAAAAATCAAATTAGTTCAGTAAAGAAGGCTTCCCGTGTTTTGTCTCTTCTTCAGCTGTGAATAAGGTTTGAGCAGAGCAGCTGAATCCCTGAAGGTTGTTCTAAAAGCAGCATTTAATTGTGAATTATATTTAACCAAAACTCTACCAAAAAACACTCAACAGTGAATCTGTGCATATGTTTGTATGCATGTCTATGTCTCTTTGTGTATGTGGTTCTCTACGTGTACATATATGCTTGTGTGGTTCTGTGGGTGCAGAGATACTGGAGCATAAATCCAGTTTTCCAGGAAGAAATGTCAAGCATGCTAGGGGCAACGTAGATTCCATGCAAATCATCATAGAGTTTAAAGAGCTGATAATATTGTGAATGCAAACAAGACCTTTCAAAGTTTTCTGAATTTTTTGTTGGCCTTAGAAGAAACAAACGCCATGCTAAGGAAGCTGTCAGGCACAACTGCCACGTTAAGTGCCGCAATCTAGAGCACATGTTCCGAGAGGGCCGCTCTCCTAAGCGGGCTCTGATGTGTCCAGTATTAAAACATCCGAAGCATACTGTAAAGCATAAAATACTGCATCAGGGAGTCTAGAAGAGGTATGTTGTGAGGCTCTTTCACATATTTTTTCAGTGATTCACCCAACCAGGTGCGATACCCAGATTTTGTTCTTTCCTTCACTTGATCCTGTGTCTTCCTTTATGAAGAACCAAGCTGCAGATGATGCAAGACGAGTCTCCCCTAATGGGGCTGTTCTGTACTCTAATAGTTAAATATTCATTTTGCCAGAGAGGGAAAATGAAGATAAGTCTATCCTACAATTAGGTCTGTCATCTTGGAGGTGAGAGATTTGATTTTTAAACTTTAATTTATTTTTATGTATTTTCGTCTAAGTATCTTGTGTCAAATATTGCCTGGAACACAGGCTGGATTTTAAGTCTTCCCCCTTAGAAGTGAACACCTTCATTAGCAGGTTACTGATTCGTGACGTCTTGCTGTTTTGTCTCTCCTGTGCCTACCTAATTTGTCCATGCAGAACAACTTCAACAAGAAAGTGCAGGGCATTTTTAGCTCAGAATACACTACAGCATAGTAGCAAAATTATCTAGATCATAAGACAAGTTGCTCCTCCAGGAGCAAAGATTGCAAAAGCTAATTAGAGAAAGGACTCAGCAGATTTGTGGACGATTGGCATGCAGAGGAGGTAAGTAACGACTCTTAATTCTAAGCGTTGAATCCCAGAAGCTTCCAGAAATATTTGAAGTGTAATAGCTAATGCCTTTTTCTCAGTATTTATACTGGCTAATTTAGCTGATTTCCTCTTTGGCTTTGGATTGTGTGAATCCTGTTCTTAAGAAACTTTTTTCTCTTGTGTTATATAGAGAGCATAAAACCTGAATGAGGTTGCAATATACAGTTAGGATCAATCTGTTGTATAAGTACTAGATACTGCAGTGCTCTGTTCTGTGACATCCATGTTCCTTCTGTGCTGAAAAATGGCTCACGTCTCTATGTTTTCATTAAATAAATGGTGCAGACTCCTTGTGGAGACCAGTTTTGTAATGCCCTCTTTGTTCCGGCAAGGTATGCAATCGACGTAACTGCTGTAAAAGCATTTCCCTGTAGGTCTTCTTTAGAGTATTATGTGGGACGTCAGTCACATGAATCTGTTCAAGCGCACTGCAGTTCCTTTAGTATTTGAAATTACGAAAACAACAGTTACTGCAGCTCATAACTGCCCTAGGATCTGGATTCTCACATCCCTGGTTAGAAATCATTACAGGTTGATCTTACAGCATGGGCAGCTTTTTGTGTTTTAGCAAGTACTAGCAGATCAGCTATTTAGTGATACAGTGGCTGGAAAAGAGTTGTCTTCAGTTTCTTAAACAAATTGCGTTTCTCCAGATGAAAAATTCCTGAAGTGTTGTACAAAATCTCCAAGAGACAAGAAAATAGGGTATGATTTGTGAAAGAACACCTACATGCCAGCTTGAAGTACTGGGTGCAACTCTGGTTTGCATTTTCTCAGCAATATCTGCAGCACCACTCCAGCTGATAAACAGCTCCCCATTTATTGTCAGCGATTTGTGAGCACAGCAGCCACTGTATCTTTGATGTAACTGAAGCAGCAGGGCCTGTCTTCTGTGGGAAATGGCTTTAGACGATCTATTCTGGCTCGGTATTTGTTTTTCAACAATGTTGATTACCTGTGGCATGAGGTGCGGGGAAAACATCTTTGAATCTATACAGAAGTCTAATTCATGGACTGAAATTTGAGAAAAGCAGACTGCTTAGGGCTTGATAAATTAAGAAAAAAAGAATTACTTAAAGCCACTTAGATTCAGAAAACATCTGAATGAGAGCAGACATAAAAAAAGGCCAAAATATACTTAATTCCATTAGGCCGTAAGAAAGAAACAGTCCTACTTAACACAGATGATTTAATAAATAAAAATATATTTTTTAAAAAAGAATCCTAAATAGGGAGAATTATTAAAATAACTACTGTGTTTGTTGTTTTGGATTAAGATTAGGATTTTAATTTCAATTAAAATTAATTTCTACTTATAATTTACTTCTCCCTTTGCACTGAGATTTTTTTAGCTTGTTATATTTTGTAGGGTTTGTCTTCGAACTTAACGGCCATTGGGGTTGGAGTGCGTGTGGGAGGTGAAGATTTAAATCCATCAAGATTTGAATTCTGGGACTTTCTGAGACTTTGGGATTTTTTTTAAGCCTTACCCAGACAGAAGCAGTTTGCACAACTGCTTCTTGGAGCAGGATTCAGAAATCTATTTTCTCTTCTGTTTTTGGTTTTTTATTCTCCCTGCTACAGAAATTCCCAAGAATCCTATTTGGAGGGGCTCCAGAAAGGAGTAACCAAAAGTCTTTGATCACAGTGAATATTTGTCAGAGTAATTTTTTTTTTTTTTTAACAGCAACCACTTTTCTGATAATGACACAGTCTCTTTCAGTGATATCTTTTTTCTCACTATCATCACCAGATTCAGGATGTATCAGTGTTGAGGGAAGACAGAAAGCTGCAGTTCCCAAGAACTGTCTGTGGCACGTTTTCGTATGCGATATGTACATCTGTGTGATTCTCATTGATTGCCACGTATTTAAGCTGATAATTTTAGGGAAAACCCACTCTATAAGTGTGTCCGTGGCTGATAGATCGTGGGTGTTACCTGGCCCTTGCAATTCTTGTTTACTTATTACTGTACTCATGTTTTGCTGTGACACCTCAATATTAAATTGTGAGGTTTTTTTTAAAAAACAGGAACTTGAAGTTTGAAGTTGCCAACTTAATAGCTTCTTTTCTCTAAAATAATGGCTCAGCCCATTTTGTGTTTATCTTATTCTTTATAAGTTCTGTGTCTTTGACCTTCATTTTCTCCCCAAGTCCATTAATTAATTTAAACGTCTCCCAAAACAGACCTAAAAAAAGTAAATGTTGTGAGCAACAGTTGTCTATTTCTCATTACAGGGTGGCTATGGAATTGCTCAATTAAAGTAAACATCTTGCTGAATTTAATGCTTGTTCTTGCATAATCTTTTCTCAAAGGTTTGCAAACCAACTTGGTTGTTAATAACAACAAAGGGTGTACAGAGCAGCACCTCTCCCTTTCAACTTCAGAAGTTTGAAAATGCTTTAAGGGCACTAACTTCCTGCTTTTGCTAGTTCCTCCACAAACATTTGTATGACACAGTCCCAGAACTCCCAGTGGGTCCAGCTCTGCCCTCCCTGCTGCTGCATAGTGCTTGAAGTGCTCAGGGCAGTAGCTGTGCTGCCTAAAGGGAACACCAAGGCAGCAGGGGATGTAGAGCCCAGAGGCGGTGAATGCAACCCACCCAAGGCCATGCTGATGCTAGGGATGCTTCTGTGTGCAAGCTAGCAGTATCCTTAGGCGTAACTTTGTTCTGCAGCCTATTAGTTCAGCTTGCTAGAAGAAGGCATCCATCCAAAATGCCTTACCACAAGGACAACTGGGACCTAACTCCACTGACTGTATCTGTGCTCTTAATGCTGTGTGCTTTATGAAGGCCTGGCCCTGAAAGCTGATGCTGGCCCCGCTTCAACATGCCCTGCTTTCCTTTTTTTGCAGAGGCTGTGGCGTGACAGCCTTCCCTCTATCACATCGTGAAACCCTTCCCTGAGTTCAGTGGAGCCCTGTGTCCCACACTTTGAGATCTCAACATCAATCAAGTTGGGGTTTTTTTTCACTTCTTCTTAGTTCTCAACCAGGAGAAAAGCACTTCCAACCGCATGTCAGTCTCTCTTCTTTCAGCTGGAGCTTTTCTAGCTTTTTCTAGGAGGAAAAAATTACAGCAATGTGCTATTTTGTCTCCCTAATCTGACAGTGTTTCAGTGATAGAGTTACAGGTATTCAAGAACTCACTATTACAAGCAATTCCTCTTCTAAGGATTGTGCTGGGATTCCACATGAATCCCTTGAAATTTCCATGAATTCCACATGAATTTCCTTGAAAACAGCAAATGCACTTCTGAAGAGGCCTAACTAGAAACCTGTTCATTCTAAAGGAAAGAATTTGAAAGTTCAGTGGAAAACAATTGTAAGATTTTTCAGGATCTTAGTAATTCAGACCATGATTATTTATGATATAGAAAATAAATTTATGTTGACTGGATGTACTTAGGAGTCAGGAGTTTGAAAGTATATTGTTCTAGCAGAGGAATAGTACAAGATAAATAATTAAAGGCGATGTCACATTTCCTAAATGAAAATCTAAAAAGAATCAATCTAAATGTATAGTTGTCTGTCAACAGCTCTTCCAGGTGCAAAGATACGGATTTTTCTATCGTTATCCCTTAAGATGCTTTGTGTGTGTTAAGGGATCCCCATCCCCTGCACAAAACATGAGCTTTGGTGAGGTTCGGTAAGCCTCACAGGGGAACATGGGTTTTGTACTTGTCCTACATGTGATGTAGTTTCACCCTGAAAATATCAGCTACAAAAGTGAGAAAATTGTAAGACAGGAAAAGACATCACCCAACAGCAAAATCATTCAAGAGATGGTCCAAATTAGGGAGCAAAAAATATTCTTGACTGGTTTCATTTTGAAAATGTAACTTGAAAAACTTCAAAATCTTAGTAACTATGAAACCTGAAAACTATTACATTGCAGATATGCCTTTCTGAATTTCACTTCAAATGTCCTGTGCGGCCGTTACAGTGGGCCATCTTACAGTCAGGGACTATCAGACTAGGGTCTCTAGAAAAAGCTGGTGGGCTGTACATGTTAGTAAACTTAGACAGCTGATTGATGGTGCATGGGGTTAAGGAAAACAAGGTAATTTTTCTAACAGGGGAATTTGCTTCTAGGTAAGTAGATTTCCTTTCTTTAAGCTCAGACAGGAAGACAGAGAACTAGAAAAATACGTAGCTAGGTGTTTAGCGAAAAACATTAGAGCTGCTTTTGACGGCTGACAGCACATTGTTCTCATCTGCACATTGCTACACATCAGTTTAGCTGTGCTTAAACGTAGCTTAAAAATACTATATAAGAAGATTTTGATTAGGCTTGATTTACATCTGGAAGGGCCTACAAGATCCTTTGCAGAAAATGCAATGATGAAGACATGCAAAACTGTGATGTTTCTGGTACATGATAGGTGGAGAACAAATTTTTGTGGAAAAAATACTTCTTCATATAGTCAGCATGTACTTTGAGGCCCTGGAACACCTGTTTCATCAGCTTGCAAAGCTGCCTGTACATCTGCAAAGGAGTATTTTAGTTACGAAGTCTTTCGCATTTGAAGTGACTGGCATCAATTTTGTTTGAACATTAATTTTCTGGAGCATCAATGCACATCCAGGCTGTGACACAGCTATGTTTATGATCACGTGAATACCTTGAAGCTCAGGAAGGTACAGTGTGTTCTGGCTATTCCAGTGGAAATGAGTTTTTCTGCATTCAGGCAGGTTCTGCATTCTAGCAGCACGTCTTTGAAAATACAGCTTATGAAGACCACCATTCCTGTCACTATGTCCCTGTTCCTTCTGTCTGCAAACCTCTGCTATAAAGAGTTTGCCATCTTCATTCGTTGTCCCAGTGCAGACCAAAGTGATGGCAGAAGACATAACTGCTACATCAAAGACAGGCTGGCTCTGCCTTTGTCAATGTGCTCACTGAACCAAGCATTGCTCATGTTCAGTCCTTCTGCGCCACTTTCATTTTTTTTAAAAACAACATATTGATTTTATTTTCTGCCAAGAAAAATTTCTGAGCACAGTAAAATGGTTACCAGAGGAAAAAAAATGATAACTTATTGAATGACTTTTTTTTTGCTCTTGTAAAAAATAGTAATATCCAAATTTCTCACAATTTGGCATATTTGAATCTGCAAATGTGAAAGAGTATTTTTAAGTTGTTATCATAATTCAATACATTTACAGGCTTTCTTTTTAAAGTGAGCTTTGTTTAGTATGTGCCCTGTATCTAGCTTGAAAAAATTACTTGTTCTGCTGATTTTCGTATTAATTAGACTCACGTGTATAAACAGGAGAAATGCCTCCCCTGCAAAGAGGAGAATGACTTCTTTACAAGTTATTCTCCTAAGATATGGCTAGATGGAAAAACTACAGTTAAGTGATCTAACAATAGGTGATTTTTCACAGGGCTCTCTTTCTTGAGCATTAGCCAGAGAAATGTATTCTGAGTACCTATGTTAATATCCTTTGTAAACAAGAATTTGTTTTGAGCCAATGTAGGAGGTAAAAACTTTTTACTTGGCGTCACAATGTTGAGTTATAACTGGTTTGGAATTTTGACTATTTACAGACAAGTTACAGTGTGAATTTTCACTGTATGAAATTAATGATGTTGACTGTTAAAAAAAAAGAGATCAATTGTTTTCATGTAGTGTTGTATCATTTATTGTGGTAGCTGTTAAAAATAAATAACCAGAGGCTAACAGATGTTAACGGTCCCTTTCACTATTAGAAATCAGTATTTCTTGGATACAGAATATTTTAATATGTTCTTTATGCTTAAAAGCATTTAATTTGAAACAAACAAGCTTGCATTCAGAAATCATCTTTGTTTTACAAGCAATTGAATTTTCATGTCAAGTTTGCTGAAGATTTTCTGTGCAAATTAACCATGCACTTCAAGAAAGAACACTGTGCATGCTACTACTTGTCTTCCAATAAAAGAAACAGATATTCAGTACTTATTTTTTTCTTAAAACACTCTTTTATCTATATTCATGTATTTTTTTAAGGGCCACATCATCTGGTTTAAGTAACCTTCCCACGACTTTTATATATTCCTTTTGAACTTGTTGGAGAGAAGTTAGAGTTTGAAATGTAAGTAATTAAAATTGTAAGCTATTGAGTTATTGACTAATGCTGAGCTATTAATCAAGCTAAAAAAATTCTACAATCAGGGTTCAGTGCTCTGAAGCACTGTAAAATAATAGTGTTTGTGTTCAGTGATGCAAGTAGCCACAATTAAGCATTTCACTTGACAAATGAGATAGTTCACTTTATTTTGCACTTAATTGAATTGTACATGCTTGGTCACCATTGTCTCCTTCGCTTTAGTTTTGTTTTCTAGCCATTTAAACATACACATTTATTAAAGAGAGAGCAATTAAGTTGGTGTTGGCCATTGGCTCTAGAACTGCAGAGATCGAGAGCTGTCCCTTAAAATGTTGTGCAACGTTAAAAATCATTAATACCCCTCTAGAGAAATTCTTACTTTTCTTAACAAAAAGTGTGATGAGCATGTAGGACTCTTACTAATTGAAATCAAATGTGAAAAGGAAACAAACTCTGTAGGATATTGATATTAAATCACTTGTATAAAACAGAAATACATAGACATTTTTTCTTCACATTTTATTTAATTAGCATTGGTATTTGCATTTCAGCAGTCCTGTCTCACCTTGCTGTCTTGTATCCTTTTCTTTCTGTGTTTGCAGTCTGTCTGTTACGATTTTGAATTTGTAAAGGTATCAGCCAGTTTTGTTTGTTTGTTTGTTATGTTTGTTTTTGACAAACTGTGGTGTTGAAAACCAAGTTCTGGGTTTCGTCTCACGATCACTAAAAAGGCGTTTTCAGTCTGGGTGGGAGAAGCATGTTAATTAAATGCAAATATTTTCAATAGCAGTAAGAAAATAGAAAGCTAATTGTAACATTGTGGTTATTTTTTCCAATGTCTCTCATTGGAAAAGGTGATCTCAAACAATCTATATTCCTCCAAAGCAATATGAAGAATTTAATTGTGAACAGTCACAGAATCCGCCTAGGTTGTAGGTATGACAATCAGATGTGCATTTGTCGGTAAGATTGTAGCTGACACCAACAGACAGAGGATTTAATGAGTCTCTTAGCTCCCATGCGTGAGGAGTGTTTTGTGCCTAAGGAGCACCATGTTGAGTTTGGGAGAAATAATGACGTGTAGCGCAGGCTCACTAGCTTGCTGAATTATGTCTTGTGAGGCATGATGCCCATAGACTCTCAGTCAATTCCTGCACAAGCATTTCACATTTACTAAAGAGGTCATGAAGTTTTGGGTATGTGTCTCCCAAGAAAGCACCAGAGAAGTGCACCCGCGGTTCTCTTTGGAAATTACTGGGAAGGCCAGACGTTCCTGCCCATATGGTTTCCTGCTCACAGCAGCAGAAAGTATTGACGGCACGGTACTTCTCTTTCCCGTTGCAGGCCCTACCAGTGTGGTCACTGCTCCCAGTCTTTTTCCCAACCTTCAGAGCTGAGGAACCACGTAGTTACGCACTCCAGCGACAGGCCTTTCAAGTGTGGCTACTGCGGTCGTGCCTTTGCTGGTGCCACAACACTCAACAATCACATCCGGACGCACACTGGCGAAAAGCCCTTCAAGTAAGTACTTGAGGCCAGCAGCTTCTGCCAGCTAAGATTAGAGAGGGAAATGCATCGCTGCTGCTCACTAGCATCACCGACCCATAGCAGCACACAGCAGAGGTTCCCTTGAAAGCCAAGGTCAGACCACCAGATAAAACCATTAGCTAAAATCAGAATTAAACCAGACTTGGTTCTGGGTGCCTTGCAAGCCCTGAGCAATTTTATGTCCTCTGATGAGAACTCGATTGTTTTAATTAGACAACAACCTGCTGTCAGAGAACCGTAGCTGAAAATACACTTGAGACTGGGACAGGCTATGATGTAAGAACATTAATACGATTCTTTGATGTCTATAGGCTGAGGTAGATGGGCCTTCACATAAAAGCTAATATGGATCTGGTTAAATATGGGGGAGAAAAATGCATCTTTTTTTAGTATCAGAATCACTGCATAGAAAATGCAATTCTGGCTCGTGGCATAACTTTGGTAAGATCATAATAATAAATTAATAGTGTTCAGCTGTCTAAGATGTACGAAAAAAAGGTCACCTGATCATGCTGATTTTTAAGTAAACAGAGTCTGCTTGTTTCTGCAGTCTCTGTTTACTGAAATTAAAGCCAAGCATGCATCTGAGCCACAAAAATTTTCCCTCCATGCTCACCTCCAGCCATAGCACAGCTGGTACAGGTAGATTTTACCTTCTGTTGAGCAAGACTCTGCCTGCCTAGCAGGAGGTTTTCAGCAAGGCAAAATACAGATTTTCTACTTTCGTGTCTCTGCTGAACTGACAGGCACAGATTTTATGGATATTGTACCTCAAACAGTCCCACTTTGGAAGAAAAATATTGTGTTGATATCAATGTATAATGTATCGATACCAGTTCTTTCAGAAGCTAGCTGGTGTTCCTAGGAGTCATTGGAATAAGTGCAGAAGGTGTGTGTCTCTCCCAGTTCTCCAAGAACTGTCTGTCCTCCATCTAGTTTTCTGCATTTGTCTTTCTTTCCTACTTTTACTGTACTGTGCTCTTGGTCTGGTTAATGTAAGAGAGCTCAGCCACGCGTCCTGTCAGAACCCCTCATAACAAGCTCGGTAGAGATACCGGTAGAAATGCTTTGCCTCCATATATGGTTGAAAGGAAGCATGGCCTCCATACATGTCTCTGCTAGGGGCAAGGGGACAGAGCCAGGAACCAAATACTGCGTATCCAGTGCAGAAGAGCTTGCATACCAGAAATCGTGGCTAGCATAGTGTTGTAGGAGGCAAAATATGGAAACTCAGAGCGTCTAAACATTGACTCCTCTAGAGCCAGTCTGCTGAATGCTCAGAGCCTATAGAAAGTGAGCCAAAAATAGCATGAGTGATCAGATTGATTTTATCTAGTTGCTGTGTAAATAGATTTTAGTAATTAATGGAAGAGGTTTCCAGGTCAAAATGGAAAATAGATTTCATTTAATGTTAAGGTGTTACTTATGTGTAACCTTGTTGACCTCACTGAATTTTTTTCCTTAACATCCTGTTTTTGTCATGTTTCCGATAGATCTGCTATTTTGCCCCGTTTACAGTCATCATTTTTCCCCTTTGGTTTAGTAATTCTTTACCCTGTTTCCAAAATGGTCTTTATTATAACATGATTTCATTTGTGAAAGGGCTTAATGTATGTACTACAATTAACCGGTGGTCTGGGAGTTGTTTGTTTGTTTTGCCCTCCTTATGCTGAAGCGTTTAAGTATTCTGGGTTGTATCTGCCCATTCTTAAAGCTACAGGGCAGAGCAAGAAAAAATGTGGATGCTTTGTACTGCTTCTTTGTGATGTGTGGTATGATTTCATTCTTGTAAGATTTTTATTAGGTTTCTTCCTTAAACTCAAGAAAAAGTTTCTCTCTGGAGGACTTGTTGAAGTATTTGCAGTAAGCCGACTAGCAAAAGTGGAGCTGCAGGTCTTCCCATCCCTGCTAGGCAGATAAGAGGACACATATGCCCTGATCCTGTAAGCTGTTTGAAAAGGCAGATTTGCCTCCCGTGGAGGATTGCTTGCATTTGATAGAGGACGGGCAGAAAAGTTATCCAGAAATTGATCCACCCTCTCTGCTGGAGGAAAAAGAGATAGCTGCAGCTCATCTTGATGTCTAATCACCCTTTAGACCCTCCTTTGAAAAGGAGACTTCCAAGACCTGGTATTAATTTGGCTTAGGAAAAAACCTCGACAAATTCTAGTAAACAAGAACCATAAATCGGACAAACAAGATTTCTGTCTCTTGATCATGCAGTTTAGGTTTTAAATGTTTGTTTACAAAAGGATTCTGAGTGTACGCTTACCAAAAAAAGTGCAAAACAGAAATGTTTGTTGAAATCAGGTTTCTATACCTCAAAAAAGTGTATGTGGTAATGTGCATACTTCTGTCGAATAATACTTTTACTGTTAGCAAGAACTACCATGCACAGATAGTGCTAAATTGTTTAAATTCTGGATAAGTTGTTTTAAAAATAACAGGCATAATTTTAAAGGTATTACTAAGTTCAGTTTCACAGGTGAAAATGGGCGATCAACTGGACGGTTAACTTGCATCTACTGTGAATGCAATCTCACTATTTCTAATGCAGTTATGCAGTTGTGTTTGTAAGGGGTATTTGGACAAACTACAGTGTGCATGGATTAAGCGGGCAATGTCAAACAGTGTATGTTTGCATGCATATTATTTTCAGAATGTGGTTTTAAAAATGGTGAACACAAGGCTACACTATTTTAAAATTTTTCAAATTAATTGTTATTTAAGAGGAAGTCTGTGATTGGTTGAAAAGCTTTTTTTGTGAGAAGGCGCTTTCTTGCTAGGTCCTAGGTAACTTTGGATGTATGGTGAATGACTTTTCTATTTGCTTTTCGTTACAGATAACAATGCTAAGTGAGGTTATCTGTAGTCAAAGCTTTAGCTGCATTGCCTGGACTACAGGTCCAGTTAGAGGGGATTTCTTTTCATGTCATCGCAAGCTATCAAGTCAGCCTCAACACTGTAAAGTTTTTATGTATTCTTATCTTACTGAAGTCTCCACTATGACGGCTAGTCTGGGAACACAGCTCTTAAGTAAATTAAAAGGTTGGAGAAAAAAGAAAATTATTGGCCATGCCCATTTTCTTAAATCCTTCCCCCTTCCAAGTCTCTTCCATTTCAGGAAAATTAAAGAACAGTTAAGGGTCTTGCCTGCAGAATCAGGGTTATGCAAACATCTAATATTCAGGACTCAACTAACAAGAATTAGAGGAAAGATTCTTTCAGATTGGTATAGCGCAGGTGTTTTTCATTTTTTCTTACTGAAATGCAAAACTGAGAAACATTCGTTTCAGGTTTGATATAGACGTTCTGCCTACAGTGACATCTCAGCTTTGTCCCGTTTTCTGAGGGGTTTTTTTAGCCTTTTCAAATGAGTTTAAAATTTTGTGTTAAATGTAGTTCTTGAATGAAATCTTATAATGTTCATTTTGAAAATATGAAATGAAGATTTTTTTTTCTAAAACAGACTGTCAACATTTTCTTCACCCAAAGCCTTTCACAGAGGTTAACATGAACTTGGGAATTAAACCAATCCTGTCTATAATCCTCAATGTCAGTATTTTGAAAGCATTGTGAAGCAAACAAGCAGAATGGTGACAATGAGGGCTATCTAACCAAACTCAGAAAACCTAGTACCTTAGAAATATTCAAAAAACACTGATGCTCATGTTGTTTGTGAATTTAAGAGCCATTTTGTTTACCACCAAGCAAATCACATTGGGAAACCTTGTGGTAGGATGAAGCCTCGTGTTTGATGAGGTTGAATGTTGTAGTACAACATTGCTCCTTACAATTAAAATGAAGGCACATCCAGTTGTAAAAAAAGATAGCATCATTCCAGTTCTCACTGATGACATCTAATTGTGTGAGGACTTTTAAACTGCTGCTTTGGATCTACTTTGTATCAGGAGCCGTTTAAATTACTCTCAAATGCCATTAGATGGCTTTAGCGGAAATTAACTGGTCTCTCGGTTAACAGGTGTCATTATTGCCAATACTTGTACCTACAGTTGAGGCTTAACCAAAAATTTGGTTTATGTCTAATAGCCAGGCTTGGGCTCAGCCTCATGGTTACTTTGTGTGTGGTCGTATGAGAGACGGAGTCTTTTTTTTCTTTCTGACTGTTCTGGCTACTATTCAACCTTCCAACACAGCATTAAATGTGCGTGGTTCGTAGTACAGAAACATGCACGCAAAAACCTGCACGCACATGCTTGGCAATCTCATAGACGCAGATCATTGCAGTGGTTACTCTGCCATGACAGATTGGGAAAGGGTGGTTGATAGGCAGAAAGTGTACACCATAATTTAAAAGAAAAAATATTTCTGCTTTTCCTCCCATTCCTACATACTGTGAGATAGTTGTGCTGACTGACTGTGGTGACACTATTATCTTCACCTTTCCTATCGGTTTATATCCAGCAACAGCTTCTCTGGACTACATTGAAAAGAGGGGCCTAATACATGTCGTTGCCTGTAAGCCAGGTACTTATGTATCTAAAACTATAGTCCGGAAAACACCACCCACACTCTTTGCAGGTGCCTAGAAAATACTAGGCACTTGGGTACTATCTGGGTACAACGGAAAGTCAGGGGAATTAGGTGCCTTGCCAAAGGTTTTGTTCTGCCTTTTTCTCAGGGGCTGTATTGTGCAGTCAGCACAGCCTGGCTAGCAGCGGTACTTGGCATCCACGCCCCTCCTGTCCAAAGGGTAGGTGCTTGCAGCAGGACATCTACTGTTTTCTGGTCTCTCTTCAGCATCCTTGGTTTCTGTGTCTGTATGAAAGTGTCCCAGAGCAGCCTGTAGCCGGGCAGTTAGAACACTGTCATGGCAGATGAAGCTTGTAAAGGAATGATGGGAACTCGCATTTTAAAGAAATTCAGTGAGCCTTCCTCTGTGCTTTCAAGAGCGATGCAAGGTGCTGGGTGAACATGGTGACCAGCTCTAATGTCCCAGACAAGCTCCAGAAAGGGTAAGGAGGTCTGCCACAGCTTCACGGGCAGCAGTTTTAATGAGCAACTCTGTCTTTTGATCACCTTTATAGCCTTTCTCTGATTCACATATGGCCTCTAGGCATCCTGATATAGTATATTCCCTTTATTTAGCCAGGCACTTAGAAGACAGGTGTTGCCACACCTGATTTCATAGGTTATTTTGCAACTATACTACTTACAGCTTGTTTAGCCAAGGACCCAAGTCTCTTATTACTCAGCAAGCAAAGTGCTTGTGTTTGTAGACATCAAAGCAACAAAACTGCCAAGTTCAAGTACATGGCAATATCTCATACAGACTGAGTTAACCCCCCAGCCTTAAAATTGATTCTAATGTCTCTGCGATAGATAGATATATATATGTATATAAAAATAATACAATAATTTGCAAGTTTGTTAGGCAATGAAAGGTAGTATATTTTGACACAGTAAACTAATCAGTTTTCTAATAAACAATCAGCAGTACACTAATGTGTCATCAGCACTTCAGGAGCTCTGGAGAGTGGATGATCTGCGCATAGACATTAATGAATACCCAAAAAATCATTAAGTAATCAATACTTCTGAGTTATTTTCATTGAGCTGATAGGTCTGATACATTAAAGCTGACATTTTACATTTGTCAAGATCACAGTGCAGTTTTTAACAGTGGAACAGGCTGCTAAAAATATTCTGTGAAAGACCATCGAAGAAACACAACTTAAAAATATTGACGTTTCAGATTGGTACAGTAACTTGGACAAATGAAGCTGTAATGTCTGTGCTAAACGTTTCTGAAGCAGAACTTTCTTACAAAAAATTACTAATGTGAAGAACGATGCACAGTTATGCTTATGTGTAAATATCTTTCTTTTATCTGTTTTTTTTTTTGTAAGCAGCTAAATCAGTCAGAGTTCACTTTCTATCATTCACATCAGTGAAGACAGAAAGATGAATAGGAATTAGCTGAGCCCTTTGTTTTCCTCACTTCTCCTTTGAAGGTGAAGGATTCATCGTAGTGATACTTTTATGATAATCTTCTTTGAAGATAAAACATCACACACCACCATTAAATCAAAGGTGGTTTTTGGAGGGAGCACCATACAAGAAGAATCTGCTGCATCTGTATTTCTGACTCATCTAACACGCCTATCTAGTGTTCAGAATGCAAATTAAGAGGGCAGTATTTGGGAGATTAAATACAGTAGATTCTCTTTCAGAGTAGGGATAGGGGATTCAGTCCAAGCTAGTGATAAACCCCATCCTATCACCTCTGAAATTCAATGGCTTCGTTCTTTCGTTCGCATGTTACTTTTGTTGCAGATTATGGTTCTCTAAAGAGAGGACAGGGTAGAAAGAGAGACAGCATAAAAGACAGTGAAGCAAGCAATGGTGACTGTTATGAGTTCCTGCTCAACAGATTTCTCAGATAGCGTGGATGTTTTCAGACAGCTAAGTAACCACTAACTCTATGTGTCTATTTAAAACGAACCCCACTGCATAGGCAGATCAGGTAAACAAAGGGTTTTCTCGTGTTCTAACACTGAACGATTATTGTTTTGTGATTTCTCTTCCTCCGATAGGCAATTGTGGATTTTAAATTAGCAGAAGGTGAAATTCTATTTGTCATCAATTTCTCCTAGGGGTTACAGAGCAGAAAACTGCAGACAAGCTGCTTCTTTGACGGCTTACTCCTAAAAATCTCTTTTTGTTCTTTATCTATTTGAACTGACAGTGATAAGAGCTGCAGCAGGACAGGCCTCTCTGGAGAAATCACCTTCCCCCTGTCTATTGACAGATTCCTCTGTTCTGAATCAGACAGGCCTTGTCTGATCATAGGCATCAAGGCCTTGGAAGTAGCCACCAATTAAACCTCTTGAGCCAGTAAAATCTGAAGCCACTTTTGAGTGTCTGTTCCGATTAGGCAGGATGAGACAAGGCCCATCACCACCCCATCCACGGCCCCAGAGCATCTCCCTGGTCTCAATTTTCTCTCTTGCCTTCACCAGGTGCGAGAGGTGTGAGAGGAGCTTCACACAAGCCACCCAGCTGAGTCGACACCAGAGGATGCCCAATGAGTGCAAGCCAATAACAGAGAGCACAGAATCAATTGAAGTGGATTAACTGATTGACTGGTTGGAATTAAACTGCAAGGAAAGTCATGATTAAATGTCATGGACACTTAAGCAAAACCAAAGATTTCCGCTGAGCAACTTTCAATCAGTCCCAGAAAACCAAAAGCAGTAATAAAATAAGTAAGATGTTAAAAGATATTGATCCTGGCGTGGAAGTGAGACCAGGAAGGAGATTATTTATTTATGACTAGGGATGAGTCTTATTTCAATTGACAAGTTACTTGGGACTGTTAACATTTTAAGTCCCACAATGTATTGCTTTAATTCTAAAAGCTTTTATATTTGTTATTTAATGCCAAAGTGAGGAATCTCAAGGGTTCTTCTGCCCATAGTTATGACTGAGAATGCATGTAGACTTGTTTATTGTTGCACCTTTTTTTGTAGCATGACTCAAAGGACCCAGATGTAATCCGTACATTTGGCTGGGCTGGGCTGAGTTGATGTTGACATGGCTGTGATAGAAATTGCTGTGTGGGTTGGGAAGTGTTCAAGAGGTATCTCTGGGTCAGTGGCAGCCTCCTCAGACCAAAGGGCATTTCATTTTCATAGTCTCATGCCTCACACTGTGTGCACGTTTTCGTGCAAGTAGTTTCATTAAACAGCATTGTGTTATTCTGGGAAAAAAAAAAAAAAGAAAAAAAAAGGGATGCTGTATATCTGCAAACATACATTATATACAGAAGCCAGTAGGAAAACTATGTTAAACTAATAGAGCTCTCAAATTCAGTCTAATAGCTATGAAAGACAGAGATGGTAGAAAGTATTTTAAGCATTTAAGATTCCCTTCTACATGTAAGTCATATTACGAGGAGCAAAAAACCAAGATGATGTTTTTTGTTTGGGTGATTGATTTAATGGCTTGCTGATTTCTAGGAATACTAATCAGAAATCCAAGCTGTAGTCCGCGGATATTTTTACTCTGTTGGTTTGGATAAAATTGAAAATGCTCCTGTATTAAATGAAACTTCCAACACACTTGGACTGGGCTTCAAAACAAAAGCTAAATCTGAACTCAGATACTTTGTAAATGGCTTGGAGGCTTCATAATATTCACTTCATGGAAATTTGCCTGGTACAGTTGTGAATGAAAGGAAGCCAACGTGAATTTTCCCAACGTGAATGTGAAAAGCTCAGATGTCGTTACGTTGGTTCAATTTAACAATTTCCATACTGGCTTTTTTCAAGCTTTTATCCTTGATGTATTTCAGATTTCATTATTTTGTCTAATCAAAGAATGGTTTTCACTTTTAGAGACCAGCAGTGTTTGTTTATATATTGATTGTCTCAATGCTAGAGCTGTAGTTTGATAAAAATGTAAAAAAAAAAAAAAACACAAAAAAACCAAAACAAAAAAAACCCAAACCACCACCAACAAGAAGCAAAACCTAAAGAGTTCTGAGGTCATGCTATATCATAAGGTGAAACTGCAAAATAAATTTGTGGAGATTATGGGGATTAAAACAGATTCATTCAGTTTTGCACCAAAACTGAAGTGCTGGGTGGCTCCTAAGGGCTCAGTTGATTATATTAAGTATTTTAAAAACACTTATGGGGATGATTTTAAATATGTGGAGAATTAAGTATCCAGTTCTGTAAAGGGCTAGACAGAATCAGCTACAAATTTAATAACACTTTCAGACCACTTATGAATTCTGCAAAAAGGTCAAGAAGAAAAAGACCATACAGTAAAATTAAATGCATTTAAAAGGAGTTTAAAAGCTAAGACATCCTTACTTCAGGATGTTTGTTTATTATATTGCAGAAACTACACTGCACGATCTGGAGTTTCCCAAGTTTTGCAGGGTATTACTTCAGGAGTTACTGCATTTGTGTTTGGCCATTAAAAATGTAAAACATCGTACAAAAAAAAGATTTTATTATCTGTGTTCTAGCAAGTATCAAATTATCTCATAAAGAGGCTTTGGCCCTGTGAGCTTTTCAACTCTATTTCTCAATGCAGAGATATGGGAAGCGAGCAATTCTGTCATTGCTTGCCTGATTTTATCCTCCAAACTATGAGAGATTCTCAGCTACTATATAAATATGTTTGTTTGTTTGTTTGTTTGTTTGTTTTTTAGGTTCAAAGAAGCATGGGAAGCTGGGTAGGAAGAATTGTAACTTAAAGGTGACTATTTGAACATCTTTTTTTCCAAACCAAGGCTAATCAAACAGAAAACCTCCAAATCTTATCCTAAACCTTTCAGACCCTCGCACCTGGTAGTTCGCACCTTCCCTTATTTAAGAGACTTAATGTAAAGTAACATCTTGATGGGGCACCAACTTTAAGTTAAAATTTGAACAGCAGTTGTAGATAATTTCTGCGAGCAAATAGATATTCTCATTAAAAAAAAAAAAGGCAGAAATTTGTAACTAGGGTAAGTGGGAAAAGAGATATGCCATGCTCTGAAAAGCAAATGTGAGCTATCTGTTAGATCACTGACTTGTGCTGTTGCATTATCTATCTGTGCTCTCCTGTTCAGGGATGTGGTTAGTGGTCATGCAGAACACTCGGCCTCTTGCAGAAAGGGATTTATATTTGAATCGTATGATGCAAATAGCATGTAAGTATGTGCTTACAGGTATTGCAAATTCCCTGCTGAATATAGATAGGCTTAGTCATATGTTTTTAATTAAACATGTGTCTAAATACTCTCCTGAAATGAAGTTGAAGATCAATTATTTCAAGATTTTACTGGATTTTTTTTAAAAAATACACCAAAGTAGGATTTCTGCAGAATTTACTTTTTTTTCTTCTAAATTCATTCCTGTGTAAATCACTATGTTGTGCCAGATGCCTAAGCACAATTTCAGTTATTGTATTATTTTACACATGGCAATTTCACAACAGATTTGGCAACGGACAAAAGCAATTCAGTGAATATCTGTGATTTCACAGTGGTTTTTTTCTTGAGTACAACATTTGGCATTCTCTTCCTTTATAGCAAATGTAAAACTAGTGTGGACAACCTGAAATAAATCCTAGGTTTGGACTAAACAGAATCTAGTTCCTGTCTGCACTTTCTGAATGCTGAGTGAGTTTCTGTTCATGTATCGACAGAACAATCATACATTTAGGTCTATTATGAATACAGTATGTGTTTGCACACAGTAAAACGAAGCAGTAAGTGTAGTAGAATTATCTTTAAATGTAGTGATTGTGTGCCTGCCATTTCAGAATTTCTGAAGCACTTGACATCTCTGGTTTGTAGTTTGGTAAATAAATACAAGCTTGTTTTTTTAAATTTTTTTGTCCAACCCTGAACACATTGGAAGTCATATTTAAAAATTGTGTCTAGTTCTGATTTTTTTTTTTAGTGTGGAATTAAATTTTATGTATTCATAGAGTTATTCCTGTCAGAAAGATGTTAGGTTCTTTATGAACCTGCAGTTACAGACCCCAAACATGCTCTTTTTGAATATAGTTTGATTGTCTTCCTGTGAAAGAAAGCTGAGTTGGGAATAACATAATAGTTACAGCACATTATATATTAGAAACTTGCAAGCAATGATGTGTGTATCTTTTCTTTCAGTAACATCATCTCTCCTTTTAATTACTATTTATTATTTGTATGGTGCCATTATGTTATGTGATGCTGTCTTATAGCTGGCAAAATGATGTGTTTTCAGATGAGTAAATAGGTGAAATTCCAAAAGTAAGTCGTCATTGCTTTTAAGAGTCATCAACTGCTATAAATTTTTTTAAAAATTACAATTAGGGCACTCTTCTGTTCCATCCAAGTCCTTCCTGTGGATAAAATTCCAGAAAATAAAATATTCTGGAACTGCATGAAGTCTTTCATTTTTTAATATTTTGTCTAGATTTTGAAAGTTTTGACATCATCAAGCCAATCTGAAAAAGTGCATAAATCCACCTAATAGATGTAGAGAATGCTGAAGGCGTCCTCTGTTGTAATAAAAATAAAAACAACACTGTAATTAGAAAGGTGAACAGCTTGCTTGCATTTTTTGAACTTCATAAAATTGCATCGTTTTTTACTGCAAAGGACCAATTAAGTCATGCATGTAGCTGTATTCTTGTGATATCAGCTGTAAAGATTACATCGTGTTTAAATGAAAATAACAGGCACACGTTTAAAAAGAAGATGAAGAAATGTAAATATATTTGATTAATAAAACATTTCTATTACTGTATCCTAAGCCTTTGTTTTATGTTAAGATTATGTATGGAATTTTGCACATGCTGTGCAGAAAACCAACTGTGCTTAAATGCATGTGTGTTGAAGGCAGCCTCAAATAATCACAGTGCCTTGCTGTAGTTTTCATTACGAGTTTCCAAAAGGGGTTTGCAGCTCAGATATTGTAAGCTGATTTGCAGTGAGGAGAGAGTGAGATAAAGTTCAGTTTCCTTGATGACTGGGTCTCAGTGCTTCTACTGACATAAAGCTAAGGGCACAGTGCAGTCATATGCTCAAGCAATTTCTGAACTATATTTTGGGATTTGTTTCTATAGGTTCATGGTGCAGATCATGTCGTGTCTACCTAGTTTTTCTATTCTGCATACCAGAGTGTGGTTTTTTACGGCTTATGGCCTGAGTCTTGTTGGGTTGCCTGAACCCTGGTTTACGAGGATCACCATCTAGTGGACTGAGACAGAATTTCCAAACTCCAGTTGATGTGATGTCTGAGCTCATTTTAAAAAGATCATTCTAAAACCTAAGCAAAAAGGACTATCCGTGCTCCACTGCAAGGGACCTTCCGTGTCTTTTTTAATGTTATTTCACTGCCATGTGTATGTCAAAGAGCAGCAATTAGTTCACTAAGTCACCCTTTGTTCCACTTGAAAAAATACCACTTGAGTATGAGAAAAATATGTCAGTTTCTGTCATTTTTCATGTTATATGACTTTTTACATAAGCAGCAGAACCACCACGGTAGAATAGTTGTGCAAAACTAGTGTACTTGAGAAAATGCTCAGGTAAATTGGCCAGCAGACTGCCTGCTGGTTTGCAAGTAGCAGGGATAGTCAATCATTCGAAGCAAGCTTCTATACATCCAAGGAAAATTCTTTATAACAAGAAATTGTATTGAGTCACGCTATATGAGATTATATTGCCAAATCCACATAATTTGTCATGAGCTAATGAGACACAAATGTCTAAAGGGGCTGGTGGGTGCAGAAGTCCTTTGGCTGATGGCCCAATCTTTGATTTAAAAGAGTCCTGGGGTCCACCTTCTTGCAACTATTCAGGTGCATGATGTAGAAGGGGTGAGACTCAGGTCTGCTAATATTTTTCTTTTAATTCATTTACTAAACTTTTTTAACTGAGTTGAGGGCTAGGAGTTTGCTGCATTCTTGTTTTTAATGCTGTATGTGCTCACTGAGATCGGGGGAAGAATCAATCCAGTATTAAAGTAAAAGAGATCAGCAGAGCAAGACGGCATTGATTTTATTGTTTGGTTGGTGGGATTTTTTTATCCAAATAAAGTGAGCACTTGCTCTCAAACAAATGCATAGAGGCCAACAGCATCCAAGTCAATGCACACACTAGTTGGGTAGCTTCCTTGGCACCACTGAGCATCTGCCAGTTAAGACAAGTCCAGTCACTTCTTAACACCACAAACCCAAGCTATACTTGAACTGATGACACAACAGATGTTGGAGCTGCACTCTTAGCCTCGATGTATTGAACGTTGATTATCCCAGCCTCAGAATCACTTCTTTTCCTACTTGCTAAAGGACAGTCAGCAAAACATTTTGACAGCAAACTTGCTCAATGTCATCTTTCTCGGTTGCAGGGGATCTGATAGCCTTTTGGACTATTCTGATAATGCAGGGTGCTTAATATAGTTGTCTGGTGAAATAGAAATAGACACCAACCACTGTACAAAATTAATTAGGTGTCTAAGAATAGGGTCTGTACAAGCCAGTGCATTGGATGTGAGTTTTGTCTTTCTCCTTGATATTTCCTGGTGGCCATTCTGAGGTAGATCTCTGACCAGCTAGTCGAGACATATCCGTAGGTAACTTCTTTGCTCTAAAACTGAATCCTTTGCATAGGCATAAAACAACTAAGAGGACCGCAGATAGTTGGACACAGCCACAGTCGTTTCCCATCCACGTAAGTAAGGCCATCGATAAACTAATGCTGTAGAAGACCTACAAACATGACTGGAGTTAGTTCAAGGACACAGAGAGGGAAGAGCAACATATAGTCTGTCATAAAAGGGATTTGCACTCAACTCACTAGGTATCGCCTTTGAAGACTATATTGACAAACCTTAATTTTTTTTTCAATTTTAATTTTTATTACAGACAACATAACTTGAGAGGTATCCACAGTCTTGGAAAGCCACAGTAGTGAATCCTACAGGATCTTTTGCAGCCATAGCTCGATCACTCTAGCTTTCTCCCAAATGTCGTCTTCTCCACCAACAACAGCAGATGAGCCTTATCAGTACTTCTCCATGGATTTAAACTTTTTCTAATCTTTAGTCTTCTCCCTCTCCCATCTCAGCTGTCATCAGTTCCAGCTCTTCAAGAATGGCGATAATATATTGCTGTGATACTGCACCATAGTTCTGCACAATGAAATGCTGCAGTAGTATCTGATCAGTCATGGATAAGAACACCATGTAACTCCCATCTCAGTTTTTGAAATTGCTTATGTGATGAACATACACGTTCCATGAATAGGGAGGTAACTGAAAACAGTATCATCTGATTCGTTACCATCAGATTGTTTAACTTGTTTTTATTTAATGAGCAAATGCTAGAAAGGAGACCACACTGTTCTTTAATAGGAGGTAAGCAGTTCTGGGATGCTTAAACTCTGAAGGAAATTTAGAAGTATATTGTATATCTGCCTTACTAGTTTTTCTTTGCTCTGTGTTAGTAATAGAGCTCCTCAAAAAAGATCTTCTTCCAAGAGCTCATTTTCAATACAGATTGTTCAGATGGTTGTTTTTCATTTCTCCCCTCCTAGAATTTACTCTGTAGCAAAATAGAGGGCTTGCTTGAAGTGAAAAAAAAAAAAAAGAGAAAAGATACTTTTCTTTCAGAAATATTAGGGAAAAAAATTTTAAAATTTCTCAATAAAATGGACTGCTTTGCACATGATTCCTCTTCTTCAAGAGCTGCTTCTCATTCAACAAGTATTTGAGAGATGCTTCCTGTCTCAGTCTAATTACTGCAGAAAAAAATTACAACCATTTTTATACCACAAATCATGGGTCTCTGTAGTGTCTAATGGTTGGTTCTTCTGTGCAATCTTCTTAGCAACATTGTTGATTTTTAAATTATTGTTTCACTTCTTACTGTGGCTGCAAGGATCGTCTATCTCTTTCAGTCTTGCATGGTCATGTGGTCTTAATTCACCTCAAGTCAAGTTGTAATGAAGGTAGTGCATTGTGCAGTTTATCATATGTATTAACAAGTCATACTGTAGATTGTGGAAGAATTTTAAGCCGTGTGTAGGTTTCCTCCTCCCTCTCTTTGGTTTGCCAGTACCTTTCTGGTTTAGGGTTTTCCTGTGTTGAATATGCTTCCTGGATAGCTCTCTTTCTCCCAGCAGCAGAAGCATGAGGGCTCTGCCCACAAAATGCTGTGGTAGACTCACAGTTACTTCAATGTGCTTCTAGATCGCCTTCAGACGTAAAACTTCCCAGATCTGCTTACATCCCAGTAAAGGACGGCATAGCCTCTTTTTTATCATTAGATCATTAACTAAAAACAGATTAAGCAGCCCCATGGTAATGACCAGGTGCTGGTTTTGGTTTTATCTGCCTAATTTTTGCTTTCCGTTGTGATGTTTACCATCACCAAAGCCACACATTTCAGAAATTGCAGGAGAGAAGGGGAATATGCATCTCTGTTTACATGTGGTTAATCCTAACTTATTCGTGCCATAATTTGGTTTGTATCCCGCTCACCTTTGAATGTGTGGTTACCAGCACACGTAAAATCACAAGAACGAATACAAATTATCAGGTTGAATTAGGATAAAAGCCTTAATAAAACAGCACATGAAACATATGTTAATACAGTAAAGCCATCAAAATTTATCATTCATTTATGTTAGGGCAAAGCAGAGGTGTCACTGTACTGGAAATTTTTTTCAATCCCTGCAGCTTTTACATACGTAGTCAATTAATTGTCTGTCAAAGTGATGGCTTAGTTTAGTATTTTTTTTGGAGGGGAAGAGGCTGTTTTTCACAAAATGCTCAACCTATTCAACCTACTTAGTGAGGCTGAGACGATGCAATCTATCCCCAAATCTGTCACAACCATAGCTGTAGTCATTTAAAATAACCAATCCAATCATCCAGCTCTTGATTGTTTGATGTTCTTTCTGGCTTTACACTTTTGATTAAGAGGCTCAGCAAAGAGGTGAAGTTGCAGAATAGCAAAGTGTTCCTTGACCTAAAGAACTTGAAGTCAGCAGGTCACTTATAGTGACTGTGATTTATTGAACAATAAACACAGCCTCTCCAAATGCTTTTCTTTTCTCACTGGCCTATTTTTGCAGGCATCTTATCCTTGTTCAGAGGATACATGCAGAGAACGTTCAGAAAGATTGTTTAATCTCAATAACAAATAAAATGTGTGTGTGATTGTGCCTAACCATAACCATGTATTTTAATAAACTGATTCTCAGAAAGAGGATAAACTGATAATAACAATCCATGCTACTGAAGGTTTTTAGTATACTCTACTAAAACAAAGAAAAACATGAGATGTCATTTCATTAAAAGTTAAAACTTCAACAATGACTCTTTTCTGGAGAGAATCATATGAAATTTTGGCCAGAGAGTAAAGAGTGTTTTTCTTGCACAAGATTTTGTTACTGAGGTCTTGCACGTAGTACAACAAGAGTTTGTAACAAGGACAGACAAGCATGCCTTTTCAAGCTAAAATATCTTTATATGTGGGGACGTAAAAAAGAAAATAAATGAAAGAAAAAGAAACAGGAAAAACAGATTGCATGGAAATAAATATTTTCACTGGAAATGTAGTATGATTTATAACAATTTTAAGAGATGGCTTTGAAGCACAAGTACATCAGTTACAATTTACTAAAGATCTAGGCCAGATTTAAGCAATCAAAACCTATGATGATTTTTATACTGTTTTTGTATAACACATTTTTCTTAATAAACGTCTTCTGTAGCGCCAGTCTTGTTAATCTACGTAACTCATGGATGACAAGTATAAGCTCGCTTCCCTCAGTATGTACAGGTACACACGCAGGCATTCATTCTCTCCCTAATCTTTATTAAGCCTTCAAAAAGATCCAACCTTTTCATAAGTCAAAAGAAAATGGAAATGGAGGAGAAGAAGGTGATAAAGTTGAGTGTTCATATGAACAAGGAGAAAAAATTCTTCTAGGAAATCTCACTGTCTAACTTTAATAAGCTTCACCAGAAGAACATGTATATATCACACATAATTTTTTCATTAAAATTACTTTTCAGATAAGTACTTCATTTGTCTCTGGGTTCAACATGCTGCATTTTGCCTTGCATTAAATCAAGGTAATCTTCCACATGATAGATCATCTGGCTGCCGTTCTTACACACAGTAGTACTTGGGACTTTTTGACAGCCTTTACCCTAGGTTTAAAATTAAATGCTCCCAAAAGGAATGAAAAATAAGCTTCTTCTAACCGAAACCTTCCTAAGGGAGACAGATGACTTCTGTTCTGCTCTGAGAAGTTCCATCCAGCACGTGCTGCCTCAGAGAGGGCAATTGCACCCTCGCTGCTCTGCTGCCCTGGTGCCCTGCTCCAGGGGCTCTGTGAGCACTCAGTAAGCTCTGATCCCTAATGGGGTGCCAAGCCGGAGAGATTCTTTCCTAAACATGAAACTTGCAGAGCAATTAAAAGCACAGGAAGAGAAAGCTCACATAGTGCATTCCATCCCAAACTTAACCACATTTAAAATGGACTTGCATATACAGATAAACAAAGAATGCCTTTAAATACCAATGATTTAACAAAGACAATTGTGTTTTCAGTGAGGAACTAGAAAGTTTGAAGCTCAAGATTTCAGTTTATTTGTTTGCTTGCAACAGTGTTCTAAATGAATGCAGCTTGATGCAGAAAGCTGGTCAGCCTGGGGCTGTCTCCACGTTTGATTCAGAGACTTTGTTTTCTGTGCCCACCCATGTCACTGTGGATCTGCAGCGTCTGAGAGGAAACGTACCCAGTACCAGTTCTGGGACCGCTTTTGTGACATAATTTATGTTTGTAATGCTCTTCCATGGTACCCCTGTGTTTCCAAATGCTTAATGCTGCTAGGAGTAAATGATTTCTTTCCACTATGGCTAAAGTGCCAGGTGGCAGGAGAAATTTCAACACAACTAAGATCAACATTGTGAGTTTACTTGGCCTCCACATCTAGTAACAGAGTCATAAATTTCTTAGGCTTCTTATTTAAGAACTTAAAAGGCCCTATAAATTTGGCAAGTTTTCTATAACAATCCTTCTATATGGCTTAGAAATGTTGGAAATCCCAGGAGCTGTATTTTGCATTGTATTTGATCAGAAGGTCACTGTGTGACTGAGCACTTTCCCACCACTCAGGTGCTGTTTCATTCTTGACTGTTGCAACATCAAAATACCAAAAGCAGCAAGGAATGGTGTCCTTTCAGTTCCCAGGCTGCTTATTTCAGACACTGTTCCTTCTTAGTAGAAATAGTCTCTCTGCTTAAACACCAGACCTTTTCGTCCTTGGACTTACTTTCATTTGTTGCCCTTGCTGGGTACACACATGTCTAAGAAAGAGCCTTACGACTGACCTTGCAATACTTAGAAACCCAGTATCCCATTAGAACAAGGACACTCATAGGCAGGAGGCAACTGGACATAATTTCTGGTAGAGTCTCTTAATGTGATGAGGATAATGAAATATTCACGTCACATTTCTGCTGGCAAGCCCTGACTCCGGCAGTTAGCCTTGTATCTATGACAATGCAGCGCTCAGCCATCTGAACACTGATAGTTACTTTGAAGTCACAAAACTTCAAATCAATGCAATCTGTATTGCTGCACATCATATAACTAATGATGTTGCTCTGTGGTGTCTGCGGTAACAGGTAGCCTTTGGATGGCCAACAAATAACACCGGTTTAATTCTGCCAAAGAGCCCTTTATTACAGTAAGACCATGCAAGCTCCTTTACCCCCAGTTGGATTATGTTTTCCTCCTTAAAAAACATACTGTGGTTGAAGTTAGTGAAGTGTTTTTCCCAAGCTGTGTATTATGCAATATGGAAAGTATTTCTCAAAGGAACCACTATTGTTTGCTGTGAGTGACTTAGCCCCCTAAGGAAAGATAATGCCAGGCATTTGGGCAGTATGAAGAGTTCTTCATCAGTACTGTCAATAAATATAGTGAGAGTAATGATTCCTTTCTCCCCCCTCCAGAAGACAAAATGGGAAACGTGTTCTAAATATAGGTGACCCTTATTATTGTTACTATTAGAAATGTATATATGTATAGTGTGTGTATATATTAGAAGTATATCAGAAGTGTATAACTGCCCTAGACAATGTTATAATCTCAGTTTCCGCTGGCCTATTCCTGTATGGAGTGCAATCCCGCAGTTACTGAGCCAGCCCCATGTTCAGACCCAAGAAACAGAAAAATTTATAAAATGTCTAAAATTCCTGCTATCTCTCCTTTCCTCGGTCCCCTGTGCATTTACTGAGGTGTAAGAGAACTCTGAGCTATAGAGATTTTTTTGTGATCACATCCCCAGACTTCCTGAGGCCCGCGTGCAATGGAAAGGTTCTAACAACAGATAGATACAGAAAAGCACAAAGGTTGTCCAACAGCATCCATTAATTTCTTTCGCCCTGATGGCATTGACTTCACTCTCATCTTCATGAGTCATCATTTATGATCTTGGTAATTTACTGCAACGGGCGTGAGATATACCACAAAATCAATGCAAACGAAGGCAAATTCAGATCTAAGATCAGGGTCTGTAAGTCACTAATGCTCAAAAATGATGGAGTGAGAATTATTACATGGATTCCTATCTGTGTCAACTGTCTATGGTATAACTTGCCCAAGCGCAGCATGCACAGACTCTTTATTGCACAGGAATCAAGCTGCAGCCTCTGCTGAACCACCTGGACTCCTTAGCACTTAAAGATGAACTGCAAATCAATTATGAAAATAGAGTTTAGTCCATATTTATATGCTGAATGTCCGTACTAGCCAGGCTATAGGGGACATTCGGAACAGAAATACATTTCAGCTGCTCCTTTAAATAATTTGTTTTCCTCTGTGGAATCCTCTTGATAATTCTCGGTTCCCTGCAGATATTTCCGAATACATCATCCTGTGGTACCACAAATACAATGAGCTGCAGATTAGTGCTGGTGGCGCTTAAAAGTCTTATATCCGTGAAAAGTATGTTCTGGAAATGCAGTTTCACTGTGGAAAGGAAGACACACACCCCCTCTGTACTGGAAGCGCCTACTTGTCATTCTGTGAGGGTAGCCCAGAAAGATGTTTTGGGCCTTATTCACTGGTTTGGTGGGTTTGGTTTGTTTTTTTTTTTCAGATAAACCTAGCAACGTTAAGAAGCAGTTCTCCATGAAAATCGCTTTAGAAGTGTCTGCTATTCTCTCTATTAAAGCAAACTGGCAATCAAAGTAGACAAGTCTTGGATGTGTCATTAGAAATGGAAAATCATCAGCCATGAGGCCAAGGAATAGTATAGCTGCATCCCAACAGTGTCATTTGTGCTTGCCAGGAAAGCTGTTCTTAAATAACCCCACTCCCTAACAAGGTTCTTAAGGCTCATATTCACTAAGGAAGACAGAGTGAAGGAATTAATTGAGAAGATAGTTCTCATTTTTGTAGCATTTTACTTCTGCTTACTCTCTTTTGCTGCCTGAACTGCACAAAGCACAAACACTGTCTGAAGCGTGAAAGGCTCTGTCAGTCACCCTCTCCCTCTCCGTCTCCTAATCTCAAGGTCCAGCTGGGGATCTGCTCACAGATTTTGTTAAACGTGGCAGCAGCAAGGGGAAGGATGGTGCAATAGTGTGAATCTGACACAAGAGAAGTGCTTGTTTCAGAAAGGCAGAAATAAGAAATGGGAAACAGAGTAAGAAATAGAAACGGAAAAATTTTGGAGAACACCACTGAAAAGCATAGGCAGTGGCCTGGAAGAAGTTTCTTCCACACGTGGAAAGAGTGAGAAATGTACGCTTTTAGGGAAATTCTTCTAAAGCTAATGTGATGGAAGAAAGTAATTTAAAACCCAGTTCAAAGCCTTCACTAACTTACCAGAGTTTAAAATAGTTTTTCAGGCTGTGTCAGGGATAGATGCCCTGCATGGCACTTGCCACAGTTTTAGCCCATTCTTTATCTGGACCAGGGATGTGGCTGGAGTGTGCAGAGGTAGGAAACTTAGAGGGGCAAAGAAGTGAAAAAGGGCCCGTAAGAGCTTGGACCACGTTGTACTTCGGGGTCAGATCAGTCACTGCTGCTGACACCTGACCTGGGAGCTGGTAGTGTTACCAGGTGCCTCAGGTTAGACTGAGTCTCATCATCGGAGTCGTTACTTTTTCCCCTACAACGCCAGGGGAAGAAAGATACTAGGAACAACTAATTTCAAATAGAAAGTAACACAAAAACAGTACTTGGATAAGCAAAATCTTTTTCGTCTCCATCATCTGGACGTCATCTCTGTTCTGGAAGCTAATTGGATCTGTTGTAATTTAAATAAAAAATGAGAAAATAGGGAAAAAGCTGGAAAGCAAGTCCGGAGTTGCACAGTTACCAAGGGTCATAGGGCAGAAGGAACTTTTGTCACCCACCAGTTGTCCCTTGCAAGCCCTCTTTCAGGAACAAATTTCCACTGACTTCATTGAGTTTTCATATGTTCTCAGGGTTACGCAGCTGCACTCGTTTGTTGGTAATGCAACAACATTTCCTGACTGAGGGCCTTTAGTCCACCTTCTCGAAAGTCATGCACGTGCTTCACAAAATCATCTGATAACCGCAACAGCAACATTAGATTGGTTCATAATGCTGCAAGACTCTGAGGGATGCTTGGATTTATATTCTGTGCCCTAACTGTAAGATCTCTATCCAATATATTGAGATTATTAGAGGATTTTCATAAGGAAAAACATGCTTTTGGCAAAACCACAATGAAACTTACCCTTTTGCCTTCATTCAAGGTTACTTTTCATATAAATCCGTCTGTTACAGAAAGTAAGAAAAACCAAGAGAAAAATAATTTTTGAATATTTTCTTCCAAGTTTTGAGTTAAAAAAAGATAAAAGGGAGTGGAAACAAATTATAATCAATATGTTTCATTTTGTACTACAGAACAGAAAATGGCTCTTCTAAGAGACTATGCATAACCTTAAGCAGTACCAGATGTGGTACAGAGAGAAGTATTAACTACTACTCACAGTTTGGTGTTTCTTTCAGGGCAGCTAAGAACAGGTAAATTTGATAGGTGAAAGTGTTATGCCAGTTAACGAAGCAGAGTCAGACCTGTCAAAAAACAACTACAACACAGAGCTCATGCAATTTGTAAAACCGTGTGTTGTCCTTTGGAGTGACGATGCCAAGCAAGAGAAATACAGACATTCTTTTTCTCAGCGTTTCTAAGTTTTGACCTAGCAAAAGGGAAGTTTAACGCAATTCTCTGAGGACGTGACAGTGGTTGCATAAATCACTCCTCTCTTCAGCCCCAGTCAGACCAAGAGCACACTGTTTTGTAATGCGCTCATTTGCCAGGCAAGATCCAGAGGGCTGAGCTTGCAAACTCCACGTGGTACAGGAAAGCAGTTAGAAAGCACCCACTGCAACCAGGCACACTAAGGGATTTCTACTGCCTACAACTCTCATTGCTGGGCGGGTACTGTGGGAGCCCACCTGAAGCGCTGCTGCTTTCTTGTGGTGCCCAAGTGGTCGAGAAGCAATCAAGCTAGAAGCAGCAGCAGGCACTTTAGAGGTTAAGTGTTTCTTTTTTTTTTTTTTAATTTTTTTACATTACGTTACATTACATTTACACCTGAAATGCTGCTGCCGCCGTGTTATTGCTATAGCTTTGGTTTGGAGACTGTTCACCTACGTCTGTATATTTTGACGAACTGGGAAGTGCTACTGCAGTGCAAATGCTAAATTACGGCCCCGATAATGTTATGTTATTCACATATCATGCAGTAGTCTTTGATTCTCACCTTAGATGAAAATCAGCTCAGATGGTGGTCAGCAGCTGCTTCAGGTCTGAAACACAGGCTGTCATAAATGTCACAGAAATCTTCTCTTACACCTAGGCATACAAAGAGGTGCTGGAGAGCTGTATTAATTTCTAGTATGTTTCACCCAGATAAAACAAAACAACAACCAAAACTCCCCAAATCAACCCCTTGACTTAAATGGCAGGCTTCTCTGGACAAACTTTCCTCTTTTCACTATTTCTAGATTGTGCTATGAATACTACAAAAACAAACTCTAAGGAACAATCCTTCACAGACAGGCAGACAGGCTAAATGAGGTAAGGTTTTTGCCAGCTGTAATTTTTCTGATCTGTGATCTGTGCAGTATATTCTAAAAAGCCAAAAATATCCACATACTCTCAGAGGATAGGTCAGACCTAGATGGAAGGCCAAGAAAAATCCACAAGTTTCGACTTCAGAGCCAGCCATGATAAGGGAGCTGAAGCTTATTAGAGCTCCAGCTCTCGCATTCAGTTTCTTCGAAGCCCCTGTCTGCAGCTCTCTCGTCTTTTCTTCTGTCCCATTCTGCATCCCAAAACAGATTCTGTTTTTAGTACATGGTGACCGAGCTCAGCAAAGCCTCTAACAGCTGCTGGGCATGGCAAGTGATAAGAAACTACATGATAATGCAAAATTAGAGTAACTAACTCAAACATGGCTAGAGAACAGCTTTCAAAACCTGCTGTATGATTTCTACGGGTCAGCAGTCTGTGAAGGCTTCTGCTCCTGTCCCAGGACTTGGCTCAACCTCAGTGGAAGAATGGACTTGAAGAGTTACACCAAGGGTGGACTTGGTTGTATGTGCAAAGCCTTTTAAAGGCTCCTCTTGTATTTCCTCTGTAATTCAAAAAATTTTAATACTGTTGCAGTAGGTCAGCAGCCCAGCAAAACACAGAGAATCCCACTAAATTTAATGAATTGGAGTCATCGTTCCCTAGATATATATTTGTGACAGGCCTGTATCTGTGTGGTCCTGCTCATAGTTGGGGGAAAGCGCTAAATAATTCCTGTATATTCAGATAACTTCACTGCCAACAGAAGTTGTTTACCCATTGACCACTCCCAGTGCGTTACATAGACTGTATTTCTTTCAAAAGGTTCATATCCTATCTTCCACCTCACACATACAATGGAGAACTGATTATTTTGCATCATGTCACTAAAGCTGTGATCATCCTCCTACTTCTTTATGGGTTTATTTAAAGAAAAATTGAGATCTTTATGTAGGAAATCTTATCTAAATGGTATTCAAGATATTCAGCATGAATCCTGCCGTCCTCATTCAATCTTTATCCTGGCACAGCTCTTACTGAGGTCAATGGGCATATAGCCCAAATAAAGACTAAAAGCTGTGAGATGGGGCCCGCTGGGCAAAATTACTAGAGATGGACAAATTAGTTTGGCTAGAGCAGCAATGAAACACAACCTGTGCTCAAAACCCAGACCAAGCTGAAGCTGGTCCTTTGCATTTAGCTGTGGCCATACTTTTTGTGAAGATTCATATTCACAGCTTGGATCTCTCTTTCCTGGCCTCAAGCATGTGTGAATACCTACAGCCATCTTTTCTCCCTGCCCTGGTGCAGAAGAAGGCTTCTTCTCCTCAGGAGCTCAGCTCAGCAAACAGGCAATTCCGGGACATGAACAAGGCAGCTCTCGCTGCAGGACGTGGGGCTGATCTTCTGCCTGAGAACATGCTGGGATTTAAAAAAAAAAAAAAAAAAAAAAAATAAAAA